>NC_069491.1:466096-526861 GCF_026875155.1 Cherax quadricarinatus | reverse complement strand
GGGGTAAAGTGGGAGGGGGATCCGAGGGGAACTTGATATTGGAACCCCATAGGGGGGAGTATCCAAAACTTGTATTATCGGAAAATTTGGGGATGGGGGGTGAAAGGAGGGGTACCCAAAAAACTTGATCCGAGGAATTGGAGAATTTCGAAAACCCCATAGGGGGGAATCCAAAAAACTTGATCCGAGGAGATGGAGATTTTTCGAAACCCCTAGGGGGGAATCCCAAAAAACTTGGGAAATATCGAGAAATTTTGGGGGTGGGGGGAAAGTGAGAGGGGGAACCTTAAAACTTTGATCCGAGGAGATGGAGAGCACAAGAAAATGAAATTCAAAAAAATTCCGAAACCCCATAGGGGAGAATCCAAAAACCTGGATCCAAGGAATCAAAGAAAAAAAATTCGAGGCGGGGGGGCGATCCGGAACGAGCTGCAGAAGGCGCCGAAGGGGGGCGGGGGCGCGCGGGCGGGCGGCGGGCGGGCGCGGGGGCGGGCGGGGCGCGCGGGCGGGCGCGCGGGCGGGGGCGGGGCGCGACGGCGGAGGTCGCGAAGGGGGGCGTGGCGGGGAAATTGGTTGGGGGGGGGGGGGGGGGGTAAAGGGTGAGGAAGTCCGAGGGCGAGGTCATGGTCAAAACGGTAAGTAACACCTGGGTGTAAAAAAAGGTGACCTCCAGTGCTGGTCCTAGACGGGATAACCGCCCGTGGAAGGCCTAAACCCGGGAAGGGAGCCTCCTGTGAAGGGCCCTAAACGGAAGGGCCCCCTGTAAAAAGTTCTACTTATATATATATATATATTATATATATATATATTTATTATATTATATATTTGAACCTTACCAAAAAATAATATTTCACTGTGTTTGTTTATTATTAAATTATTGTAAACTTATCTAAAATATATTTAGCTGGATTAGGTTAAATTAAATTGCGCTTGTTATAATAAGGTTAGGAAAGTTTTCTAAGGAATTTTGGTGCAAAATTATTAATTTTTGCGTTAACATAAATGAAAAAAAAATATATCTTTAAACGTATAAGAGAAAATTTTAGAAAAGACTTAATTTTAAATGAGTTCTTGCTAATTGACCAGTTTTACTTATTCAGCACGACATATATATATATACTGACAGCATAAGAAGCAGAGTCAAAAGGAGTCAGGCAGCCAGACACTTTAATTAGGTTATAATAACACTTTCCCTTTAGCTTTCCACTTATCGTTCAAACAAACACACACACACACACTCACGTGAAATTAAACACACACACACACACACACAAAAAAAAAAAAAAAAAAAAAATAATTACTATTACTATGCACCACCACGCTTTAAACCAATTTCCTTAATAGGGAAGAAACCCCTTAAAAGCTGACAGGAAAATAGGGTAGAGCGTCCCCCCCGTCTACCCCCAAAATCTCCCCCTACCTCCTCCCCTCCCCTCCACCTTTCCCCCCCCAACACAAGGAGGTCCCTTGACACTGTCAAAACAAAGGTTTTAACTATTATATTCAACCCAGATCATGATGCTTTCTGGGGGGGATAATTTGCTTTAGGGGGGAATTTCCCTTTTTTTTTTGGGGGGGGGGGGGGGGGAATTGGTTTGAGGGGAAATTTTTTTTGGGGAATTTTGTTTGGGGGAATTGGGGGAATTTTTGTTTTGGGAATTTTGTTTGGGAGATTTCGTTTGGGGAATTGGAGAATTTTTTTTTTTGGTGGGGGGAGGGAAATTTTTGTTTGGGGGGGAATTTGTATAGGAATTTACTATTATATTATGTAATTCCATAACCCTAAGTGTTAATAGCTTCTGGAGTGTCCAAAAATTGTCTCGGTGGTTCATTGAACAGCTGAAGCTTGCTTCAGTGGGTTGATGCTTTCTAGCACCTGTTGATGCTTTCTAGCACCTGTTGATGCTTTCTAGCACCTGTTAATGCTTTCTAGCACCTGTTGATGCTTTCTAGCACCTGTTGATGCTTTCTAGCACCTGTTGATGCTTTCTAGCACCTGTTGATGCTTTTTAGACCTGTTGATGCTTTCTCGCACCTGTTGATGCTTTCTAGCACCTGTTGATGCTTTCTAGCACCTGTTGATGCTTTCTAGCACCTGTTGATGCTTTCTAGCACCTGATTGATGCTTTCTAGCACCTGTTGATGCTTTCTAGCACCTGTTGATGCTTTCTAGCACCTGTTGATGCTTTCTAGCACCTGTTGATGCTTTCTAGCACCTGTTGATGCTTTCTAGCACCTGTTGATGCTTTCTAGCACCTGTTGATGCTTTCTAGCACCTGTTGATGCTTTCTAGCACCTGTTGATGCTTTCTAGACCTGTTGATACTTTCTAGATATGTTGATGCTTTCTAGATCTGTTGATGCTTTCTAGACCTGTTGATGATTTCTAGCCCCTGTTGATACTTTCTAGCACCTTTTGATGCTTCCTAGCATCTGTTGATGCTTTCTAGACCTGTTGATGCTTTCTAGCTCCTGTTGATCTGGTCTGACTACAGTGCCTTCCAGCAGCTTTCCACTTTCCTCTGTGACCTTTTTGAGTCTCTCGCTAAGCTCTTCACTACTTCTGTCATTCTCCTTCGTCTTCCCTTCCTCCCTCATCCTTATCACTTGGTTCGTCATAGTATCCCTTTTTTAAGGCTTCTCTCCGTTTTTCATGTTTTTATTCTTGGTGTTTGGTATACCTCTTTCCATCACGGCATTTTGAATCTATCGTCTCAGTTCCCTCTTGTGTAGCTTTACCATCCAGTTTCCATTCTCTTAAGATTTCCCTTGTCCTCATTCTTCCCTTTACTGTAGTTCCTTTCACTTCATCTGCTTCTTCTATTCCCATTCCTACTGGTACTCACAACTTAGTGCAATATGATTCCTGATACACACTGGTTCCCCATAAGTAATTTTAGCCATGTCATATTCATTTTGCGCGAAAACCAGATGTACTCTCGCCGGTGTATCACTCTTTCCTCTTTCCTCATTCTTGCTTCCTCAGTATGTTTCGGAAAATTCCATATGTAGCACCCCCAATATTTTTCATCCTCTATGTGGTCCCAATTTCCCCAATTAATCTCTTTATGGTTTAAATCTTCTAGAATTATACTAGAATTATTCTAGAAGTTTAGCTCTTATTATTTTTTTTGCTATGATATTTTAATCTTGTTCTGTTACACTGATCACACCTCATCTTTTGACCTATTGTTTGTTCGTGGGTTATGTAGCACTGTCACTATTTTGTTTATCCAATCATTACAACACCTTCTATATTATCCTAAAAATTTCTGTATCCAGGTTTACCAGTTTCTCAAACCTCCAGTGATTTCCAACCATCATTTCTACACCTCCCAGTTGGGTTCCCCATTCTTTTCTTTTTGTTTCGTAGCTCTCTGGGAATGTACTTGTTACTCCTGAGAGTTTCGTCTCTGTAACAGCAATAATATCAAGGTTGTCCTCAACTACTCTTTCATGGCCTCACATTTGCAGGTGTTTCGTGTACATTTGAGTGCCACACTCTGATTCGTATGTCACTTATTATCTTCTGCTCAAACTGTCTTCATTGATGGGGAATTTCCTGGACACTCTCCCACCTGTTTTACTCCTGAGATAAGTCAACTCTTTTTCTGTTACATTCTTCTGCTTACGTATATCTGCCTTTCTGCCTTTCGTTTCTCCTCTGTCTGATCTTCTTTGAAATAGATTGTGCTGAAGTGGCAAGATTTCGTCGGATTTTATTTTCTCACTATTAGGTTCTTGTTTCTGGCATCATTGACAGAATAAACAGTGTAGTTGTGGGACCCTCTACTTGTGCTCCTACCCTTAAAAACAAATTTTTGCTTCTCTCATTTGCAACTTTGATTTTCTCATCACTTCTTCAATCTTGTGTTTCTCATTTGTGTTAGTGGTCGCCTCTCAGATTCTCTTCATTTAAACTGAGTACCATGAGAGTTCTATGCTTCATGTTTCCCATTTTCCTGTATCATCAAGGTTGCTCCCTTCACCTTTATTTCCTCATGGTCATTTGCCATTTCTACTTTCTCCCTCCTCCTGACCTGCTGAGCATATGTTGACTGTCCAATTTTTTCACTTTCTTGATTCATTTCTTTCCGTCTCTGGTCTTACTACAGCTGCTTCGTTCCATATCCTTTTCTCTACCTCAAGCTTAATTTTCAAAGTGCTCTCTCTCTCTCTCTCTCTCTCATTCAATGTTTGCTTTAATTGTAACCCTCAGTTTTATTGTTCTTTCCTGTGTGTGTGTGTGTGTGTGTATGTATTCATATATGTACTCATCTATATGTGGTTTTAGGGGTCGATTCACAGCTCCTGGCCCTGCCTCTTTGCTGGTAGCTACTAGGTCCATTCTCTCTAGCTCCAAGAGCCTTATCTCACCTCTTCTTGTATGCGTGTTTGTGTACTCTAATATAATGTTAATACTTTTATTGGCTAAAGATTCGTCCGGTAACATTACTCTTGCAACTGTCGAGTCCAGTCTCAAAGCACTTTCTTCAAAATTTTCATTTTTTTTACTTCACTTGCCGGGCGGTGGATGTTATCTCCGGGTGGGTTATAATGTCGTGCAGAGGTCGTGAGGGAGGCATTGTCTGCTTCAGCCCTATTTTTCGTACTTAGTATGAGTTGAAGTTATTCCACGTACACACCCTAACACTCACTCCGTCCCACTCAGCGAGAAGCCGTTCCTCGTCTCGTTAAATTCTTCTGTCTAGACACCAGTTTACTATTGGAAGATTGTGTGAACTTCCATTGTATACCCGGAGAGAATTTTATACGAATGTAATTCAGATGACGAGAGATAAGGAGAAGCCAAAAAGAGGCATTCCTGGTGACTGGGGCGACAACCCTACAAGCATGCACGAAGACACGCAATACAGAGTTTTATCAAACCAGATTGTAAGATACAATACTGGGCGAAACGTGAGAAATAAAGACTTGTTCGGCATTTTTTTAAGAGACATTATGAGCGTTGAGAATTAGCAAAACATTGCCAATGTTGTGAATTAACGTAAGAGGTCTTAGAAACTGGTGCTGTTAATTCTGGTATTTTAGGAAGTGCCACATGATCAGGCCCTGGAAAAAGTACCCCCTGTCTTTCACCAGGTTTATTTTACATTTTCCCTCACTCCAGAATGTTGTGGCAGCGTACAGATTTGAGATGAGGCCCTGAAGCACCTTCCATGTGCGTTTTACCATGTATCTCTCAGCTCCAGCGAGTACATATTTAGGACATGGAGACGTTCCCAGTAATTTAAAAGATTAATCGGCTCTGTGAGAACCGTAAACGAGGTAAGACACATATGCAACAGTTAGGTATCTTTATTATGAAACGTTTCGCCTACACAGTAGGCTTCTTCAGTCAAGTACAGAAAAGTTGATAGAAGCAGAAGATACTTGAAGACGATGTAATCAGTCCATCACCCTTAAAGTTTTGAGGTGGTCAGTCCCTCAGTCTGGAGAAGAGCATAGGCGAAACGTTTCATAATAAAGATACCTAACTGTTGCATATGTGTCTTACCTAACAACCTGTCGGTATTTTATACCATTTTAATGTTCAACCGTAAACGAGTTTTGATTTTGTACGAGCTATGAAATCTTTCCTGTCCTGAATAGCGTCAACACTCAACAGTACTTACTCTAAGCGAGAGAGTACGACCGTTTTGAATAGTGCCACCATTGGCACTGTTTTCCTATAGAAAGAATATGTACAAAAATGTAAATGACGCTAGAGACACGGTGAGAACCATTGCGACCAGACTTGGTGGTAAGTCAGCCAGTGCTGATTCACTAGTGTACCACAGCGCTTCACAAATTTAGTGGTCTTGTGATTGGATGGTTGAAACAAGGTGTTAGTATACCCTTAGCATCTGGTTCGCTGGTAGGGAGGCAGTCTATATGGATGTGTGACATACGAATTTGTAACACATTCTTAGCATGCCACACAACGTTTCGCTCACCAGGAGCTTTGTCAAGCCGTTATAAACGTTAGAAACAGCTTGACAAAGTTCCACAGTACAATGTCACATAAATCGCATCTGTGTCCATTTACCTAATGTTTTGTCAGCAAGTCTACAATTATTACCATTTTCCATGTTTTGAAAATCCCATTGTCCTCCCCATCATTTTCCTGGTTGTCGTGACATTTGCCTTATTGTGTTCTCTGAACGAAAGGTCAGCCGACATTATTTCTCCCAGGTCATTTGTGTGTTCCTTCCATTCTGTCTGGTGATTCTCTTGCATTCTGTATACAGCGTCCCATTCACTCTTTCTATATCTAAGCTAGCCGGAACTTGTCACCAGGAGGCCTGGTCACAGACCGGGCCGCGGGGGCGTTGACCCCCGAAACTCTCTCCAGGTAAACTCTCCAGGTAATGAATGTTATGTTATTCTCCACTGCACACTGGATGGCTTTGTCTTCTTGCATTTTTTCCGTGTCATCTGTAGAAGTGATTTCATGTTTATTTTGGTGTTGTCCGCAGATAGTGATACAAAAATATGGCAGATGTTTTTATTTATGTCTGTTATGAGATAAGAAAGAGTAGAGGTGCCAGAACAGCGCCTTGGGATACTAAGCTTTCTCTTTGCTAATGTTGGATTTTGATCTGAGGACAGGCTGAGTTACAACACTCTACAGCTGAGGACAGACTGGGTTAGGACACCCTGCAACTGAGGACAAGCTGGGTTAGGACACCCTGAAACCGAGGATAGGCTGGGTTAGCACACCCTGCAACCGAGGACAGGCTGGGTTAGGACACCCTGCAACTGAGGATAGGCTGGGTTAGGACACCCTGCAACTGAGGACAGGCTGGGTTAGCACACCCTGCAACCGAGGACAGACTGGGTTAGCACACCTTGCAACCGAGGAGAGGCTGGGTTAGGACACCCTGCAACTGAGGACAGGCTGGCTTAGGACAAAATGAATCGTATCAGTGATAAGAACTTTGGTTAATAAAGGAAGTTAAACTCTTAAATGCTCACAAAAATACTATATATGCAGATATTTACATAAAAAAAGGCTGGAAACGTTCACAGGATATATATACCGAAGGAAGTATACAAAAAAAAGGCTGGAAACGTTCACAGGATATATATACCGAAGGAAGTATACCTCTCAACGTATAACACCGAATGATCAATCCCTGTGGTAAGGACGAAAGCATTCTATACTGGTGGTGACCAGGATAGATGCAGCCTTGACGATCCTCGAGTTGTTGATAGCCTTTAAATCCCATTAACTAACCAGTAGACATAGACAAGGGAATAATTTATACATAGCAGAGGAACATTTTACAAAGATGGGCAATCGTAACACATTTTCTCGAAAAGAAAAAGGAATATGAACATGACAAACCGAAAACGAATAAAAAGTATTTGTTGAGATTTCATATTACATACTGGAGTGTATAACACTCCAGTATCTGTGGGGTGTATAACACTCCAGTATCTGTGGGGTGTATAACACTCCAGTATTTGTGGGGTGTATAACACTCAAGTATCTGTGGGGTGTATAACACTCCAGTATTTGTGGGGTGTATAACACTCAAGTATCTGTGGGGTGTATAACACTCCAGTATTTGTGGGGTGTATAACACACCAGTATCTGTGGGGTGTATAACACTCAAGTATCTGTGGGGTGTATAACACACCAGTATCTGTGGGGTGTATAACACACCAGTATCTGTGGGGTGTATAACACTCAAGTATCTGTGGGGTGTATAACACTCAAGTATCTGTGGGGTGTATAACACTCCAGTATTTGTGGGGTGTATAACACACCAGTATCTGTGGGGTGTATAACACTCAAGTATCTGTGGGTGTATAACACACCAGTATCTGTGGGGTGTAAAAACACTCAAGTATCTGTGGGTGTATAACACACCAGATTTGGGGTGTATAACACTCAAGTATCTGTGGAGTGTAAACACTCCAGTATTTGTGGGATGTATAACACTCAAGTATCTGTGGGGTGTATAACACTCCAGTATTTGTGGGGTGTATAACACTCAAGTATCTGTGGGGTGTATAACACTCCAGTATTTGTGGGGTGTATAACACTCAAGTACCTGTGGTGTATAACACTCCAGTATTTGTGGGGTGTATAACACTCAAGTACCTGTGGGGTGTATAACACTCCAGTATCTGTGGGGTGTATAACACTCAAGTATCTGTGGAGTGTATAACACTCCAGTATTTGTGGGATGTATAACACTCAAGTATCTGTGGGGTGTATAACACTCCAGTATTTGTGGGGTGTATAACACTCAAGTATCTGTGGGGTGTATAACACTCCAGTATCTGTGGGGTGTATAACACTCAAGTATCTGTGGGGTGTATAACACTCAAGTATCTGTGGGGTGTATAACACTCAAGTATCTGTGGGGTGTATAACACTCCAGTATTTGTGGGGTGTATAACACTCCAGTATCTGTGGGGTGTATAACACTCAAGTATCTGTGGGGTGTATAACACTCCAGTATTTGTGGGGTGTATAACACTCAAGTACCTGTGGGGTGTATAACACTCCAGTATCTGTGGGGTGTATAACACTCAAGTATCTGTGGAGTGTATAACACTCCAGTATTTGTGGGATGTATAACACTCAAGTATCTGTGGGGTGTATAACACTCCAGTATTTGTGGGGTGTATAACACTCAAGTACCTGTGGGGTGTATAACACTCCAGTATTTGTGGGTGTATAACACTCAAGTACCTGTGGGTGTATAACACTCCAAGTATCTGTGGGGTGTATAACACACAAGTATCTGTGAGTGTATAACACTCCAGTATTGTGGGATGTAAACACTCAAGTATCTGTGGGGTGTATAACACTCCAGTATCTGTGGGGTGTATAACACTCAAGTATCTGTGGGGTGTATAACACTCCAGTATCTGTGGGGTGTATAACACTCAAGTACTGGGGGGTGTATAACACTCAAGTATCTGTGGGTGTATAACACTCATATCTGTGGGGTGTATAACACTCCAGTATTTGTGGGGTGTATAACACTCCAGTATCTGTGGGGTGTATAACACTCAAGTATCTGTGGGGTGTATAACACTCCAGTATTTGTGGGGTGTATAACACTCAAGTATCTGTGGGGTGTATAACACTCCAGTATCTGTGGGGTGTATAACACTCAAGTATCTGTGGGGTGTATAACACTCCAGTATTTGTGGGGTGTATAACACTCCAGTATTGTGGGGTGTATAACACTCAAGTATCTGTGGGTGTATAACACTCCATATCTGTGGGTGTATAACACTCCAGTATCTGTGGGGTGTATAACACTCAAGTATTTGTGGGGTGTATAACACTCCAGTATTTGTGGGGTGTATAACACTCCAGTATTTGTGGGGTGTATAACACTCCAGTATCTGTGGGGTGTATAACACACCAGTATTTGTGGGGTGTATAACACTCAAGTATCTGTGGGGTGTATAACACTCCAGTATTTGTGGGGTGTATAACACTCAATATCTGTGGGTGTATAACACACCAGTATTTGTGGGTGTATAACACTCAAGTATCTGTGGGGTTATAACACTCAGTATTTGTGGGTGTATACACTCAAGTATCTGTGGGTGTATAACACTCAAGTATCTGTGGGGTGTATAACACTCAAGTATCTGTGGGGTGATAACACTCCATATCTTGGGGTGTATAACACTCAAGTATCTGGGGGGTGTATAACACTCCAGTATCTGTGGTGTGTATAACACTCAAGTATCTGTGGGGTGTATAACACTCCAGTATCTGTGGGGTGTATAACACTCAAGTATCTGTGGGGTGTATAACACTCAAGTATCTGTGGGGTGTATAACACTCAAGTATCTGTGGAGTGTATGACACTCCAGTATCTGTGGGGTGTATAACACTCAAGTATCTGTGGGGTGTATAACACTCCAGTATCTGTGGGGTGTATAACACTCCAGTATTTGTGGGGTGTATAACACTCCAGTATCTGTGGGGTGTATAACACTCAAGTATCTGTGGGGTGTATAACACTCAAGTATCTGTAGGGTGTAAAACACTCAAGTATCTTGGGTGTATAACACTCCAGTATCTGTGGGGTGTATAACACTCAAGTATCTGTGGGTGTATAACACTCAAGAAATCTTGGGGTGTATAACACTCAAGTATCTGTGGAGTGTATAACACTCCTGTATCTGTGGGGTGTATAACACTCAAGTATCTGTGGGGTGTATAACACTCAAGTATCTGTGGGGTGTATAACACTCAAGTATCTGTGGGGTGCATAACACTCCAGTATCTGTGGGTGTATAACACTCAATATCTGTGGGTGTATAACACTCAAGTATCTGTGGGGTGTATAACACTCAAGTATCTGTGGGGTGCATAACACTCCAGTATCTGTGGGGTGTATAACACTCCTGTATCTGTGGGGTGTATAACACTCCAGTATCTGTGGGGTGTATAACACTCCAGTATCTGTGGGGTGTATAACACTCCAGTATCTGTGGGGTGTATAACACTCAAGTATCTGTGGGGTGTATAACACTCAAGTATCTGTGGGGTGTATAACACTCAAGTATCTGTGGAGTGTATAACACTTGAGAAGGTGTTGAAATACGCTGGAGGTGGTACTTTAAGTGTGTGTGAAAGAGGGTGAAAAGAGAGAAAGAGAGAGAAAAGAAGAGAGAGAGAGAGAGAGAGAGAGAGAGAGAGAGAGAGAGAGAGAGAGAGAGAAGAGAGAGAGAGAGAAGTACGGAGATAAATCCAGGAGAGGCAGCAGTGATGGATGATTGTTGAGATGCCTTTAGTCAACACAACACCCACCACCACCACCACCACCACCACCACCACCACCACCACCATCACACCACCACCACCACCACCACCACCACCACCACTACCACCACCCCCACCATCACTACTATCACCACTACCACCACTACTACTATTACAACCACCACTACCACCACAACACTACCACACTACCACCACAACCATTTACCACCACTATTATTATCACCACCACCAAACCACTACCATTACCATGTGTACCATAGCCAAAGAGTCATAGCAGACGGGTACAAGCTTCTCCATTTCCCTCCAAAATAATTCCCACTTCTTAAACTCCAAGTAATCGCAACAACTGTGTTCTCAAGAACACACTACACTCTTAATACACTCAATAGATCTACTCTATTTAACATGAATATTCTGTGGCATATACACATTGTATGAGAAACCTGTCGTCTTCATAAATAGAAAAATTGTCTCCAGAATTATATTGACAAAAGTACACATTTAATACAATGGTCTGTTACTGCTTTCATGTTAATGTCTTCTAAGTCCTTCAACACTGGCTTCAGAAGTGGCTTCACTGTCAACAGTATTTATTGAGTAGTATACATATATATGTGACTTCACTGTCAGAAGTATTACTTGTGTAGTGTACATATATTTCCTAGAAACATCTACAGGCAGGCTCCCTGGCCAAGCCTTAAGTGGCACATAGGCCCTCCCTCACAGGCCTCTGTCTCAGATTCGACTAGCAGAGCAACTGGGCACACGTGAAGGCTGGGCTCCTGTACGATTACCAAATACAAAGCCTCTATATAACAGCATACAGTTGTTTCTTTGCTACATTCCAA
The DNA here is from genome assembly GCF_026875155.1 of Cherax quadricarinatus. Classification (NCBI taxonomy): domain Eukaryota; kingdom Metazoa; phylum Arthropoda; class Malacostraca; order Decapoda; family Parastacidae; genus Cherax; species Cherax quadricarinatus. The sequence continues at coordinate 515,243 of NC_069491.1, read as the reverse complement.
CACTTCCATGGATCATCCTTTGAACTAGGCTTCTTTACAAGGCCACTTCAAGTCAACCCCGTGACTGAGCCTCGTCTCTGCCTCTCCAACACACAGCCCCTCAAGCCATAGCACAGTCAAGGGTAAACTCAAGAGGATATACTCCTGCCCAGTATTACTGAAGGAGACTTTTACCTACCAGGGTGAATATAAAGGAATATATCTCCCAAGCAGAGCGACTTTGATGAATAGGATGTTACATACACTTGGTAGTGGGTGTGGGTGGTCGGCCTGACTCGGGTGTGAGAGTGGGTCGCCCACCTCACTTCCAGAGTGGGTCGCCCACCTTACTTCCAGAGTGGGTCTCCCACCTCACTTCCAGAGTGGGTCGCCCATCTCACTTCCAGAGTGGGTCGCCCATCTCACTTCCAGAGTGGGTCTCCCACCTCACTTCCAGAGTGGGTCGCCCACCTCACTTCCAGAGTGGGTCTCCCACATCACTTCCAGAATGGATCCCTCACCTCAATTCCAGAATAACTGAACAGATTTCGTAGAACACAGAAATCACGGGCAAACTGAGACACAGAGATCAAAGGAGTGCTCAAGGTAGACGATTTTCTTGTTTATTAAACAGTTAACCTACAATTAACAATATGAAAAACTCAGTATACTACTACTACTACTACTACTACTAATAATAATAATAATAATAATAATAATAATGATAAATGCATGTAATAATCAGCAGAGCCCATGAAAGTGGAGGTAAGATCATCAGTCACTGGTTGTGTGTGTGTGTCGACTCCCAGTGTATATAGAACCTTACTGTATATAAGACAGTCCTGAATCTGTTTGTAGGGATGACCATGTTGAAGATCGGGGGGGGGGTAGAAGGTCAAACTAGAAGAGAGAGAGAGAGAGAGAGAGAGAGAGAGAAGAGAAGAGAGAGAGAGAGAGGGAGAGAGAGAGAGAGAGAGAGAGAGAGAGAGAGACAGACAGACAGACAGACAGACAGACAGACAGACAGACAGACAGACAGACAACAGACAGGCAGAGACAGAGAGAGACAGAGAGAGCGAAAGGGAAATAGGCGAAAGTGGGGAAAATAAAAGTAAAAAATAGGTAAAAAAACAGAGGTAGGAATAAAAGAAGAACAGGAAGAGAAATAAAGAGTAAGAAAGTCAGATAGACAGTGAATGGGAAAATGAATTTATAAAGAACAAGAGAGGAGGAGAAGGAGGAGGAGGAGGAGGAGGAGAGAAAGAGAATGGTGATGGAGGAGACGGGTAGAGGCTGAGGACAGACATACACCAGCCAGGGTATGGGGAAGATGCTAATGTCTATTATAGTCAACATCTCGCTGCGGAGATTAATCTTCCCGAGATGTTGTTTGACACTACTGGTAGTGGTAGTGGTGGTAGTATTAGTAGTAGTAGTAGTAGTAGTAGCAGTAGTAGTAGTAGTAACACAAGCAGTTGTAGTAATAGCAGTAGTAGTAATAACAGTAGTAATAATAACAGTAGTAGTAATAATAGCAGTAGTAATGGTGATGACAGTAGTAATAGAATTAGTAGTAACTGCAGTAGTAGTAATAATTTGCAGCAGCAGTAGTACTAGTGGTAACAATAGTAGTAGTAATAGCAGAATTAGTAATAGTAATAATAGCAACAGCATTATTAGTAGTAATAGTAATAGCGGCAGTAGTAGTAATACTAGTACTAGTAGTAATAGTAGTAGCAGCAGTACTATTAGTTGCAGAAAAATCACAAAATTTGTCTGAATGTTGACAAGAACAGCCTGCCTGATCAAGCTTTGACCCACCAGGAGGCCTGGCTTAAAACCAGGGGGCGTTGACCCCCGACAACAGCCATCAGGTATCCTTCGTATATCGACCAAAACGAAACCCAAAAAGAATCTGGAAACCAGAAATTTCATCAGAAATCTCTCTCTCTCTCTCTCTCTCTCTCTCTCTCTCTCTCTCTCTCTCTCTCTCTCTCTCTCTTCTCTCTCTCTCTTCTCCTCTCTCTCTCTCTCTCTAAAACTGCTGATCTAAGAAATGTAACACTGCCCAGTTTTCCAATAATTTGCTGCCATCAAAGGACGCTACTCTGGTGCTCCCTCTCGCTACTGATTTCAATATAAACTTTACCGAGTTTTATCAACTATCTTTGAGCTGAGATATGACTGATATTAAGGCGGAATTCTTCAAGAACTTGACAAGAGTTCTCGACTCCAAACTATTTTTATTGTGAATCATAAGTTTTTGAAAGATGTTGGACCTTTCACTGCCCTGGAGGTGGAGGAAGAGGAGGAAGAGGAAGAACAGTAGGAGGAGGGGGAGGAGGAGGAGGAGGAAGAGGAACGGTGCTTGAAGGAGGGGAAGGAACAGTGCGTGAAGGAGGGGAAGGAACAGTGCGTGAAGGAGGGGAAGGAACAGTGCGTGAACGAGGGGAAGGAACAGTGCGTGAACGAGGGAAGGAAAAAGTGCGTGACGAGGGGGAAAGGAACAGTGCGTGAAAGAGGGAAGGAACATGCGTGAACGGGGAAGGAAAAGGCGTGAACGAGGGAGGAAAATGCGTGAACGAGGGGAAGGAACAGTGCGTGAACGAGGGAAGGAACGTGCTTACGAGGGGAAGGAACAGTGGTGACGGGGGAAGGAAAAGTGCGTGAACGAGGGAAGGAACATGGTGAACGAGGGGAAGGAACAGTGCGTGAACGAGGGGAAGGAACAGTGCGTGAACGAGGGGAAGGAACAGTGCGTGAGCGAGGGGAAGAAACAGTGCTTGGAGAGGGAGGACAGGGAAGAAGAAGAAAATTAAAAAAAGAATGATGAAATATAATGAATAGAAGAAGAAATAGTAGTAGTAGTAATAGTAATAATAGCGATAGTACTAATAATAATAATAGTACAAGTAATTATAGTAGCAATAGTCCAAATAGGAGGGAGAGTGTGGAAGAGGCCAAGAAAGGAGACTGAAGCAGGAAGTGGAGGGGAGAAGTAACAGAGAAGCAAACGCAAGAAAAGAAGAAAGCAGCTTAAAAAAACAAACAGACACGTGAGAAAAACGAAAGAAAATAAAAAGGAGTAAGAAAGATGTAAAAGAGAAAGAGGCAGGATAACGCCGAGCCTCGTGACGTTAATATAACATTAAGTAGAAACCGTCATCACAACCACCTCTCCCTTCTACCATTCTTCCTTCACAACAGTCTCCCACCACCTCTCCCTTCTACCATTCTTCCCTCACAACAGTCTCCCACCACCTCTCCCTTCTACCATTCTTTCCTCACAACAGTCCCCCCACCACCTCTCCCTTCTACCATTCTTCCCTCACAACAGTCTCCCACCACCTCTCCCTTCTACCATTCTTCCCTCACAACAGTCTCCCACCACCTCTCCCTTCTACATTCTTCCCCCACAACAGTCTCCCACCACCTCTCCCTTCTACCATTCTTCCCTCACACAGTTTTCCCACCACCTCTCCCTTCTACCATTCTTCCCTCACAACAGTCTCCCACCACCCTCCCTTCTACCATTCTCCCTCACAACAGTCTCCCACCACCTCTCCCTTCTACCATTCTTCCCTCACAACAGTCTCCCACCACCTCTCCCTTCTACCTTCTTCCCTCACAACAGTCTCCCCCCACCCCCTCCCTTCTACCATTCTTCCCTCACAACAGTCTCCCACCACCTCTCCCTTCTACCATTCTTCCCTCACAACAGTCTCCCACCACCTCTCCCTTCTACCATTCTTCCCTCACAACAGTCTCCCACCACCTCTCCCTTCTACCATTCTTCCCTCACAACAGTCTCCCACCACCTCTCCCTTCTACCCTTCTTCCCTCACAACAGTCTCCCACCACCTCTCCCTTCACCATTCTTCCCTCACAACATCTCCCACCACCTCTCCCTTCTACCATTCTTCCCTCACAACGGGCTTTCCCCCCACCTCTCCCTTCACCATTCTTCCCTCCAACAGTTTTCCCACCACCCCCTCCTTCTACCATTTCTTCCCTCCAACAGTCTCCCACCACCTCTCCCTTCTACCATCTTCCCTCACAAAAGTCTCCCACCACCTCTCCCCTTTTACCATTCTTCCCTCACAACGGTCTCCCACCACCTCTCCCTTCTACCATTCTTCCTCACAACAGTCCCCCCACCACCTCTCCCTTCTACCATTCTTCCCCCCAACAGTCTCCCACCACCTCCCCTTCTACCATTCTTCCCTCACAACAGTCTCCCACCACCTCTCCCTTCTACCATTCTTCCCTCACAACAGTCTCCACCACCTCTCCCTTCTGCCATTCTTCCCTCACAACAGTCTCCCACCCCCCTCTCCCTCTAAACCATTCTTCCCTCACAACAGTCTCCCACCACCCCTCCCCCTTTTACCATTCTTCCCCCACAACATCTCCCACCACCCCCTCCCTTCTACCATTCTTCCCTCACAACAGCCTCCCACCACCTCTCCCTTCTACCCTTCTTCCCTCACAAAAGCCTCCCACCACCTCTCCCTTCTACCATTCTTCCCCACAACAGTCTCCCACCACTCTCCCTTCTAAACCCTTCTTCCCTCACAACAGCCCCCCCACCCCCTCTCCCTTCTACCATTCTTCCTCACAACAGTCTCCCACCACCTCTCCCTTCTACCATTCTTCCCTCACAACAGTCTCCCACCACCTCTCCCTTCTACCATTTTCCCTCACAACAGTCTCCCACCACCTCTCCCTTCTACCATTCTCCCCCACACAGTCTCCCACCACCTCTCCCTTCTACCATTCTTCCCTCACAACAGCCTCCCACCACCTCTCCCTTCTACCATTCTTCCCCCACAACAGTCTCCCACCACCTCTCCCTTTTACCATTCTTTCCCTCACAACAGTCTCCCCCCCACCTCTCCCTTCTACCCCTTCTTCCCTCCAACAGTCTCCCACCACCTCTCCCTTCTACCATTCTTCCCTCACAACAGCTCCCCCCCACCTCTCCCCTTTTACCATTCTTCCCTCACAACAGTCTCCCACCACCTCTCCTTCTACCATTCTTTCCCCCACAACAGTCTCCCACCACCTCTCCCTTCTACCATTCTTCCCTCACAACAGTCTCCCACCACCCTCCCTTCTACCAATTCTTCCCTCACAACAGTCCCACCACCTCTCCCTTCTACCATTCTTCCCTCACAACAGTCTCCCACCACCTCTCCCTTCTTTCCATTCTTCCCTCACACAGTCTCCCACCACCTCTCCCTCTACCATTCTTCCCTCACAACATCTCCCACCACCTCTCCCTTCTAAACCCTTCTTCCCTCACAACAGTTTTCCCACCACCTCTCCCTTCTACCATTCTTCCCTCACAACAGTCTCCCACCACCTCTCCCTTCTACCTTCTTCTTCCCTCACAACAGTCTCCCACCACCTCTCCCTTCTACCATTCTTCCCTCACAACAGTCTCCCACCACCTCTCCCTTCTTAAACCCTTCTTCCCCCACAACAGTCTCCCACCACCTCTCCCTTCTACCATTATTTCCCCTCACAACAGTCTCCCACCACCTCTCCCTTCTACCATTCTTCCCCCCACAACAGTCTCTCACCACCTCTCCCTTCTAAACCCTTCTTCCCTCCAACAGTCCCCACCACCCTCCCTTCTACCATTCTTCCCTCACAACAGTCTCTCACCACCTCTCCCTTTTAACCCCTTCTTCCCTCACAACAGTCCCCCACCACCTCTCCCTTCTACCATTCTTCCCTCACAACAGTCCTCACCACCTCTCCCTTCTACCATTCTTCCCTCACAACAGTCCCCCCACCACCTCTCCCTTCTAACCATTCTTCCCTCACAACAGTCTCCCACCACCTCTCCCTTCTACCATTCTTCCCTCACAACAGTCTCTCACCACCTCTCCCCTTTTACCATCTTCCCTCACAACAGTCTCCCACCACCTCTCCCTTCTACCATTCTTCCCTCACAACAGTCTCACCACCTCTCCCTTCTACCATTCTTCCCTCACAACAGTCTCCACCACCTCTCCCTTCTAACCATTCTTCCCTCACAACAGTCTCCCACCACCTCTCCCTTCTACCATTCTTCCCTCACAACAGTCTCCCACCACCTCTCCCTTCTACCCTTCTTCCCTCACAACAGTCTCCCACCACCTCCCCCCTTCTACCATTCTTCCCTCCCAACAGTCTCCCACCACCTCTCCCTTCTACCATTCTTCCCTCACAACAGTCTCCCACCACCTCTCCCCCTTTTACCATTTTTCCCTCACAACAGTCTCCCACCACCTCTCCCCTTCACCATTCTTCCCTCACAACAGTCTCCCACCACCTCTCCCTTCTACCATTCTTCCCTCACAACAGTCTCCCACCACCTCTCCCTTCTACCATTCTCCCTCACAACAGTCTCCCACCACCTCTCCCTTCTACCTTTCTTCCCTCACAAAAAGTCTCCCACCACCTCTCCCTTCTACCCTTCTTCCCTCACAACAGTCTCCCACCACCTCTCCCTTCTACCATTCTTCCCTCACAACAGTCTCCAACACCTCTCCCTTCTACCATTCTTCCCCTCACAACAGTCTCCCACCACCTCTCCCTTCTACCATTCTTCCCTCACAACAGTCCCTCCACCACCTCCTCCCTTCTACCATTCTTCCCTCACAACAGTCTCCCACCACCTCTCCCTTCTACCCTTCTTCCCTTTACAACATTCCCCACCACCTCTCCCTTCTACCATTCTTCCCTCACAACAGTCTCCCACCACCTCTCCCTTCTACACTTTCTTCCCTCACAACAGTCTCCCACCACCTCTCCCTTCTACCATTCTTCCCTCACAACAGTCTCCCACCACCTCTCCCTTCTACCATTCTTCCCTCACAACAGTCTCCCACCACCTCTCCCTTCTACCCTTCTTCCCTCACAACAGTCTCCCCACCACCTCTCCCTTCACCATTCTTCCCTCACAACAGTCTCCCCAACACCTCTCCTTCTACCATTCTTCCCTCACAACAGTCTCCCACCACCTCTCCCTTCACCATTCTTCCTCACAACCGTCTCCCACCACCTCTCCCTTCTACCAATCTTCCCTCACAACAGTCCCCACCACTCTCCCTCTACCCTTCTTCCCTCACAAAATTCTCCACCACCCCCTCCCTTCTACCATTCTTCCCTCACAACAGTCTCACCACCTCTCCCTTCTACATTCTTTCCCTCACAACAGCCCCACCCCTTCCTTCTACATTTTCCCTCACACAGTCTCCCACCACCTCTCCCTTTTTACCATTTTTCCCCCACAACCCGTCTCCCACCACCTCTCCCTTCTACCATTCTTCCCTCACAACAGTCTCCCACCACCTCTCCCTTCTACCATTCTTCCCCCACAACAGTCTCCCACCACCTCTCCCTTCTAAACCCTTCTTCCCTCACAACAGTCTCTCCCACCACCCCTTCCCTTCTACCAATTCCTTCCCTCACAACAGTCTCCCACCACCTCTCCTTCTACCATTCTTCCCTCACCCAAAAGTCTCCCACCACCTCTCCCTTCTACCCATTCTTCCCTCACAAAAGTCTCCCACCACCTCTCCCTTCTACCATTCTTCCCTCACAACAGTCTCCCACCACCTCTCCCTTCTACCATTCTTCCCTCACAACAGTCTCCCACCACCTCTCCCTTCTACCATTCTTCCCTCACAACAGTCTCCCACCACCCCTCCCTTCTAACCATTCTTCCCCCACAACAGTCTCCCACCACCTCTCCCTTCTACCATTCTTCCCCACAACAGTCTCCCACCACCTCCCCCCTTCTACCATTCTTCCTCACAACAGTCTCCCACCACCTCTCCCTTCTACCATTCTTCCCTCACAACAGTCTCCCACCACCTCTCCCTTCTACCATTCTTCCCCCACAACAGTCCTCCCACCACCTCTCCCTTCTACCATTCTTCCCTCACAACAGTCTCCCACCACCTCTCCCTTCTACCATTCTTTCCCTCACAACGTCTCCCACCACCTCTCCCTTTTACCATTCTTCCCTCACAACAGTCTCCCACCACCTCTCCCTTCTACCATTCTTCCCTCACAACAGTCTCCCACCACCTCTCCCTTCTACCATTCTTCCTCACAACAGTCTCCCACCCCCTCTCCCTTCTACCATTCTTTTCCCTCACAACAGTCTCTCACCACCTCTCCCTTCTACCATTCTTCCCTCACAACAGTCTCCCACCACCTCTCCCCTTTTACCATTCTTCTTTTCCTCACAAAAATTCCCACCACCTCTCCCTTCCCACCATTCTTCCCTTTACAACATTTTCCCACCACCTCTCCCTTCTACCATTCTTCCCTCACAACATCTCCCACCACCTCTCCCTTCTACCATTCTTCCCTACAACAGTCCCCCCACCACCTCTCCCTTCTACCATTCTTCCCTCACAACAGTCTCCCACCACCTCTCCCTTCTACCATTCTTCCTCACAACAGTCTCCCACCACCTCTCCCTTCTACCATTCTTTTCCCCCACAACAGTCTCCCACCACCTCTCCCTTCTACCCTTCTTCCCTCACAACAGTCTCCCACCACCTCTCCCTTCTACCATTCTTCCCTCACAACAGTCTCCCACCACCTCTCCCTTCTACCATTCTTCCTCACAACAGTCTCCCACCACCTCTCCCTTCTACCATTCTCCCTCACAACAGCCCCACCACCTCTCCCTTCTACCATTCTTCCCTCACAACAGTCTCCCACCACCTCTCCCTTCTACCATTCTTCCCCCACCAACAGCCTCCCACCACCTCTCCCTTCTACCATTCTTCCCTCACAACAGCCCCCCACCACCTCTCCTTCTACCATTCTTCCCTCACAACAGTCCTCCCACCCCCTCTCCCTTCTACCATTCTTCCCTCACACAGCCCCCCACCACCTCTCCCTTCTACCATTTTTCCCTCACAACAGCCCCCCACCACCTCTCCCTTCTAAACCCTTCTTCCCTCACAACAGTCCCCCCACCACCTCTCCCTTCTACCATTCTTCCCTCACAACAGTCTCCCACCACCCTTCCCTTCTACCATTCTTCCTCACAACAGTCCCACCACCTCTCCCTTCTACCATTCTTCCCTCACAACAGTCTCCCCCACCTCTCCCCCTTTTACCATTCTTCCCTCACAACAGCCCCCCACCACCTCTCCCTTCTACCATTCTTCCTCACAACAGTCTCCCACCACCTCCCCTTCTACCATTCTTCCCTCACAACAGTCTCCCACCCCCTCTCCCTTCTACCATTCTTCCCTCACAACAGTCTCCCACCACCTCTCCCTTCTACCATTCTTCCTCACAACATCTCCCACCACCTCCCCCTTCTACCATTCTTCCCTCACAACAGTCTCCCACCACCTCTCCCTTCTACCATTCTTCCCTCACAACAGTCTCCCACCACCTCTCCCTTCTACCATTCTTCCCTCACAACAGCCCCACCACCTCCCCTTCTACCATTCTTCCCTCACAACAGCCTCCCCACCCCTCCCCTTCTACCATTCTTCCTCACAACAGTCTCCCACCACCTCTCCCTTCTACCATTCTTCCCTCACACAGCCCCCCACCACCTCTCCCTTCTACCATTCCTTCCCTCACAACCCGCCTCCCACCACCTCTCCCTTCTACCATTCTCCTCACAACAGTCTCCACCACCTCTCCCTTCTACCATTCTTCCCTCACAACAGTCTCCCACCACCTCTCCCTTCTACATTCTTCCTCACAACAGCTCCCCACCACCTCCCCTTCTAACCCTTCTTCCCTCACAACAGTCTCCCACCACCTCTCCCTTCTACCATTCTTCCCTCACAAAAAGTCTCCCACCACCTCTCCCCTTTTAACCATTCTTCCCCACAACAGTCTCCACCACCTCTCCCTTCTACCATTCTTCCCTCACAACAGTCTCCCACCACCTCTCCCTTCACCATTCTTCCCTCACAACAGTCCCCACCACCTCTCCCCTTTTACCATTCTCCCTCACAACAGTCTCCCACCACCTCTCCCTTCTACCATTCTTCCCTCACAACAGTCTCCCACCACCTCTCCCCTTCTAAACCATTCTTCCCTCACAACAGTCTCCCACCACCTCTCCCTTCTACCATTCTTCCCTCACAACAGCTCCCACCACCTCTCCCTTCTACCATTCTTCCCTCACAACACTCCCACCACCTCTCCCTTCTACCATTCTTCCCCACAACAGTCTCCCACCACCTCTTCCTTCTACCATTCTTCCCTCACAACAGTCTCCCACCACTCTTCTCCCTTCTACCATTCTTCCCTCACAACAGCTCCCACCACCTCTCCCCCTTTTACCATTCTTCCCTCACAACATCTCCCACCACCCTCCCTTCTACCATTCTTCCCTCACAACAGCTCCCACCACCTCTCCCCTTTTACCATTCTTCCCTCCAACAGCTCCCACCACCTCTTTCCCCTTTTACCATTCTTCCCCCACAACAGCCCCCCACACCTCTCCCTTCTACCATTCTCCCTCACAACAGTCTCCCACCACCTCTCCCTTCTACCATTCTTCCCTCACAACAGTCTCCCACCCCCTCTCCCCTTTTACCATTCTTCCCTCACAACAGCCTCCCACCACCTCTCCCTTCTTACCATTTCTTCCCTCAAACAGTCTCCCACCACCTCCCTTCTACCATTCTTCCCTCACAACAGTCTCCCACCACCCTCTCCCTTCTACCATTCTTCCCTCACAACGTCTCCCACCACCTCTCCCCTTTTACCCTTCTTCCCCCACAACAGTTCTCCCCCCACCTCTCCCTTTTACCATTCTTCCCTCACAACAGTCTCCCACCACCCTCCCTTCTACCATTCTTCCCTCACAACAGTCTCCCCCCACCTCCCTTTACCTTCTCCCCCTACAAAAGTCCTCCCCCGACCTCTCCCTTTTACCATTCTTCCCCACATCTCGGAAACCTCCCCCACCATTCTTCCCACAACATTCCCACCACCTCTCCCTTCTAATCATTCCCTACAAACAGTAAACTTTTTACAAAAATTTTCACAAAGTATATCATTCCCTACATTCTCCTCACAAAACTCCACCACCATCTCCCTTACCATTCTTCCCTCACAACAGCTCCCACACCTCTCCCTCTACCATTCTTCCCACAAACATCTTCCCACCACTCTCCCTTCTACCATTCTTCCCTCACAACGTCTCCCACACTCTCCCTTCTACCATTCTTCCTCACAACCCGTCTCCCAACCACCTCTCCTTCACCATCTCCCTCACAACAGTCTCCCACCACCTCTCCCTTCTTACCATTTTTCCCTCACAACAGTCTCCACCACCTCCCCTTCTACCCTTCTCCCCTCACAACAGCTCCCACCACTTCTCCCTTCTACCATTCTTCCCCCACAACAGTCTCCCCACTCTCCCTTCACCATTCTTCCCTCACAACAGTCCCCACCACCTCTCCCTTTACCATTCTCCTAACAAAGTCTCCCCCACCTCCCCCTTCTACCATTCTTCCTCAACAACAGTCTCCCCCCACCTCTCCCTTCTACCATTCTTTCCCCCACAACGTCTCCCACCAAACCTCTCCCTTCTACCATTCTTCCCTCACAACAGCTCCCACCGACCTAACTCCAAAAACCTTCTAAAGCCATTCCTGTGGACCTTCCCCCCGAATACGGCCGAATACCCCGATTTAGGACGCATTTTCCTTTTTGGAAACATAGGGTTAAAAAACACTACGAAACCTAATTCTTGGCACAACAGTTACCACTTCCTTTAAAATTTTAATAATTAAAAAAAATAAAAAAAAAAATAATAAAATTTTAAAATTAATAGAAAATTTTTTTTAAATAAAACGCCCTTTTAAAAAACCCAGCTTTTCCAGACATCCTTGAAAGGGAAAGGGTTGGAAAAAAAACACCCGGTCGCCCAATAATTGGCAAAAACAGGGTACCTCTTTTCTTTAAAAAAAATTTAAAAAAATAATAATAAAAAAACTATTTAAATTTTAAAATTACTATATAAAATAAAAAAATTTTGTATTTTCCTATTAGAACCCCGGGAAAAAAAAACAAGGGGCAACAGGGCGGGGCCCTTTTTTTTTGGGATTTTAAAATTTTAGGATGCACCCAACCCCCTCATTAACACCCCCGTACCTACTTTTGCTAGGTGAACAGGGGCAACAGGTGTAAAGAAATGTTTCTACCCCGCCTGGAATCGAACCCGGGCCCTCCGTGTGTGAAGCGAGAGCGTTGCCAGCCAGGTCAGGTAGGTTGATACAAACGTCAGCAAGAAGATTTACGGGACTAATGACAAATACCGACACGATGGAAAAAAATAATGAGACTGGTGCAGAATAAAGCCAATCTTTATTGACCTATTTGTGACCTAATAAAGGCCACTGTGAGAGGCGAAATATGATTAGTAAAAGAGAGCATTATTCTTCATTTGTGAATTTCTAGGCAGTAAAATATAAATATTAATCCAGAAATCTTTTTGCATATACTTTGGCAAAAGTGACTGAGTGAGCAGATATATATATATATATATTTATATATATATATAAATATATATATATATATATATATATATATATTTTATATATATATATATATAATATATATATATATATATATATATATATATATATATATATAATATATATATATATATATATATATATATATATATAAAATATATATATATATATATATATATATATTTATATATATATATATATATATATATATATATATTATATATATTATATATATATATATATAATATTATATATAATATATAATATATATATAATATATATTATTTCCTCCGGACTGGAATATCCTGCAACGAATCAACAAACAGACACCATAAAATCCTCTGTAATATAAATCTAATCTCCCTGTATCTGACGCTCAAACCTGTTTACACCGGCAAATAATATACCGAGAATGATACCTGATCCTCCTCTCTATCTGAAATATATGACCGTTGTATCTATAAAGTCCACGAGCAACACAAATACACAGGTTCGAGGCACGTAAACTTGTCATCCTGGTCAGAGTAAGTGATACAAGCACTTGACTAGACACTCGCGATGCTCGTTTTTTCCAGCTCGAAGTGGGTCTGTTGAGCAAGGTAAGTAACTTATGCTTTCTTCTTTTCCTTAATAATACATGTTAGGATGCTTGCTCCCGCTGCCATTGCTCTGATTTCCTTTGCGCTGGGGCCATTTATGGTGTTTATTACCCGATCCTCTTTCTACCTCTACCGCGGTATTGTATTTCGTCCCCTCTCCCCCTCCCTCTCTTCCAGGATGTAAACAGTGCGCGCGTCACTGGCTGGGAACCCTTATCGTCCGTCGGTCGGGTATAAACGTCAGGAGGCGCGCCTTTAGAATTGGATTCCGTGTTATGAGAGGTAATTGGAACGGGTTATCGACCTCTAGTGGAATTAAATGGCACGGCTAAAATTTGCTTGTTTTGTTTATTCGGATTTTAGCGCCTACTTCCTTGGGGATCTGCGCTGGAAAATTGGGTTGATAGCGCCTCTGTGGGCGGATGATATATTGTAATATTCTTTTATAGTGGAGAACTCCTCTCACGCTGATTGTGTGTGTGAATGGAGGTAAGCTCAGCTAACTGTGTTTCCGGATATAGAACTCCATCTGGTGGGCGAGTCTACGTACTTGTGAATTTCTTTTCCATAGTTGTAGAAGCAGACCTTCGTATCGGTTTCCCTTTCTACAGTGCTTACTTAATCTAATTCCATGCAATTCTCCGTGGTTATAGCACACTACCTCCTCTTGGATCCCATTCTACCTGGCCTGGTCACAGACCGGGCAGCGGGGGCGTTAATTCCCGAAACTCTCTTCAGATATACCTGGAGTCTACCTGCAGGGTGTTCCGGGGGTCAACGCCCCAGCGGCCCAGTCTGTGACCAGGCCTCCAGGTAAGGTAATCCCTCAGATGAAGTAATCAGTCCCTCAGCCTTGGTAGAGGGACTGATTACCTCATCTTTTGTATATAATTGTACAATCTTCACATGTCTTTGTACTGATAGTCACTGGATGGCGAAACGTCTACAAATATAGATACCCAGATGTTGCACATGTATGCAATTCTGTACATTCCGGGCCGCGGGGGGCGTTGACCCCCGGAATCCTTTCCAAGTATACTCCAGGTATGTATCAGGGATCTTCTTGCTCTAAACAATTTAGACCTGTGTTGAAATCACCTTGAATCGAGCCTGCATGATTCCCATTTTCCCCTACAGCTTTACCGCTTCTCCGTGAATGTGATAATGTGCTGATCGGTCAGGTTGTTGGTGGCAGCAGCGTGTAGTCCAGCGTAATCACCACGGTCTTAAATTCCATTCCTCTCCCACAACGCCCAGCTATTCATTGCATTGATGTATACAAAAGCGAGAAATTGATGAAAAATGGCACCTGGGTACTTTTATTGATGTGACTAATGTTTATTGATGACCTGATAAAGACGCGCCTTATATTCTATTCATGGAGTAGTAGTAGAAGTAGGAGCAGTAGTAGTAGCAGTAGTAGCAGCAGTTGTAGAACTAGGAGCAGTAGTAGTAGAAGTAGTAGCGGTAGTAGTAGTAGCGGTAGTAGTAGCAGTAGAAGCAGTAGTTGTAGAACTAGGAGCAGTAGTGGTAGTAGGAACAGTGGTAGTAGTAGGAGCAGTAGTAGTAGGAGCAGTAGTAGTAGGAGCAGTAGTAGTAGAAGTAGGAGCAGTAGCAGTAGAAGTAGGAGCAGCAGTAGTAGCAGTAGCAGCAGCAGCAGTAGGAGGAGGAGGAGGAGGAGGTCAATAATTTTCTCTCATTTTATGCCTTCTGTTCAATATGTGTTTAGTTGCTCTTCACTCGTTATTAACTAACCCTGAGTGGTCTTCCAGTAGCCACTCCAGTTTCCGTTAGTGTATGTAAAGTGTCTTGTATTTCAAGTATTCTTTCCGTCCTATTTCCTGGCGCTTACATGTGTGGGACCAAGAATCTCTGTAATATATCACTGAGTTTTGGAGATAATATCTCTGTAATGAATCACTGTGTTTCAGAGATAATGTTTCTGTATTATATTACTGTGTCAGATGTAATATCTGTGTAATATACGACAGTGTTTCAGAGAGTCTGTGGCTTCTGTTGTTGTTCTTGTAAACAAGGACTGAAAGAAGCCTCGTTTTGTCAAGAAAAATTGTATATATCATCAGTTTGATGTATTCCGCGTGATAGTTACATAGTGGGAACAAAAGCTGTCGATATTTCCTGGTTATGTTCCATCACAGTGGATGGATGATACATCAAGTGATGAAATGTGTCAGCCAGAACTGGGAGAATAGACAAATGGTTCAGAGAACCAACAAGTTGATAAATTAGACACATATGCAGCAATTGGGTATCTTTATTTTGGACAAAGATACCCAAGTATGGGAGACTTCAGAAGGGAGATGAGGACACCGTCTAGTATTTCATTAAGATTTCAGCAGTTAGGTCCAGGAAACCTGGGGCTTCTATCACAGAATGAGGGGACCAAGAATTAAATCCTGGAGAAAGGGACTTATCCGTTTGCCTTTCTTCATTCTCATATTAGGTTTCTCACTAGGAGTTGTGTATTCCTTTATACACTCTCCGTCATTCCAGCCAACCACGCTAAGTTTGTGTCATTATCCATGACTTAGTGTGTTCAGACATTTATTTCACTTTTGGAATATGCAATCTGACCGCCTTACTCTTTCTTGTCTGATTTCCATTAGTCTGTCGCAGCTCTCCATTATGTCTGTGTTGCAGGATTTGCCGTTCGTGAACCAGTATTGTGTGTGTGTGGGGATAAAGTCTGGTTCTCAAGGCGTTCCACTAGTCGATTTTTTCCCCCCTCATGCATTACCTTGCTTGCGGTGCTTGCTTGCGACACTAAACAAGAAAAAAAAAGATTTTTATTCCGGTTATTATCCTTGGAAGATTAATAATTCAGTACAACCCAGGGAAGTCAAGCAGTGTGGCTTATGTTCATTGGGGTCGTTAGTTGCTCCTCCAGTATGCCATCTCACTCCTAGGAATCTATTTACTAAGCAAACATAGGTAGCAGTTGTTAGGAGACTGGTCTCATTGGATATGAGAGAAAGTGATACCACTGTACAGTGGTACGTACCACTATATCTAACAGTTTTACACATTTTTCTTTGTCGCCTTTCTTAAATATTATAATTCAATCAGCTATGATTTGAGAAAACCCACACTGAGAGAAAAAAAAACAGTATAAAGACTGTATATCACTGACTGCGTCTGAGATCATGTTCATCAGTCAGAGATCGTAATATACAATCTTTTTTTTAGTCTGTTTCTGTCTACATGTGGATTTTTTTTATCTCATTGACAGGTGTCCGCTATATTCTGATATTTCATTAATTATTCATGTTATATTACCACTCCTCGTAAGGTGTTAGTGCAGGGCGGCCAGGAAGGTGTTAAGACACATGTGCAACATCTGGGTATCTTTATTGTAGACGTTTCGCCATCCACTGGCTTTATCAATAAAGATACCCAGATGTTGCACATGTGTCTTAATTTTTATCTTGTCGGTATTATATACCATTCTTGCACAGGAAGGTGTTATTGAAGTGTCCAGTTCCGTCAGGATGCTCGCTCTTCCCTTCCCTGGTTATTCGCTGATGTTCATTTCTCTGTTGCTGTCTCATCTGCTGTCATCTCCTTTCTCTTCTTGTTATTTTCCATGTTTAGTTGAGTAGATACGCTGAGCCCCTCTGTTCATCTCTGCACTGAGTAATATTTATCTTTACCAATATTATTGACTTGAGTCCTGGAGGTGGGAAATACAGTGCCTGCGAAGGACGGGTGGAGGTATGTTACAGTTTTTGAACTTTAGTGTAGGCATGCCTCTGGCAAGACAGTGATGGAGTGAGTGATGAGGAAAGTATTTCTTCTTTCTCGGGTCACCCTGCCTCGGTGGGAAACGGCAGATTTATTAATAAAAAAAATTAGACAACCAACAGACGAGATGCAACGTAGGAGGCAACCCAAATGTAATGAAATAGGAGATAATGTGTTGAAAGTCATACTGAGTATTTACAAGAGTGAGGATCAGGGTGTGTAGGAGGGAGGTAAGACTCTGCTTTCCAGTTAACAGTAAGTGTGGCTAGGTATGTGCAGTGTTTTTGTGGCTGTTTAATATTATATGTACTGGCTTGTAAAAGATTAGCATTGTGGTTTTAAGAGATTAAATCAGATAATAAGGTTGTTGCACTTGCTGTTTACAGATGGCAGTACTTTTGGGAAATTCAGAAATTGGAAAAGTTGAGGAATACGATTAAATGTTAAAAAAAAAAATATTTTTAGATGAAAGTCACCACAGAAAAAAAAGAGCAAGAAGACAAAAATAAATAGAGAAAATGGAAGATTGGAAGATAGATGTAAGAGAAAGGAAAGGAAAGGAGTGTGTATATATACACAGGGCCGGGAAATGGGTCTATGAAAGATGCACTGAATCTCTGAAAAAAAAAATGACTAAAGATAACAAGTGTTGAGGAATCTGTGATAAAGAAAATTTGATCATTGAGAGTAATAAAGGACACACCTGGAGACACACGGAGGAGGAGGAGGAGGAGGAGGAGGAGGGGGGACAAAGCCAGCATCCTTACACACCTGAGCAGGATACACACCTGAGGACACAGAGAACCAAGGACACACTGAATACAAATGGTTCATTAATTAAATAAACAAGTTGACCGTTGACACGAACCAATGAGGCGCCATTCTTGTGCTCTTAGAGATAGATAGAGAGATAGATAGATAGATAGATAGAATAGAGAGAGAGAGAGAGAGAGAGAGAGAGAGAAGAGAGAGAGAGAGAGAGAGAGAGAGATAGAGACAGAGGAGAGAGAAAGAAAGTTACGTATCTTTATTTCTTCAAACATATGGGAAGTGATTATTATTATATTATTATTATATATATATATATATATATATATATATATATATATATATATATATATATATATATATATATATATATATATATAATATATATATATATATATATATATATATATATATATATATATATAATACATATATATATATATATATAACGTTAAATACTAGATCTATAACACTAAAATTATCTTTTTTTAATAACTTCGAAGAATTTTAATTTAGCTTATGCAAATTCCTGACAGATTCTGAAAAAAAAAATTGTGCGGGCGTTAAGGTTTGATAATTAAGGTGTTGAGCGGTGACCTTTGTAATGGGATTAAGGGACCTGTGTGAGTCAGCTGACCTTAACCAGCAATCATCTCTCAACACCTGTGTAGAATTTGTAATCTCGTATAATTGCATTTTTAAGTAACCTCCGCATTTAATTACATTTGTGTTTCACGTTAACTACATTTCCTAGTATTTAATATTAATTACAGTTGCTAGTATTTCCCATTAATTACATTTGCTAGTGTTTAACATTAGTTTTAAATAAATTACATTAGTTACCATACTATCTTACACTATGCAGAATTTATCATTCAGTAGAGTTTGTCATGTGTTTGTCTATAAGAGGAGTCTATTTCAGTCTACTAGTACGAGTGTGTAAAACGTAGATGTTTTCTGGCAGGCCTACTGAAGTTTAACGAGGGTAAATAAGGCAGGAAAGAAAGGGGTAAGTGGATTGTAGGTTCCTCCTGGGCTGTGGGAGGGAATTTGTTCCTGAGCCACAGAGCACAATACAGCCCAGCCCAGCATAGCACAACACAGTCTAGCATAGCACAATATAGTACAACATAGCACAGCACAGTACAACATAGCACAGTACAGTACAACATAGCACAAGTAACAGTACAACATATCAGCACCAGCACAGTACAACATAGCACAGTACAGTATAACATAGCACAGTGCAGCATAACATAGCACAGTACAGCATAACATAGCATAGTACAGTACAATATAGCACAGCAGAGTAAACATAGCACACCACAGTACTACCTAGCACAAATCACAGTACAACAACGCACATACAACACCAGAACATAGCACAGCACAGTACAACATAGCACAGCACAATACAACATAGCAGAACACAGTACAACATAGCACAGCACAGTACAACATAGTACAGCACAGTACAACATAGCACAACACAGTACAACATAGCACAGCACAGTACAACATAGCACAACACAGTAAAACATAGCCCAGCACAAATACACATAGCACAACACAGTACAACATAGCACAGCACAGTACAACATAGGCACAACACAGTACAACATAGCACAAACAGTATACCTTTAGTACCACCCCGACCACATAGCACAACACAGTACAACATAGCAAATACAGCATAACATAGCCCAACACAGTACAACATAGCACAACCCAGTAAACAGAGCACAACACGTACAACATCGCACAGACAGACATAACATAGCACAACACAGTGACAACAAGCACAACATAGTACAACATATCACAGCACATACAACAAGCACAGTACAGCATAACATAGCACAACACAGTGACAACATAGCACAACACAGTACAAACAAATCACAACAGTACAACATAGCACATCAGCATAACATAGCACAACACCGTACAGCATAGCACAACACAGTACAAACATAGAACAGTACAGCATAACAGCACAACACAGACAACATAGCACAACACAGTACAACATAGCACAGTACAGTATAACTTAGTACAACACAGTACAACATAGCACAACACAGTACAACATAGCAAAGTACAGCATAACATAGCACAACAAACAGTAAACATAGCACCAACACAGACAACATACCACAACACAGTACAACAAAAGCACAGTACAGCATAACATAGCACAACACAGTACAACATAGCACAACACAGTACAACATAGCACAGCACAGTACAACATAGCACAGTACAGCATAACATAGCACAACACAGTACAACATAGCACAACACAGTACAACATAGCACAACACAGTACAACATAGCACAGTACAGCATAACATAGCACAACACAGTACAACATAGCACAACACAGTACACACATAGAACAGTCAGCATAACATAGCACAAACACAGTACAACATAGCACAACACAGTAGAACATAGCACAACACAGTACAACATAGCACAGTACAGCATAACATAGCACAACACAGTACAACATAGCACAGCACAGTACAACATAGCACAGTACAGCATAACATAGCACAACACAGTACAACATAGCACAACACAGTACAACATAGCACAGCACAGTACAACATAGCACAGTAAACCAGCATAACATCTATCAAACACAGTACAAACATAGCACAACACAAGTACCAACATAGCACAACACAGTACAACCAATAGCTCAGAACAGCATAACATAGCACAACACAGTACAACATAGCACAACACAGTACAACATAGCACAACACAGTAATAACATAGCACAGTACAGCATAACAATCAACAACACAGTACAACATAGCACAACACAGTACAACATAGCACAACACAGTACAACATAGCACAGTCACAGCATAACATAGCACAACACAGTACAACATAGCACAACACAGCACAACCGTATCACAACACAGTACAACAAATAGCACAAAGTACATGCATAACATAGCTCAACACATTCCAACAAAGCACAACACAGAACAAACATACACAGCACAGTACAACAAGCACAGTACAGCAAAACATAGCAACAACACAGAACAACATAGCACCACACAGTACAACATAGCACAGTACAAGCATAACATAGCACCCCATGAAAGGCTCCCGTGCTCAGAAAAACTTGAAGGCACAGTGATCTCAAGAGCACAAAAACCTCTTCAGAGAAAATCAGTAATGTTGAATAGTTAAGGAAAGAGAGAGAGAGAGAGAGAGAGAGATAGAGAGAGAGAGAGAGAGAGAGAGAGAGAGAGAGAGAGACAGACAGACAGACAGACAGACAGACAGACAGAGACAGAGACAGAGAAAGAGACAGAGAGAGAGACAGAGACGGGCAGGGAGCAGCAACTTCACTCTGGCTGTACCCTTCTCCAGAACATCACTTCATCTGAGATCATACATACCCAGGATGACTCGAGTATGGAACACATTCGTACAGCATAATGATATCAACGAGATAAAGTCAGTTGATCAAATGAAAATGCTGGCCCACAGATGGCTCCAACTTCATCCTGTTCCCTACTTGTATGTCTCATAACAATAAAAATGCTTTCAAATGAGCTGATGTAGGTAACAGCTCTTAGCTTGTCAATAAAGTTAGGAATCCTTAACCTGTAAATAGCTTGTCAATAAAGTTAGCGATCCTTAACCTAACCTTGTCAAACCCCGTGTAAAAAAAAAAAAAGAGAGAGACAGAGAGAGAGAGAGAGAGACAGAATCAAGAGAGAGAGAGAGAGAGAGAGAGAGAGAGAGAGAGAAAAGAGAGAGAGAGAGAGAGAGAGAAGAGAGAGAGGGAGAGAGAAGAGAGACAGAATCAGAGAGAGAGAGAGAGAGAGAGAGAGAGAGAGAGAGAGAGAGAGAGAGAGAGAGAGAGAGAGAGAGAGAGAGAGAGAGAGAGAGAGAGAGGGAGAGAGAGAGGGAGAGAGATTACAGACAGACATTTTAATACCTCTATATAGCCTGTACCTAGCTTTGGCCCTCCCTCCCTCTCTCCCTTCCTCCCTCCCTCCCTCCCTCCCTCCCTTCCTTCCTTCCTCCCTCCAACAACCCAAACACACAAGAGAGAGTCATTATGTGCAGGTCTGCGGTATTCTAAGGTATGTGGCGGTCTCTGATATCCTCTGGAATGCTTTGAGAGGGAGAATAAACGCGATGAAGCAGAGGAAGGGAGAGCAGGGGAAGGGGAGGTGATGAGGAGTAGGTGAGGGGAGGGGGAAGGAGAACTTGGAGGAGGAGGAGGAGGAGGGGAAGATGAAGGAAGGAGTGTGTAGGAGAGACGAGTGGGTTAGGGAATTTAGGAAGGGTTGTGTGTAGGGGAGAATCGCAAGGTGAGGGGTGAGGAGGAACCAAGGTGAGGGGTGAGGAGAAACACATGGTGAGGGGTGAGAAACGCAAGGTGAGGGTGAGGAGAAGCGCAAGGTGAGGGGTGAGGGGGAACGCAAAGTGAGGGGTTAGGAGAAAAAGCAAGGTGAGGGGTGAGGAGAAACACAAGGTGAGGGGTGAGGAGAAACACAAGGTGAGGGGTGAGGAGAAGCGCAAGGTGAGGGGTGAGGAGAAACACAAGGTGAGGGGTGAGGAGAAACACAAGGTGGAGGTGAGGAGAAGCGCAAGGTGAGGGTGGGGGAGAAACACTAGGTGAGGGGTGAGGAGAAACACAAGGTGAGGGGTGAGGAGAAACACAAGGTGACGGGTGAGGAGAAACGCAAGGTGAGGGGTGAGGAGAAACGCAAGGTGAGGGGTGAGGAGAAACGCAAGGTGAGGGGTGAGGAAAAACACAAGGTGAGGGGTGAGGAGAAACACAAGGTGAGGGGTGAGGAGAAATACAAGGTGAGGGGTGAGGAGAAACGCAAGGTGGAGGTGGGTGAAGGGGGAAGAAAAACTATGTGGGATGAATTTACATTGTACACCCCAAATCCATCCTGTGGATGGTAGCACAAGAGAATATGGATACACGAAAGGCCTAGGAACTAGGCCCCAAAAGGGTTAACAGAAGTACATCCGGATTTATATCTTCAGTTCACTTATCTTTTACAAGTAACTTTAGGAAATTTGCTTAATATATCTGGTATCTTATTTTCATTAATAAGATATCTTGACATGTCACATAGGTTATTATATTACCTCTATATTCCTCAATAAGTGGACAATTAAGTACATGGTGTTCAAGATAGTGACCATATGGCTGGTCACATAATTTGCATTTAGTTTGATCATCATCTGTGTGTCTGTCAAACTGCCAGAAGTACTTGTAGCCAATACTAAGCCTGGCTACTAAGCATCAGTCAGTCTGTGTGTCTGTCAAACTGCCAGAAGTACTTGTAGCCAATACTAAACCTGGCTACTACAGCATCAGTCAGTCTGTGTGTCTGTCAAACTGCCAGAAGTACTTGTAGCCAATACTAAACCTGGCTACTACAGCATCAGTCAGTCTGTGTGTCTGTCAAACTGCCAGAAGTACTTGTAGCCAATACTAAGCCTGGCTACTACAGCATCAGTCAGTCTGTGTGTCTGTCAAACTGCCAGAAGTACTTGTAGCTAATACTATACCTGGCTACTACAGCATCAGTCAGTCTGTGTGTCTGTCAAACTGCCAGAAGTACTTGTAGCCAATACTAAACCTGGCTACTACAGCATCAGTCAGTCTGTGTGTCTGTCAAACTGCCAGAAGTACTTGTAGCCAATACTAAACCTGGCTACTACAGCATCAGTCAGTCTGTGTGTCTGTCAAACTGCCAGAAGTACTTGTAGCTAATACTAAGCCTGGCTACTACAGCATCAGTCAGTCTGTGTGTCTGTCAAACTGCCAGAAGTACTTGTAACCAATACTAAACCTGGCTACTACAGCATCAGTCAGTCTGTGTGTCTGTCAAACTGCCAGAAGTACTTGTAGCTAATACTAAACCTGTCTACTACAGCATCAGTCAGTCTGTGTGTCTGTCAAACTGCCAGAAGTACTTGTAGCCAATACTAAACCTGGCTACTACAGCATCAGTCAGTCTGTGTGTCTGTCAAACTGCCAGAAGTACTTGTAGCCAATACTAAACCTGGCTACTACAGCACCAGTCAGTCTGTGTGTCTGTCAAACTGCCAGAAGTACTTGTAGCCAATACTAAACCTGGCTACTACAGCACCAGTCAGTTCATATTGTAGGGCGAGACCCTGGGGACGCTTTCCGGGTGTCAACGCCCCTGCGACCCTGTCACCTTCCCGTCTCCGCCACCGCGGCCTGGTTCCAGACCAGGCGGCCATGTGGATCAGCGCCTGACCAACCAGGCTGTTACTGCTGGCCGCATCCACTCCAGATCACATCATGGCTGACCGGGCTCTGACTGTGTTTAAACTTGATTTCATTATTCCGATTGTAGTCGAATGTTGTCAGGAGATAGAATTATAAGAGGCGCCGGGGCCCAGGAGCTGAACCTTCAATCCCAAATAGTCTAGTAATTACACACACACACACACACACACACACACACACACATACATGCACGCACACACACGCACATCCGGTAATATCACCATGCAAGGACACAGTAAAACATTTTATGGAGCAATAAAAACCTTAGAGAATATATATATATATATATATATATATATATATATATATAATATATATATATATATATATATATATATATATATATATATATATATATATATATATTATATATATATATATATATATATATATTATATATATATATATATATATATTATATATATATATATATATATATATATATGAAGATTCGAAACTGTCGCACGTCTCTCTCACTGTGCTGGGTAACCGGGTGTTTGATGTTTCTATCTGTGGTAGCTGAGGAGAAAAAACCAGGGTGTGCTCCTACGACGTAACGAGTTGCAGATCACCTAAAAAGGACTTGTGTATACTGGAAGGAAGACTTTGATGGTCGCGTAGCTGATGGACCTTTAAAAGAATACTTGAGAACATGACTGTCCTGCTGAAGTCTCTCAGGCTGACAGATTTCAACATTTTGTATGAGGAATTAAACACGTGCAACATCTGGGTGACTTCATTTATAGACGTTTCCCCAACCAGTGGCTTTATCAGTACAATACCATACAAGGACATAATGTGAAGACTGTAGAAACACATACGAAACATGAAGTAATCCGTCCCTCAGCCTTCCAGTTGGCGAAGAGCACCGTAGTCTTCACCATCTCCAAGGCTCTACATTCCTCACTGGTTGGCGAAGCGTCTGCAACTTAAAATACCCCGATATTGCATGTGTCTAATTCGTCATCTTTGTATGAACTCCATCCTGCGTGATGAAATATGGCGGAAAACATAGCTAGCTTTTGTTCCCACTGTGTAACTATCACATAGAACAGAGAAGCAGCCTACTGCTGTTTTTTTCCACCAATATTTTTTTCCCTTCGAGGGAGGTTTTTCCTTGACTCGGGTGAGGGACTTTTAATCAGGAATTGGACGTGCTCCTGTTCCCTGAAATATCTGAATACCTTTTTTCCATTTTTCCCCCCCCCCCACATATGCGCTGTTAATCCTACGGGTATAAACGCCTCCCCATATTAAAAAAATTTTAAAATAATCCAATATTGTTAAAAAAGAAAGAAGATTTTAGGGGAAAGGAGTGGGACAATGGGTCAGAGGAATGGGCGTGAGTTTTCCATGCTAAATGTCTTCCGGCAAAAGTTTTATGCTTGTTGTAAAATTTTGAATTTACTTTATCCGGCTACAAAATTAAGAAGAAATAAAGAACAGCTAAAAACGGCTATAAAAGCTACACTTGTGATTGAATATTTCCCTTAAAATATTAACTTAATATTTTCTTATCTTCCAGTAGGTCCGATTTTCAACTTTTTTGCATGAACCTCTGCGTCTACCTTGACAAAACCGCAAAGGAGAAGTGTTTTTTTAAAATTTCTTGACACTCCTTCGATGTTTCTGATGCCATTTTGGGAAGGCGAGGCAGTGAAGGGTGCTCCCAAAAGAGAACGGGCACTGAAGAGTGCAACCAATGAGAACGGGATAAAGGGTGCTAACCAATGAAACGAGGCATAAAGGGTGCTCCCCAATGAGAAGAGGCAGTAAGGGTGCTGCATGAGAAGGGGCAGTGAAGGGTTGCAACCAAGGGAAACGAGGCAGTGGGGGGTGTACCAATGAAACGAGGCATTGAAGTTGCTACCATGAAACGGGGGCAGTGAAGGGTGTTCCCAAAAAGAGAAACGACAGTAAAAGGGGGTGCTACCAATGAAACGGGGCAGTGAAGGGTGCTACCAGTGAGAACGAGGCAGGGGGAGGGTGCCCCAATGAGAACAAGGGGGGCCGAGGGTACTCCCAATGAGAACGAGGCAGCGGAGGGTAATAATTTGTTTTTCTTTTTCGACCACATAAAGAAGCTAACGTGTAAAGTAATTCTTCATGAATTGTCAGAAAAATTACCCCCCTTGTTTTGGGTTTTTTTAAAAATTCTTAGCAATCGAAAAAAAGGAATTGAAAACTTTTATTTACTACAATTCGATCATGACCTAAAAAATTTTTTTTTATGTGATTTGAGGGTAAGTATTATACCCCTTTCAAGAATTTTCTATTTTTACCATAATTTTTTACATTTACCCCAAAGTGGCGGGGCCCCTTTTCCCCTTTTATATCCTCCCTTTTTTCCCCTCCCCCTTTTTCCAAATTTCTATTTGACCCCCTTCTTCCTTACCCCATTACCAAAGCTCTGGTCTAAAAAACGAAAAAAGCTTCAATTGTTCAGACATGGAGAGAATCTTCTTGAGGTTGAAGGACTAACCATCCAAAACGAAGGTTTTTCCCGTGACAGATTGATTACATCGTCTTCAATCTTACTTTTTCTGTTGTTTGTATTGACTGAAGAAAGTACTGTGTGGCAAAACGTTCAAAATAAAGATATAATGATGCAAGTGAAAATTATCGAGAATCAGTCAGCAAAGGGTACTACCAAAAGGGCGCTGGACATATCCCTCAATCTTTTTAAAAATCAATAGAAGCCTGTTATGGAGTTGCCCGGGGGGGTGTTGACGCCGGGGTTTTTTCCAGTAGAGTATTGTTGTTTGTCCCAAACCCCACTGTTGTGGGTTGGGGAAATTTATTACCTTCACGTAAGGAATGCGTTTTTGAAGGTTTTAATTTTTGTAAAAGAAGCGGGGGAAAGGCAGCCATTGACGAATATCCAAACCCCTAAGGCAACAGGGTGTTTCAAAAAGTGGAACCAATTTTCATTTCAAAAATAAAATTAAACCCATTTCACTGAGGAAATTTAATGTAAAACCTACTTGTAATCAAAACAAAAAACATTCAGTCCGTTTTAACCTTTTTCCACGCATGATCTATATTTATTTAAATTAGTTTGCCAGTTTTCATATTTTAAGGGCCCCAAAGCCATAATCGCACAATTAATCAACAACAACAAATTTAAGTCATTTTTCCAGTCTTTAAATAAATCCCTTTCTTCTGATGTTCTCACAACCTGGAGACATCATTTCGGTTTATGTACTGGACACAGTTTAACAATGTGATTTTTTAAAGTGGCATCGTTTCGCTCTTCTTTTTTACCGTTTCAGCTTGCCTTAAGCGCAAAGAAAACCCACACAAAGAAGCTCTTGACAACATTGCGGTCTGACTTTGACCATTTGCAAAGTAATGTGCCTTTTGCAAATGGCAAAGAGCCCGAAAGGGTCTCCTAAACTTCTATGGGGTTTTTGGGCATCGCCCAGTCGGTACATCCCTTTTTCTTCTTCTAACGCTGGTTGGGAAAGAAGCACTGGACTTCATTCGACCTCAGATCACACGCGCCGTTGAGTTCACCCGTCTGTTATCCCCCCATTTAAATTCAACCTGACTAATTAGCTCAGTAACACCCGGTACCACCTCTTTTCCGTTTACTCCCTACGGAGTCTCCCTGGGGGTTTTTTCCGGGGTCAAGTCCCAGCGGCCCAGTCTTGACTAGGTATTGAGGGTTAGTTGGGGATTGTTCCAGCCAGGAAATGTGATTCAATTTTTCGGGGTAGAAAACATAGCCTTCAGACACCTATGAAGTCTTTTTACCCCATAGGTCAAACCCTTTTGGAAGACAAATTTTTTTCCACTTAGTCTCATTCCGTACATGGACAATACTGAACCCCAAAAACCCTTTCGACCCCTTGTAAACTTGATACACCCCAAGACTTTTTCTGAAAAACAGAAAACACACTGCCTCAGCTCATACCCCCAAGACCTAAACTAGACAAAAAACAAAATCCCTCTTTTCCCTACCTTTCTCCTATTCAGACAAAAAAAAAACCCCTCACCCACCCCCCCCCCCCCAAAAAAAAAGCAAAATGTTTCCGGTCTTACTTTCTAAGTAAAATTTCCCTAAAAGTCCTTTTTTCTTTGCCCCCTTTTCACAACACCTACGGGGCCTGGTTCAGCCCGGCCGCAGGGGCTTTTTGACCCCCGAAACCCCTTCCGGGAAAACCTCCAGGTAAACACCCCACAAAAAAAACCACACCAAACCCCTTTTCCCAAAACCCTTTTCCCTTTCCCCCCTCCCCTATTTCTTCCATCCTCCTGCCCATATAATTTTAAAAACATCTTTTTTACCCTATGAGGTCTTCCAGCTCAGGCGACAGAACTTCACGATTAACAAAAGCATTGTTAAATAGACAGGGAAAAAACAGCTTCTTTGCCCCCACCATGTATCTGTTTGTAGAAAAGGGTATAGATTTTGAAGTGTTCCCATACACGTTGCAGCAAACTGCGGGTGTCCTATAACCCATATTCCTAAAGAATGGGACCCCCCGCTGCGGGTGTTCCCCCCTTTTAAATATGATTTTTAAAAAGAAAGGGTGCTGCACCTGCGATGTTTCCCCTTGTATTCCCACAACCTTGCTGGGGTTCCCATTTTGTATTCCCACACACGCTGAGTTTCCCCCCTTGTATTCCCACAACTGCTGGGTTTCCCCTTGTATTCCCACACACTGCTGGGGGTTCCAATTGTATTCCCACACCTGCTGGTGTTCCCATTGTATTTTCCCACACACTGTGGTGTTCCACCTTTTATTCCCACCATGCGGGGTTTTCATTTTTTTTTTTCCCACACACTGCGACGTTCCCCTTATATTCCCCCCTGCTGGGTTCCCACCTTGTTTCCCACACCGCTGGTGCCCCCCTTGATTCCCACCACGTGGTGTTTCCCCCCTTGTTTCCCACACCGCGGGGTTCCCACCTTGTATTCCCCCACACTGCGGTGCTCCCCCCCTTGTATTCCCCCAAAACCCCCCTGGTGTTTTTCCCCCCCCCGATTCCCACACACGCTCGTGTTTCCCCCTTTTTTTCCCACCACTCTTGCTCCCCCTTTTTATTCCCACCACTCTGGGTTCCCCCTTGTATCCCCACATGTGGTGTTCCCCCCTTGTATTCCCAACACTGCTGGTGTTCCCCCCCTTGTATTCCCACACACCCGCCGTTCCCCCCTTTTTTATTCCCAACCTGCTGGGGGTTTCCCCCCTTTTATTCCCACACACTCTGGGGGGGTTTCCCCCCTTTTATTCCCACACCTCTGGGGGTTCCCCCCTTGTATTCCCACACACTGGTGTGTTCCCACCTTGTATTCCCACACACTGCTGGTGTTCCCACCTTGTATTCCCACACACTGCTGGTGTTCCCACCTTGTATTCCCACACACTGCTGGTGTTCCCACCTTGTATTCCCACAACTCTGGGGGTTCCACCTCGTATTCCCACACACGCTGGTTCCCACCTGTATTCCCACACCTTGTATTCCCACCTTGTATTCCCACACACTGCTGGTGTTCCCACCTTGTATTCCCACACACTGCTGGTGTTCCCACCTTGTATTCCCACACACTGCTGGTGTTCCCACCTTGTATTCCCACACACTGCTGGTGTTCCCACCTTGTATTCCCACACACTGCTGGTGTTCCCACCTTGTATTTTCCCCCCCATGCTGGTGTTCCCACCTTGTTTCCCCAAAACTGCTGTTTTTCCACCTTTTTCCCACCAAATGCTGGTGTTCCCACCCCGTATTCCCAAAACCTGCCCGGGTTCCCCCATGATACCCAACACTGCTGGTGCTCCCCCCCCTTTTATTTCCCCCACCCTGCTGGTGTTCCCCAAACCTTTTATCCAAAACCCGCTGGTGTTCCCACCTTGTATTTCCCCCACACGTTGGTGTTCCCACCTTGTTTCCCACAAAACTGCGGTGTTCCCACCTTGTTTCCCACAATGTGGGGCCACCTTGATTTCCCCCCACGCTGTGTTCCCCCCTTGTATTCCCACACACTGCGGTGTTCCCACTTTATCCCACACACTGCTGGTGTCCCCCCTTGTATTCCCCACAAGCGGGTGTTTCCCACCTTGTATTCCCCCACACGCTGGTTTCCCACCTCGTATTCCCCACTGCCTTTCCCACCTTGTATTCCCCACACACTGCTCGTGTTCCCACCTTGTATTCCACACCTGCTGGTGCTCCCACCTTGTATTCCCAAAACACTGTGGGGGTTCCCACCCTTGTATTCCCCACCATGCTGGCTTCCCACCTGTATTCCCACACACTGTTGGTGTTTACACTTGTTTTTCCCCAAACTGCGGGGTTTTTTTCCCCCTTGTATTCCCACACACTGCTTTTTCCCACCTTGTATTTTCCCCCAAAATGCTGGGTTCCCACCTTATTTCCCCCACCTGCTGGTGTTCCCACCCCGTTTCCCCCACACCCTTCGTGTTCCCCCCCTTGTTTTCCCACACCTCTGGGGCTCCCACCTTGTATTCCCACACCTGCTGGTGTTCCCCCCTTTTATTCCCCCAACACGCTGGTGTTTCCCCCCCCTTTTATTTCCCCCAACTGTTGGTGTTCACACCTTGTATTCCCACACACTGCTGGGGGTTCCCACCTTTTATTCCCCCAACTGTGGTTTCCCACCTTGTATTCCCCACACGCTGGTGTTCCCACCTTATATTCCCACACACTGCTGGTGTTCCCACCGTATTCCCCCCACACGCCGTGTTCCCCCCTTGTTTACAACTGCTGGTGTCCCCCCTTGTATTTTCCCACACAATCTGGGGTTCCCACCCTTTTTATTCCCACACACTGCTGGGTTTTCCCACCTTTTATTCCCAACATGTTGGTGTTCCACCTTGTAATTCCCCACACATGCTGGTGTTCCCACCCTTTTATTCCCACACCACTGCTGGGTTCCCACCTTTTTTCCCACACACTGCTGGGGTTCCCCCCCTGTTTTTCCCCCCACACTGCTGGTGTTTCCACCTTTATTCCCACCACTGCTGGGGTTCCCACCTTGATTCCCCCACACTGTGTGTTTCCCCCCTTGTTTATTCCCACACACTGCTGGTGTTCCCCAAATCGTTTCCCACCACTGTGGGTTCCACCTTGTATTCCCCCCCCCTGCTGGTTTCCCCACCTTTTATTCCCACACACTGCGGTGTTCCCCCCCTTGTATTTTCCCCCACACTTGGGTTCCCACCTTGTATTCCCACACATGCTGGTGTTCCCCCCCTTGTATTCCCAACACTCTGGTGTTCCCACCTTGTATTCCCACAACGCTGGGTTTTCCCCCCTTGATTCCCCCACCTGTAAAAAACCCCCCGAGGGCGCGGGGACACCAAAAAATCTACCGAAATTTGGAGCCCCGAGGCCCGGGGCACTACCGCGGCTACCGCAAACTACCGTACTACCGCAAGTTTACTCATTACGCAAAGGAAAAAAATTTGTTTCTCCTCTCTCTCCCCCAAAATAAGTGCTTCCTGTTCTCAGGAGAAAATAAATTTACTTTAATTTTTTCGAGGTAGTTTATTTTATAGAATTTTTCCCGGTTTTTTTTTTTTTTTGGAAGGGTCCCTGTTTTTTTGGAAAGGGGGCTCCCTGGTTTTTGGAAGGTCTCCCGGTTTTTGGAAGGGTCCCCGGTTTTTTGGAAGGGGGCTCCCTGGTTTTTGGAAGGGTCCCCGTTTTCGGAAGGTTCCCTGGGGTTTTTTTTGGGAAGGGTTCCCTGGTTTTTGGAAGTGTCTCCCCGGTTTTTGGAAGGGATCTCCTGGTTTTTGGGAAGTGTCCCCCCTGGTTTTTTGGAAGTATCCCCTGGTTTTTGGGAAATGTTTTTCCCTGGTTTTTGGAAGGTCTCCTGGGTTTTGGGAAATATCTTCTGGTTTTTGGAATTCTCCTGGTTTTTTTTGGGGTATCTCCCTGGTTTTTGGAAGTTCTCCTGGTTTTTGGAAAGGGTTCCTGGTTTTTGAAGGGTCCCTGGGTTTTTGGAAGGGTCTCCCTGGTTTTTGGAAGGGTCCCCCCTGGTTTTTGGAAGTGTCTCCGGGGTTTTTTGGAAGGGTCTCCCCCGGTTTTTGGAATGTCTCCCTGGTTTTTTGGGGTTTTTCCCTGGGTTTTTTGGGAAATGCCCCCTCGTTTTTGGAAAATTCCCTGGTTTTTGGAAGTGTCTCCCCCCTTTTTTGGAAGTGTTCCCTGGTTTTTGGGAAATATCTCCCTGGGGTTTTTTGGGAATGTCTCCCGGTTTTTGGAAGTATTCCCCGGTTTTTGGAAATTCTCCCTGGGTTTTTTTGGGAAATACTCCCTGGTTTTTGGAAGGGGGTTTTTTTTTCCCTGGTTTTTGGAAGGGTCTTCCCGGTTTTTGGAAGGGGGTCCCCGGTTTTTGGGGAAGGGTCTCCCCGGTTTTTTGGAAGGGCTCCCTGGTTTTTTGGAAAGGGTCTCCCTGGTTTTTTGGAAGAATCCCTGGGTTTTTGGGAAATGGTCCCCTGGTTTTTGGAAGTACTCCCTGGTTTTTTTGGGAATATCTCCCTGGTTTTTTTTTTGGGGTTCCCCGGTTTTTGGGAATGTTCCCCCCTGGTTTTTGGAAATGTCTCCTTGGGTTTTTGGAATATCTCCCGGTTTTTGGAAGTGTCCCCCCCTGGTTTTTGGAAGTTCTCCCCGTTTTTGGGAAGGTCTCCTGGTTTTTGGAATTTCTTTTGTTTTTGGAAGTTCTCCCTGGTTTTTGGAAGTGTCTCCCTGGTTTTGGGAAATATCTCCCCGGTTTTTTTGGGAAATGTTCCCTAGTTTTTTGGGAAATAACCCTGGTTTTTGGAAAACTTTCCCCCTTTTTTTTGGAAGGGTCCCCTGGGGTTTTTTTTGGAAATATCTCCAGGTTTTTGGAAGGGGCTCTCTGGTTTTTGGAAGTATCCCCTGGTTTTTGGAGGTTTTCCCGGGTTTTTTGGAAGTTCTCCCTGGTTTTTGGGGAAGAGTGTCCCTGGTTTTGGAAGTGTGTCCCTGGTTTTTTGGAAGTTCTCCCCGGTTTTTTGAAGTGTTTTCCCGGTTTTGGAAGTGCTCCCCGGTTTTTTGGGAAATATCTCCCTGGGTTTTTGGAAGGCCTCCCCTGGGTTTTTTGGGAAATGTCTCCTTGGTTTTTTTTAAGTTCCCCCTGGGTTTTTTGGAAGTGTCTCCCGGTTTTGGAAGTGTGTCCCTTTTTTGGAAATTTCCCTGGTTTTTTGGAAGGTCCCCTGGTTTTTGGGAATTTCTCCCCGGTTTTTGGGGAAAGGTTTTTCCCCCGGTTTTTGGAAATGCTCCTTGGTTTTTGGAAATGTCTCCCCCGGTTTTTTGGAATATAAAACCCTGGTTTTTTTGGAAATGTCTTCCTGGTTTTTGGAAGTTCTCCCGGGTTTTTGGGGGTCTCGATGGGTTTTTTTTAGGTTTTTTTTTTGAGAGTAATGGGTTGGTTTGAGTTTTTTTTTTTTTTTCGGTTGGTTACGGGTTTTTTTTTTTTTGAATTGCATCTTTCCTCTCTTCTCTCTCTTCTCTCTCTCCCCCCCTCCCCTTCCTCTCCTCCTTTTCCCCTCTCCTTCCTCTTCCTTTTCCCCCTCTCCCTTCCCCTCCTCTCCCCCCTCCATCTTTTCCCCTCTCCTCTCCCCTCCCCTCTTTATCTCTCTCCCGGTTTTTTAGGGGAGGGGAAAAAGGAAAGTTTTGGAACAGGTGTAATAGGGCACTGTGGGCTAGTTTGCTCTTTCCACCTCCCCCATCATTACCCCCCCCCACTCCTTCTCCCCCCCTCCTCAACGTCCCTCTCTATTTCATTCTTTCCCCTCCCCTCATCTATTCCCCATCCACAGGCGACGCATTGGGTACCAGCAAGCGTATCAACCATGCCTTAACGGGTGCGGTGTGGTGGTGGTGTGGAGGGCTGGGGGGTGGAGGTGACATTAATCCCCTGGGGTGACATAATCTTGTAATTATTGTAGCAGCTGTGAGTGTCCTTTGAGGGATGTTTTGCCTTTGGCAGTTGGTAATATTGTTTGTTTTTTGCTTTTATCCCAGACGAAAGTTATACTCTTTCTCTCTGTGCTGTCTATACTGTGTCTGTCTGTCTGTCTGTCTGTCTGTATGTCTGTCTGTTCTCTCATCTTCTTCTCTCTCCTCTCTCTCTCTTCTCTCTCTCCTCTAACACCACCCACCCTGGTTTCTCTCTCTCTCTCGGTTATTTCTTCTCTGTATTTCTGTCTTTCTATCTGTATCGTTCTCACTCCAGTTATGTCTGTCTGTTTCTGTCTGTCTGGTCTGTATGTCTGTATGTCTGTTCTGGTCTGTTTGGTCGGTCTGTTTGTTCTATATGTCTGATCTGTCTGTTTGTTTTATCTGGTTCTGTCTGTCTGGATGTCTGTCTGTCTGTCTGTCTCCTCTATCTCTCTCTCTCTCTATGCTCTCTCCTCTCTCTCTACTCTCTCTCTCTAATGTGCAGCAGTACACTGTATGTTGTGTGTGTGTTACTCACTGTATATGTGGTTTACATGGGTTATAGTTCAGCTCTACATGTTCCATTACACAAGTTACACAAACCCAGCAGTTGGTGGTGTCGCTAAAGCCAAGGGTCCTCTCATATTCCATCGCTTCCCTACATCAGGGTTCATTTTGGCGGTGAACACAAGGATTCCTGCTCGCTGGTTCGCCACCTCCTCTCTCCCTGGTCTATGGTCCCTAAGGTGTTGATACATAAGCTGTCCTTCACCACTACCAACAACTTAGATATCCAGGTTTCCTGTAACACCTTGTGGACTCCAGACCTTCCCCACAGTCTGTTCCTGTATGGCTGTGGAAAATCTACCATGATTATTCTTTTGTATATTGACTTGTTTGGACTCTCTCTTGGGCTACTGTAAATCTTATTTGGTCACCTACTTTTTGTTGTATTTTCTCACCTATTTGGGGATGTAGGGGTCGATTCGCTGCTCCTGGCCACGCCCTCTTCGCTGGTCGCCACTAAGTGCAACACTTACCTGCTCTAAAGAGCGGTTTTCTATACATTTTCTTTAAAGAATGTATGGAGCCTGCCTCCAATACATATCTCTCCAGATTGTTTTACTTCCTGACAACTCTAGTGCTGGATGAAATATTACTAACGTTGTTGTGAGTTGAGTGTGTGTGTGTGTGTTGTGTGTCTGTGTGTGTGCTGTGTGTTTAGTGTGTGTTGTGCGTGTTGTGTGTGTGTGTGTAGTAGTTGTGCGCGTTTTGTGTGTGTGTGTGTGTGTATGTGTGTGTTGTTTTTGTTGTATTTGTGTGTGTGTGTGTCTGTGTGTGTTTGTTTTGTGTTGTGTGTTGTGTGTGTCGTGGGTGCGTGCGTGTGCGTGTGTTGTGTGTTGTGTTGTGTGTGTTTATGTGTGTGTGTTTGGTTTTTATGTGTGTGTTGTGTGTGTTGTGAGTTTTATGTGTGTTGTTGTGTGTGTTTTTTTTTTTTGTGTGTGTGTGTGTGTGTGTTTTTATGTGTGTGTGGTGTGTGGTGTTTTTATGTGTGTGTGGTGTGTGTGTTGTTTTTTATGTGTGTGTGGTGTTTCGTGTGTGTGTTTTTTATGGTGTGTGTATGTGTGTGTGTGTTTTTATGTGTTGTGTTGTTGTGTCTTGTGTGTGTTTTTATGGTTGTGTGTTGTGTGTTTTTATGTGTGTGTGTGATGTTTTTATGTGTTCGTGCTGTCTGTGTTTTTTAATGTGATGTGTGTTGTGTGTGTTTGTTTTTATCGTGTTGTGTTGGTGTGTTGTGTGTTGTATGTTTCGTGTGTTGATGTGTGTGGTAGTGTGTGTGTGTGTGTTTTGTCGTGTGTGTGTGTTTTTATGTCGTGTGTTGTGTGTTTTTATGTGTGTGTGTGTGTGTGTTGTTTTTTTTGTGTGTGTGTGTGTTGTGTGTTTTTATTGTTGTGTGTTGTGTGTGTGTTGTGTTGTGTGTGTGTGTTTGTCGTGTGTGTGTGTTTTTTATGTGTGTGTTGTGGTGTGTTGTGTGTCGTGTGTGTGTGTGTGTGTGTATCTGTTGTGCTGAGTGTGTGTGGTGTGTGTGTGTGTGTGTTGTGTGTGTGTGTGAGTTTTTATATGTGTGTGTTGTGTTGTGTGTGTTGTGTGTGTGTGTTGTGTGTGTGTGTTGTGTGTGTGTGTGGTGTGTGTGTGTGGTGTGTGTGTGTGTGAGTATGTGTTATGTTTCTTTGCAATTCTTTCTCTATTCCTTTCCCCCTCCCCATTCCATCTTCTCCTCCCGTCCATCCCCATTAACAACAGAATCCATCTTCTCTCCCGCACACTCCTCCTTTCCTTCACACTTTCTTCCATCTAGACCATCAAACCTCTACTGCCTCTCCCATCATCTCCTCATGGCACTGATGGCATCAGGTGCCCGCCCAATGAGGCACAGTGCCCATCAGGCCAACTTTTCTTGGGATTTCTACGCACGGAAGTAGTGGGCGTGGTTGTGCCTGTCCTCGGCCCAACGTGAGAGAGAGATGAGAGCGTGAGGAGGTGCTGGAGGAGAGACGACGAGGAGTGGCGGGAGGGCGAGGAGGAGAGAGGAGGAAGAGGTGAGGTAGAGGAGAGCGAGACAGACCATGCGGAATAGAGAGACGAGGAAGAGGAGACGGAGAGAGAGGAGGAGTGAGAGGAGAGAGAGGATGAGAGAGGCGAGGAGGGAGGAGAGAGAGAGAGAAGAGAGGGGAGAGAGGAGAGTGAGGGAGAGGACCAGACAGACAGACAGAGAGAGAGAAGAGCAGAGGGGGGAGGAGAGGAGGTGAGGAGAGTGAGAGGTGGGAGGAGACGTAGTAGAGGGTGCGAGAGAGATGGAGAGGAGAGGAGGAGGGAATGGGATGGAGAGAGGAAGAGGAGAGAGAGGAGCGAGAGAGGGGAGAGGAGAGAAGAGGAGGAGAGCACGATGTGAGAAGAGAGGAGGGGGGGCGACGACGGGTTGGGGAGAGAGGAGTGAGGAGGAGAGAGAGAGAGTGAGAGGGAGCCGAGGAGGAGGGAAAGAGAGAGAGAGAGAGGTGGAGGAGAGTGGATGAGGAGAGAGAGAGAGTGAGACGGACGAGTGAGGGAGGGAGAGCGAGAGAGAGGAGAGAGAGAGAGAGAGTGAGAGAGAGATCGGGAGGATAGAGGAGAGGGAGGAGAGGAGGAGAGATGAGAGTAGAGGACGAGGAGAGAGAGAGAGAGGGAGGAGGAGATGAGGAGGACAGGAGGGACGGAGGGAGAGAGTGAGAGGAGGGAGAGAGAGAGTAGAGTGGTGGAGAGGGTGTTGAGAGAATGAGACGGCTGGAGGAGAGGATGAGGAGAGAGAGAGAGATGAGGAGGAGGTGGCGATGGTGAGAGAGAGGAAGAGCGTGTGAGGACGGAGACGAGGAGTGTAGAGTAGGAGAGGGGAGAGAGAGGAGTGAGAAAGAGGAGAGATAGTGTAATTGCGTTTTTATATCTCTCTTCTCGACTCTCTATTAAGGTTGTATACACTGAGATGTGTATACACTGTGAGGTGTTGCATTACCATAGAGATAGAGTAGATAGATCGATAGAAAGAAAGTAGATAGTTTAGATAGATAGATTGATAGTTAGATAGGATATGATTAGATAGATAGATAGACTAGATAGTAGATAGAGATAGATAGGAGATAGATAGATAGTTAGATAGAGAGAGAGGAGAGAGAGAGAGAGAGGGAGGAGAGAGAGGGGAGAGTGAGACGAGAGGTATGAAGAAGAGGGAGAGGAGGACCGAGAGAGAGGGGGAGAGCCGGACAGAGTGACGTGGAGAGAGAGAGAGGGAGATGGAGAGAGAGGAGTCGAGAGAGGGAGTGAGAGAGAGAGAGAGACTAAAGCCAAGAGAAGAATTGCCAGTGCTATTAAGCTACATCAATCACCAGCTGAGAGCCTATACTCAGCTTGGGGAAACAGATGGCAAGGTAACTTTTGCACCTGAGAAAAACAATTGATGATAGTCTCTAGGCACCATGTTGGTTAATGTGGTGCAGTAGTATGTATGAATGGGAGAGTGGTGGTACCTGCGTTGAAGAAGTGATATCATTGGGGTGAAATTTGACTCGAAACTGACCGGTGAAGAACCACGAGTGAAAATCTTGCAAACGAAGACAGCCCAGGAGCTTACAGTACTTCGCCGTAATCTCGCATCTGCCTGACAGTAGGGGTTGCCAAAGATTCTGTACGAGCACAAGTACGATACACCTTGAGTATGCTCCACTTTTCTTGGTTTGCCTCCTTTCCCCTCTCATCTGCGATCCTGCTTGACAGAGTCAGAGAACAGAGACATGACGTTTCATCTCTCGCCTGGACCCATCTTGGATAAGATTGTCATTTTCAGCGAGCCTTCAACATAGGAGGGATGTGGGTGCCTTTATGTTATGTACAAGGCCAATATTGTCAAAGTACCATAACTTGGATCCTCTTCGAGGACAGCGTGAAACAAGGCTGTTTAGCACAAGACGGGCAGAATGCAGCAACTTCACTTGGCTGTAACCTTTCCAGAACATTACATGTGAGTTCATTTATCCCAGGATGGACTCGAGTATGGAACACATTCGTACAGAATAATGATGTCAACGGAGATATATGAGTCAGATGATCAGATGAAAATGCTGGCCCACAGATGGCTTCCAACTTCTCCCGTTCCTATTTTATGTCTGTAAACAATAAAATACTTTTAAATGAGCTGATGTGGAAACAGCTCTTAGCTTGTCATAATGTTAGGGATTCTTAACCCTAACTTGTAACCCTGTGTAAAAAGAGGAGAGAGGAGAGAGGAGAAAGAAAAAAATGAGGAATTACAGAAGAGAGGGATAGTGAGTGAGAAAAGAGGGAGAAGAGAGGGAGAGAGTGGTGAGTAAGAGAGAGGGGTGAAAGAGGGGCGGAGAAAAAAAGATGAGAGAGAGGAAGAATTAAAATCTTGCTTCAGGAAAATTATTGCATAGCTGACCCTTTTTTCATTGAAAATTTGCCGATTTATATTCATGAACACCAAGGTGTAGAGAGGGAGGAGTGGGGAGGGGATGGGAGGCGTGAGGGGACGG
This sequence comes from Cherax quadricarinatus, assembly GCF_026875155.1. Classification (NCBI taxonomy): domain Eukaryota; kingdom Metazoa; phylum Arthropoda; class Malacostraca; order Decapoda; family Parastacidae; genus Cherax; species Cherax quadricarinatus. The sequence goes on along the minus strand of NC_069491.1, from coordinate 476,275 downwards.
GAGGTGAGGGGAGGGAGAGGGACAGGGGGGGGGCGAGAGGGGAGGGGAGGGAAGGGGGGGAGGGAGAGGGAGGCGGAGGGGAGGGGAGGTGGGGGACAGGGGAAGAGGGGAAAAAAATTCCACCCTTCATCTTAGATTTTACATAATGAGTGCGTATGGTCAAATATCACTGTAGTCTTCCGCCTAGACACGGACTCGAGCAAATAGTTTCAAGTTGGAAAAATTCAGATTCAGGAAGGATTTAGGAAAGCACTGGTTGGTATAGAGTTGTGGATATGAAGTGGAACAAAATCCAAGTACAGTTTTATTTGAGGCTAAAACGTTGTGTAATTTTAAAAAATAGGTTAGATTAAATACATGAGTGGGTGTGGGTGGGTGTTGTGTTGGACTGAACTAGCTTGTGCTACTGGGTCTGTACAGTGCTCACAACTTTGTGCGGGGTTGACCAGACTGGGTGGGTCATGGGATAATCCGGGGGGAAGACATGGGACATGCTCCGCGTGGGTCAGTAGGCCTGATGCAGTGTTCCTTCTTTTCTTATGTTCTTATATAAAAAAAGTCATCCTCCCCACCCTCTCTCTCCCCTTCACTCTCTCGCTCCTCTCTCCCCTCCACTCTACCTCTCTCTCTATCCTCTCTCTCTCTCTATATCTCTCTCTCTCTCTCTCCTCCTCTCTTCTCTCCTCTCTCTCTTCTCTCTCTCTCTTCTCTCTCCTCTCTCTCTGTCTCCTCTCTCTCTCTTCTCTCTCTTCTCTCTCTCCTTCTGTCTCATCTCTCTTCTCTCTCTCTCTCTCTCTCTCTATCTCCTCTCTCTCTCTCTCTCTCTCTCTCTCTCTCTTCTATCTCTCTCTCTGTCTCTCTCTCTTTCTCTCTCTCTCTCTCAGTGGATTTGAACCCCGGACCTCGTTGATAACAGACGCGACTCTCACCACTTCGCTACGACTGTTGCCTCGCACTTTGTTTGTGCCTCTTCAACGAAGGTAACTCAGAGAAACGGACGGGACACTGGAACCGTGGACCAGGGAGATTAGAGCCGTGGTCCATGAAAACTGGAACCGTGGTCTAGGGAGAATAGAACAGTGATCCAGGGAGACTGGAGTCGTGGTCCAGGGAGGCTGGAACCGTGGTCCATGGAGACTGGAACCGTGGTCCGGGGAAACTGGAACCGTGGTCCAGGGAGACTGGAACCATGGCCCAGGGAGACTGGAACCGTGGTCCATGAAGACTGGAACCGTGGTCCATGAAGACTGGAACCGTGGTCCAGGGAGACTGGAACCGTGGTCCATGAAGACTGGAACCGTGGTCTAGGGAGACTGGAACCGTAGTCCACGAAGACTGGAACAGTGGTCCAGGGAGACTGGAACCGTGGTTCAGGAAGACTAGAACCGTGGTCCAGGGAGACTGGAACCGTGGTCCATGAAGACTGGAACCGTGGTCTAGGGAGACTGGAATCGTAGTCCATGAAGACTGGAACCGTGGTTCAGGGAGACTAGAACCGTGGTCCAGGGAGACTGGAACAGTGGTCCAGGGAGACTAGAACCGTAGTCCATGAAGACTGGAACCGTGGTCTAGGGAGACTGGAACCGTAGTCCATGAAGACTGGAACAGTGGTCCAGGGAGACTGGAACCGTGGTTCAGGAAGACTAGAACCGTGGTCCAGGGAGACTGGAACCGTGGTCCATGAAGACTGGAACCGTGGTCTAGGGAGACTGGAACCGTAGTCCATGAAGACTGGAACCGTGGTTTAGGGAGACTAGAACCGTGGTCCAGGGAGACTGGAACAGTAGTCCAGGGAGACTAGAACCGTAGTCCATGAAGACTGGAACAGTGGTCCAGGGAGACTGGAACCGTGGTTCAGGGAGACTGGAACCGCGTTATTCACGTGCAGGATTACATATTAAATTTGTTACATTATAATTGCGTAATATTACATAAAAATGTTTAATTCATTATATATGTATAATAATTCATTATATATGTATAATACATTATAAATGAATAAAATAAAAAATCACCTCTGTTGTAAATAGTAACTAAACTGTTATCATTATATGGAGGGTATACCTGGAGGGTATACCTGGAGGGTATACCTGGAGGGTACCTGGTGTATACCTGGAGGGTACCTGATGTATACCTGGAGGGTACCTGGTGTATACCTGGAGGGTACCTGGTGTATACCTGGAGGGTACCTGATGTATACCTGGAGGGTACCTGGTGTATACCTGGAGGGTTCCTGGTGTATACCTGGAGGGTACCTGGTTTTATACCTGGAGGGTACCTGATTTACCTGGAAAGGGGACCTGGTGTATACCTGGAGGGTACCTGGTGTATACCTGGAGGGTACCTGGTGTATACCTGGAGGGTACCTGGTGTATACCTGGAGGGTACCTGATGTATACCTGGAGGGTACCTGGTGTATACCTGGAGGGTACCTGATGTATACCTGGAGGGTACCTGATGTATACCTGAAGGGTACCTGGTGTATACCTGGAGGGTACCTGGTGTATACCTGGAGGGTACCTGATGTATACCTGAAGGGTACCTGGTGTATACCTGGAGGGTACCTGGTGTATACCTGGAGGGTACCTGATGTATACCTGGAGGGTACCTGATGTATACCTGGAGGGTACCTAGTGTATACCTGGAGGGTACCTGGTGTATACCTGGAGGGAACCTGGTGTATACCTGGAGGGTACCTGGTGTATACCTGGAGGGTACCTGGTGTATACCTGGAGGTACCTGGGGTTTATACCTGGAGGGTACCTGGTGAAAACCTGGAGGGTACCTGATGTATACCTGGAGGGTAAACCCGGTGTATACCTGGAGGGTACCTGGTGTATACCCGGAGGGTACCTGGTGTATACATGAGGGTACCTGGGGTATACCTGGAGGGTACCTGATGTATACCTGGAGGGTAACTGGTGTATACCTGGAGGGTACCTGATGTATACCTGGGGGTACCTGATGTATACCTTTAAGGGTACCCCGGTGTATACCTGGAGGGTTACCTGGTGTATACCTGGAGGGTACCTGATGTATACCTGGAGGGTAAACCCGATGTATACCTGGAGGGTACCTAGTGTATACCTGGAGGGTACCTGGTGTATACCTGGAGGGTACCTGGGTATACCTGGAGGGTAAACCCGGTGTAAAACCTGGAGGGTACCTGGTGTATTTAAATGGAGGGTACCTGGTGTATACCTGGAGGGTACCCGGTGTAAAACCTGGGGGTACCTGGTGTATACCTGGGGGGGTACCTGGTGTATACCTGGAGGTACCTGGTTTACCGGAGGGTTTCCTGGTGTATACCTGGAGGGTACCTGGTGTATTCCTGGAGGGTACCTGGTGTATACCTGGAGGGTACCTGGTGTATACCTGGAGGGTACCTGGTGTATACCTGGAGGGTACCTGGTGTATATCTGGAGGGTACCAGGCGTATACCTGGAGGGTATCTGGTGTATACCTGGAGGGTACCTGGTGTATACCTGGAGGGTACCTGGTGTATACCTGGAGGGTACCTGGTGTATACCTGGAGGGTACCTGGTGTATACCTGGAGGGTACCTGGTGATAACCTGGAGGGCCCGGGGTTTAACCTGGAGGGTACCGGTGTATACCTGATACCTGGGGTTACCTGGGGGTACCTGGTGAAACCGGAGGTCCCTGGTGTAAACCGGGGGTACCTGGGTATACCTTGGGAGGGGACCTGGGTAACCTGGAGGGTACCGGTGAACCTGGAGGTCCCTGGGTATCCCGGGAGGTCCCGGGTGTATACTGGGGGACCTGGGTATCCCTGGGTACCTGGTTTTAACCTGGGGAAAACCTTGGGTATACCGGAGGTACCTGGTGTTAAACCTGGGGGGTACCTTGAAAATCCTGGAGGTACCTGGGTTACCTGGGGGGTACCTGGGTATCCGGGGGGGGGTACCTGGGTATACCGGGGGGGGCCGGGGTAACCGGGAATTTACCTGGTGTATCCTGGGGGTACCTGGGTATACCTTAAGGTACCGGTGATCCCTTTTGGGGGGACCTGGGTATACCTGGGGGGGACCTGGTGTATACCTGGAGGAAACCGGGGTTATCCTGGAGGTACCTGTGTTACCGGGGAGGGAAACCCCTGTTATACCTGGGGGGACCTGGGTAACCTTGGGGGCCTGGAGTATCCCCGGAAAGGGGAACCTGGTGAAACCTGGGGGGTCCCCCCCCCGGGGTGTTCCCGGAGGGTACCGGTGATCCCCTTAGGGACCTGGGTAACCTGGGGGGGTTTGATATTTTAGGGGATGGAAATACCGGAAGGGAAAAGGTGTATCCCTTAGGATTGGAGTATAAAGGAAAGGGGAAAGGGAAAGGGGAGGGAAACCCCTTGGGGACCGGGATATAACCGGAAGGTCCCCGGGTTTAAAAGGGATTTGTTTTCCCCCCCCCCTTTTTTCCCCCCGACGGTCCTACCAGCCCTCCCTACAAAAAAAAAATTAAACAAACACAAAATAACGTCATATTTTTTAAGGGGGAAGAAAAAATTAAAAAAAAATTTTTTTTTTAAATTTTTTTTAACAAAAAAAGGAAAAAAAAATAAAATATAATAAAAAATTTAAAAAAAAATTAATATAAAAAAAAAAATAAAAAAAAAAAAAAAAAAATAAAAACACTGTTGTTCCCTCCTCCCCCCTCTTTAACACCAAACCTTCACTCCCCATTGTATTTAAATGGTTTTTCTCCTCCCCCCTACCCCCTCTCTCTCTTTCTTTTTCTACCCTCCTCCTCCTTCCCAAAAATTTTCACCCAAACCCAAACTAATTTATATATTTAATTTTCAAACGACGGAAACTTAGGGGGAAAATAAAAAAAAATTGAACCCTGACCCGGGAAAAACTGACAAAATATCCATGTTTTAATTTTTTTAAAAGTTTTTTTTCTGTTTTTTAAAAACCTCTCCTCTCTCTCTCTCTCTCTCCTCCTCTCTCCTTCCTCCTCTCTCTCTCCCCTTCTCTCCTCCCTTCTTTCACCCTCTTTTCCCCTTTCTTTTAATATATTAATATAAAATTAAAATTTAAAAATTAAAAAATAAAATTAAAAAATTTTATTTGACTACTAAAAATTAACTCCACCAAACATTAAGTAATGGGGGTTAACAACAAAATACAAATTACTAACAATGATAAAAACAAGTAAACCTAAATAAATCAAATCCAATAAGATCTGCACATTGCAGTGAACAATTAACTATAAATATTAGTTTTAAATAGATTACGACATTAAGGGGAATTTTTCTAGGTTCACATGACCCGAGTAAGGAGCCGGGGGCCCCTTTGAACCCAAAAAATTTTATCACCAAAAAAAAAACCTCTTTTTCCCTTTCCTTTTCCCCCTCTTTTCCTTTTTCCTCCCCTTTCCCCCTTTGGGAAAAACCGGGTCCACACCAAATTTCCACAATTTTCCACCTCTTTCCCCCTTGGAACCCAACCGAAATTTTAAGAATTAAGAAAGGAAAATTGAAAGATTACCCGAACGGAGTTTGAAAAAGGGGGTTTAAGGGGGGAAAAAAAAATTTGGAGGTTGGGAAAAGGGGGGGGCATGAAAAAAATAAAAATTTTAAAAAATTAAAAGGTGTGCGAAAAATTTTTTCAAAAATTACACAGAACAAGGGTCACAACGGAAAATAAAAATTCAAGAACACGGGGATGTGGCTTCCTTTCGTAGAGTTCCAAAGGGGGAAAAACCGGGAGTGGGGGCAAATCCTGATATTTTTAAAAATTTAAAAAACACGGGCAGGGGCAAATCTATGAAGTAAAGGGGGCAGACTGGGCTCACCCTTGCAAAAAAAGTGGAAAACCACACAACACATCTTAAATTTTCCATTGCCGGGGTTGTACCCCCCTACTGTTTAGTTCCCCGGGGGGAACCCCCACCCATTTTATTCCACATTCTTTATTTTTTTTCCCTCTTTCCGAACCTAATCGAAAGTAAAAGGGGGGAGAGGGGAAATTGGGAGGGAGGGTTCACGGTGGGGAAAAAGAGGGGTGGGGTTGATGGGGGTTAGGGAAAAAGATGGGGATAGGAGGATAGCCAAGTGGGAAAAAGGGGTTTTTTTAATATTTAAATTATTACACTCAGTTGGCTGCCCCTTTCTGTATATAGTTAACAGTGGAACACCGCAGTGTTTTTGCACACATTCTGTATTGGTTACACAGGGGGAACACCACATTGTGCTACCTATTCTGTAGATAGTTACACAGGGGAAACCCCACAGTGTGTTGCTCACTTTCTGTATGATATTAACATGGGAACACCAGCATGTGCTGCTACACTATTCTGTAGATATTACCAGGGGGAACACCACAGTGTTTGCACACTATTCGAGAATTAAGGGGGAAACACCAGCAGTTTGCTACACTATTCTTTAATAGTTACACGTGGGAACACCAGCATGTGTTGCTACACTATTCTGTAGATAGTTACACAGTGGGAACACCACAGTGTTTTGCTCCTATTCTGTATGATATTAAAAATGGGAACACCACATTTTTGGCACACAATTCTTTAGAATTTTACACAGTGGAACACCGCATGTCTGCACACATTCGTAGATAGTTAACCAGGGGAACACAACATGTTGCTCATACTGTATATAGTTACACAGTGGGAACCCACATGTGTGCCACTATTCGTATGAAGTACACAGTGGAACACCAGCATTTGTTGCTACACAAAAAATTGATAAATAGTTACACAGGGGGAACACCAGCATGGTTGCTACACTTTTCTGATAAAGTTACACAGGGGGAACACCAGCAGTGTGTTGCTAAAACTTCTGTATGAAAACCACAGGGGAACACCGCAGTGTCTGCTACCTATCTGTAATAGTTACACAGGGGAACCCACAGTGGGGTTCCCCTATTCTGTATGATATTCACGTGGAACACCACATGTGTTGCACACTATTCTAAAATGATATTTACACAGGGGGAAACACCACATTGCTGCTACACATTCTTATGATAGTTCAAAAAGTGGGAACACCACAGTGTGCTGCTCACTTCAATAATTTTACCAGTGGAACCCCCCCGCAGGTGCTGCCACTATTCTTATGATATTTACACAGTGGAACACCAGCTGTGCTGCTACACTTTTCTTATGATATTACACATGGGAACACCAGCAGTGTGTGCTACACTTTTCTTATGAATTACACAGGGGGCCCCCAAAGCAATTCCGCCATTTCTATATTAGTTACACAGGGGGGAAAAAGAGTTGATGCAACCTAATTTATATTTTTCACGGGGAACCAAGGTGCTGCAATTTTTCATATGCAGTTAAAGGGAAACAAAGCTACATTATTGTCATATCCTCATTTTCTTTAAATTTAAAACTCTTGAAAAAAGTAAGCAAACTGGAGATTTCATTAGGGGCCCAGTTTTGACGGGGAACCCTTTTAGGTCAGTCTTGAGTTTTGAACTTCAGTGTGAATTTTGAACTGGAGACTTCATAGGTAGTCTTAAACGGAACTTCAAAGTGTCAGTCTTGACTGGAGATTAAATAGTGTAGTCTTAGCGGGAGATTTCATAGTGTCATCTGACTGGAGACTTCATAGTGTCATTTTGAGCTGGAGACTTAAATAGTCATTTTGAGCGGAACTTAAAATATGTCAGTCTTGAGCTGGGAGACTTCAAGTGTCAGTCTTGAGCGGGGAAATTTCAATAGTGTAGTCTGAGCTGGGAGCTTCAATAGGGCAAGGGAAATTTTGCACTGTATCAACATCCGGGGTTTCCAACAACCAACACTTACCAAAAGATAGAAAAAAACAAATATGTCAGAGACCAGAAACATCGGGAACCGAACAGTGAATTTTTCACCGCTCCAAACCTATAAGCGATTTATTTCTAGGGGGATTTTTCCACTGATGACGCCGTCTCCACTCTTCACTTTACCGTCTGCGGGAAAATAGGGTCCCCCCGCACATTTGCTGTACCTTTATCAGGACTGAACATATCAACTCCCGCTGAGGGACTGATTACCTCAAACTGATCATCTTCCGTCGTGTTTGGGGGTGAAGTCACTGGTTGGTGGGGAAATTTTTTCCCCAGGGCAAACTTTCGGTTTTTTAAACCGAAAAGTTTTCATTCATCATTGGGGCCCTGAACTCGTTATACCGAGTCTACCGGGGGTCAACGCCCCCCGGCCTAGTCCATGATTAGGCCCCAGGGGAAAACCCGGCCTGATCAACCAGCTGTTACGCTGCCGCACCCATCCAACACAACCCCAGCCAGCTGGGCAGTACTGACTTTAAAAAATCTGTCAGCTTCCCTTTAAGCACCAGGGGGGGGAAGGGAGTCAGGGGGCCCCGAAGGCAGCCAGGGTATTGAAGGGAGCCAGGGGCTTAAGGAGCAGGGGGCTGAAGCAGCCGTTCTTAAGGCAGCCGGGGGATTTAAGGGACCAGGGGGCTTGAAAGGGAGGCAGGGGTCTTGAAGGAGCCAGGGTCTTAAGGGACCAGGGCTTTAAGGCAGCCGGGTTTTTAAGGCAGCCAGGGGTCTGAAGGCAGCCAGGGTTAAGGGAACCCGGGGGCTTTAAAGGGACCAGGGGGTTTTAAGACACTAGGGGGCCTTGAAGACAGCCAGGGGTCTTGAAGGCAGCCAGGGGTTTTGAAGGCAGCCAGGGGTTTGAAAGGGAGCCAGGTCTTGAAGGCAGCCAGGGTTTTGAGGGAGCCCGGGTTTTTTTAGGCACTCAGGGGTTTTGAAGCAGCCCGGGTCTTGAAGGCAGCCAGGGGTCTTGAAGGGAGCAGGGGTTTTGAAGGCACCAGGGGGTTTTTGAAGGCACCCGGTTTTTTTAAGGCAGCCGGGGTTTTTAAGCAGCCAGGGTCTTGAAGGGAGCCAGGGGTTTTTAAAGGGACCAGGGGTTTTGAAGGGAGCCAGGGTTTTGAAGGGACCAGGGGTTTTTTAAGGGACCAGGGTTTTGAAGGGAGCCAGGGGTTTTTTAAGGCACCAGGGGGTTTTAAGGGACTCAGGGGGCTTTAAGGCAGCCAGGGGGTTTGAAGGGACCAGGGCTTGAAGGGAGCCAGGGGTTTGAAAGGGAGCCAGGGGGTTTTGAAGGCAGCCAGGGTCCTTGAAGGGAGCCAGGGGGCTTTGGGGGCCAGGGTCTTAAGGGGCCAGGGTCTTGAAGGCAGCCAGGGGTTTGAAGGCAGCCAGGGGTTTGAAGGCAGCCAGGGGGCTTTAAACACCAGGGGTTTTGAAGGGAGCCCGGGGTTTTTGAAAGGAGCCGGGGGCTTTGAAGGCAACAGGGGTTTTAAGGCAGCCAGGGTTTTTAAGGGAGCCAGGGGTTTTGAAGGGAGCCCGGGTCTTTAAGGCAGCCCGGGTTTTTTTAAGGGAGCCAGGGGTCTTGAAGGCAACAGGGGTTTTTTTAAGGGAGCCAGGGGTCCTTAAAGGGAACAGGGGTTTTGAAGGCAGCCAGGTCTTGAAAGGGACCAGGGTCGAAGGCAGCCAGGGGTCTTGAAGGGGAAAAGGGGTTTTTAAGGCAGCCAGGGTCTTGAAGGCAGCCGGGTCTTGAAAGGGAGCCCGGGGCTTGAAGGAAACCCCGGGTCTTGAAGGCAGCCAGGGTTTTTTAAGCACCCGGGGTCTTGAAGGCAGACAGGGGTTTTGAAGGCACCAGGGGTCTTGAAGCAGACAGGGGTTTTTTAAGCAGCCAGGGGGTTTTTAAGCAGCAGGGTTTTTAAGGACCCGGGGGTTTTTAAGGGAGCCAGGGGCTTGAAGGGACCAGGGGTTTTTTAAGGCAGCCAGGGGGCTTTAAGGCAACAGGGTTTTGAAGGCAGCCCGGGTCTTGAAAGGGAGCCAGGGTCTTTAAGGCAGCCAGGGTCTTTAAGGCAGACAGGGGTTTTAAGGCAGCCCGGGGCTTTAAGGCAGCCAGGGGGGTTTTAAGGCACCAGAGGGCTTGAAGGAAGCCAGGGGGCTTGAAGGCAGCCAGGGCTTTAAGGCAGCCAGGGGTTTTGAAGGCAGCCAGGGGGCTTGAGGAAGCCAGGGGCTTTAAGGGAGCCAGGGGGCTTTAAGGAAGCCCAGGGGCTATAATTTCCCTACTTTTGCTTGTATTAAGCAAAAACCTACTAAATGTTGGCCGACCAAGATTTTTTAGGCTGCTAAATGACATTAATCAGGCTGGCACTACGCTAATTTGGATAGAAAAACTATACACGT
>NC_069491.1:446096-463596 GCF_026875155.1 Cherax quadricarinatus | reverse complement strand
TGCAGAGATGCGAAGTTAATGAGAAGAATAAAAATCGGGAGGATCAGGCAGGACTACAAAAAAACCCTGGACAGGCTACAAGCCTGGTCCAGAACTGCCCTTTGAATTTAACCCGCCAAATGCAAAGTCATGAAGATCGGGGGAAGGGCAAAGAAGCCCGGGCAACAAAATATATTTAGAGGGCCCAAAGACGCAAACCTCCCAAAGGGAAAAAGATCGGGGGGGTGAGCATAACCCGAGCTTTTCCCCTGAGGGCACACAACAGATAATGCTGCAGCATACGGGCGCCTGGAAAACCTACGGATACGTTCCTATACCTAGAAAGGGATTCTTTAAAGGGACTCTGTATCCCTTTTACGTCAGGCCCATAGTGGAGTATCAGCCCCATTTGGAATCCACTCTAGTAAACTCAAAAAAAATTAGAGAAAGTGCAAATTTTTCAACAAAACTAGTCCCCGAGCTACGGGGGTTGTCCTACGAAAAAGTTAGGGGAAAACGGCCTGCGGGCACTGGAGGATGGGGGGGTCAGGGGAGACAGATAAACGACTAAAAAATACGCGCGGAAAAGACAAGGTGACAAAGACGGGATGTTCCCCGAATGGGACACAGACACAAAGGTCACAATTGGAAATTGGACTCGATAATCAAAGGGTTTAGGGAAATATTTCTTCAGTCTAGAGTAGTCAGGCCGTGGAATAACCTAGAAAGTGACGTAGTGGAAGCAGGAACCATACATAGTTTTAAGGCGAGGTATGATAGAGCTCATGGGGCAGGGAGAGAGAGGACCTAGTAGCAATCAGCGAAGAGGCGGGGCCAGGAGCTGTGAATCGACCCCTGCAACCGCAAATAGGTGAGTACACACACACACACATGCATATACTACAGGCCTAGTGTCTAATCGACATGTGCCTGGGACAAAATGGTAACTAACACACACACACACACACACACACACACACACACACACACACACACACACACACACACACAAATCACACACAAAAAGCAATTGTTGATTCAATTCAATTCAATTCAATTCAATTCAAGTTTATTCTCTATAAGGGTTACAATGTGGGGTTTACAGGTTTTGGGTATTGTGTGGTTTAAATGTTATAAAATACTAATTACAGAGGGGGCCACTAGGACACCTAGCATGGCTAGGCATTTCGGGCAGACTAAGATTAATTCTTAACATTACATCCTTACAGATTATGGTATTGAGGCTAAGTGACTACATAATAATTTGTAAGTTTAGCAATGTGAATGCTTTTGTTTTGGCACAATACAAAGTGTCTATATTGGAGTATCATAGGCAAACCTATGACTAGTTAGGATTTATTATTTTAAGATTATGATTAGTATTTCTGGGTTTATAGTCAGTGGGTGAGTGAGTGTAATTGTGAACCACCAGGTGGTTATCATGTAGTTAGTTGTCGGGGTGTATCAAGGAGATGAGATGTTTTCTAACTGTAGCTCTGAAAGTGATGAATGTGTCTGCAGTTCTAGAGTTTTCAGGTAGGGTGTTCCAGATTTTAGGTCCTTTGAAATACATTGAATTTTTGTAAAGGTTTAGTCGAACACGGAGAATGTCATAGAGATGTTTGTGTCTGGTGTTATGCCTGTGGATTCTGTCACAACTATCAAGAAAGCGTTTTAGGTCAAGGTTAATATTGGAATTTAAGGTCCTCTAGATATAGATTGCACAGTAGTACGTGTGGATGTTCTGAACAGGGAGTAAGTTTAGATCTATGAAGAGTGGGAGGGTGTGTTGCCAGGGATGGGATTTAGTGATTATTCTTACTGCAGCTTTTTGTTGGGTTATTATTGGCTTTAGGTGTGTTGCTGCAGTTGATCCCCAAGCACAGATAGCATAGCTGAGGTATGGATATATAAGTGTGAGAAGGGCAGTTTGCGGCACGTAGTATCGTATCTTGGAGAGGATCCCCACCGTTTTGGATACTTTTTTTGTTATGTGTTGGATATGGGTGCTGAAATTTAGGTTGTTGTCGAGGTATAGGCCAAGAAATTTGCCCTCATTATGTCTGGCAATTAGAGTGTTGTCGATCTTAATGTTAAGTTGCGCAACACCTGCTCTGCTACCAAACATAATATAGTAGGTTTTGCCAGTGTTAAGTGTAAGTTTATTGGCTGTCATCCAAGTCGATATTTTGAGCAGCTCCTCGTTAACAATGGTGTTGGTACCATATATATGGACATTACCGGAGTTTATGGGAGTAAATATTTGTTATTTGTGAGATGGAGAGAGATGGGAGAGGGAAGGGAGATGGATGGGGAGAGAAGAGGGAGGGGAGATGGTAGGGGAGGGTAGAGGGGTGGGGAGATGGGAGGGGAGATGGTAGGGTGATGGTTGGATTGAGGTGGGAAGATGGGAGGGGAGGGTAGAGGGAGTGGGGAGATGGAAGGAAGATGGGAGGGTAGGGCAGAAGGGGAGATGGTAGAGGAGGGTGATGGAAGGGTAGAGGGGTGCCATAAGTGACATTCTACAGTGCCAGGAGCTCCGCCTCCCTCGTTCACAAGATGTATGGCAACAGACATTACGCATTCCTGGCGTATTCCTCCCCTCCCCAACACATGCGTCAACGCACACCTCTCATACGCACGCATTTCCCAACGTGCGTTCACCACCCATCGCAGAGGAGCGCCTTGATGCTGGAGAAGGGCTCTTGATCCATGGAATTTGAGCTAGCTTTACTTCCCTTGACTGAATATTTCTCTCACTTTTCCTGCTCTCCATCCTCTATATGACCCATACGGGTCTACCGCTCCCTTATAATAATAATAATAATAATAATAATAATAATAATAATAATAATAATAATAATAATAATAATAATATAATTGCAACAGACACATTTTTTACGTTGATTAAATTGACGTTTGGACACAATACAATATTGACGTTTGGACACAATATAACATTGGTGTTTGGACACAATATACTCTGATTTTTGGACAAAACTGGTTGGCCTAATCGGGGAACAGGTACCAGTATCCAGGTGGCCAGAATTTGTAACTGTGGAAGCAGACTTCATGTGAAGTTTAAAGAATAGGTACGATCTGGCCCCTTGACACTTGGAATTAAGGATTCCCAGTCGTTAGTGGTTGAGAGGAGGGACCAGGAGCTGAGACTCGACTTTTTAATCCTTCTTCCCTCCCTTCAATCATTCACTCCCTCTCATCCTCCCTCTCCCACCCTCTCTCACACATCCATTCTTTCCTATTTCTTGCCCATTCTGTTTCTCTTTTTTCCCCTCTCTTCCTTTCACCCGTCCCTCCCTGTTCATCATGTTCCCCTTTCTATCATTCTTCAGTCTCTTAGGTTCTCCTTTCTCTATCAGGTCCACCCCCACTGTGTCTCAGGTCCCTTTCTTTCCCTATCTCAGGTCCTCTTTTTCTTCCTCCTCTTATTCCTCACCCCTCTCTCCCCTCTCCCCTCTCCCCTCTCCCCTCTCCCCAGAGGGGTGCCACACACCAGTCTTCTAACCTCAGGTTTCCAGAGCTGGCCACAACGAAAATAGGAACATACATAAATTTACCCAACATCACAAACGGGAGAGTCTTGAGACCCCCCTCCCTTCTGGGGGGTGGGGGAGAGGGAGAGGGGTGGGAGAGAGGGAGAGGGGAGGGAGAGAGGAAGGAAGGGGAAGGAAAGGAGAGGAGAAGGGGAGTAGGAAAGGGGAAGTTTTACTTCGAGATCTCCTGGAGTCGCTTCTGGAGGTCAGAGCCCCCGCGGCCTAGTCCCAGACCCGGGCTTCCTGGGTCTGGTCAATCATGCTGTTAGTGCCCGCCACCTTTCCCATACCAGCGTATGCACCACAACCTGGCTGATAAGGAGCTGTTTCCAGGAATCTGTTGAGTTCCCTCTTGAAGAAAGCCGGGGGTTTCTTGGTGATTCCCCTTATGCATGAAGGGAGAGCGTTGAAGAGTCGTGGTCCCTTGACACCTATCGAGTTCTCTGTATACACATCGCTTCCTTGTTTTTCATCTGAGGTATCCTGCACCGTATGCCAAGTCTCTTGTGCTTATGAGTAGTAATTTCGGTGTGCAGCTTTGGAACCAATCCCTTCAGAATCTTCCAGGTGTAGATTATGATGTATCTGTTTCGCCTTCGTTCTAAGGAGGGCAGTTCTAGGTACCTCAAGCGCTCCCGGTAATTTAGATGTCTGAGTTTTTATGAGCTGTGAAGGTTCTATCTACCAGGAGTCTACCTGGAGGGTATTCCGGGGGCCAACGCCCCAGCGGCCCAGTCCTTTACTAGACCTCCCGGTTGATCAGGGCCTAATCAACCATGGTGTTACTGCTGGCTCAAAAATTTCGCCTGCCTTGAAGGAGTTTAGTTTAATATGTTTATTATGCACCCCATACCCATCCTGTGGGCGGTAGTCAAAAGATTACAAAGGTACATAATGGATCCAGGTCCTGGACCCCACCTTGAAGGAGGCTGTCAATACACTGCAGTATTCCAGCCTAGAGAGAAAACGAGTGACCTGAAGAGTGTCACCATTGGCTTGGTACCTTGTGTTTTGAAGGTTTTTCTTAACAAACCTATCATTTTCCTTGCAGCTGTGACAACCTTGTTGTGCTCCTTGAACGTGAGACTTTCTGGCATTATCACTCCCAGGTCTCTCACAGTCGACTTAGGCTCTACTGAGTTGTTTGAGTTTGTCTTGTACTCCATCATATTTTAATTACCACCATTATTCGGTAACACAGTAACTGAAATTTGTCCTCACTGAACATCGTATTATTGTCAGTGGCCCACTGGAAGACTTGGTTTATATTAGCCTGGAGGCTCACTGTGTCTTCTATGGCTGCCACTTTCATACAGATTCTAATATCGTCTGCAAAGGATGATATATCAGTAATGCAAATGAGAAGGAGAAAGGAACTGGGTTGAGTACCGCGCCTTGGGGGGTAACACATCTCTTCACTGTAGCTCGACACATACCTGAAGTCAGTACCCCATCAGCCGACTTATGATTAGTATTACTTGTGACCAGTAGTAACAGCCTGGCTCATCAGGACCTGATCCACCGGGAGACCTGGTCAAGGGCAGGGTCGAGGGAGCGTTGACCCCCAGAATACCCTCCAGGAAGACTCCAGGTAGGTAGCTACTTTAATGATTTGTCATTACGCTGTGGGATCTGTTAGGAAGTTAAACACTAGCTCCCCACCCTGCCGGTTATTTCTTTCATACGCATTTTGTGCGTAATTACCCCGTGGTTACCCTTACGGGCAAAAATGTCAGATATGGGAGAAGGAAAGATGGGTGTGATAGATAATGTCAGATAAAGGAAGGGGAGGAGAGAAAATAGAAGGGCAGGAGGAGAAAGGAGAAATAACGGAAAAGGAGAACACTGAAGTGGAAATAGGGAGATGGGTGGAAGAGGATGAGGGAGGGGAAGAATGTGAGAAAAGGGGAATAGGTTAAAAAAAAGGAATAGGTAAAAAGAGAGTGGAGAGGAAAACAAACATGGGAGAAGTGGAAAGAAAATGAAGGCAGATAAAGAAAAAGTGAGAGGTGGAGGAGGTTAATTAAGTAAAAAAGATTTGGAAAAAAGGGAGTGGAGAGAGAGAAAAGAGAGAGAGAAGAGAGAGAAGAAAAACTCCCTTCATGAGCTGTTAAAAAAGACGGTCTCTCAAAAGCCAACCCACAAACCCGGGCCTTTTTCGCGGTGTAAAAGCTCTTGCCAAGTACTGGAGTAACCCTATACTCAAACCTCACCCTCGTACTACAGGTGAGCACTACTTAGCCCTACTTTCCACACCAGGCCTGCTTCCGTATATTTTTATATATATAAAAATTTTAAAAAATAAATATATAAATATATATATAATTATAAATATATATATATATAAAATATAAATATATAAAAATAATATATATAACCCAAAACAACCACTCGGAAAAAAAAGGGAAAAATTTTCCAAGCTTTTTCCGGGGACTACTCACTTTTAAAAAGGAACTATGAAAGTAAAGCACCCAAAGGGGAAGTTTATAAAAGGGGGCCCTTGGCCAAAACCTCACTACAGATCCCCCAACGGTTTAAACACCTGACGCCCCCCGGGGCCCCAAACAAACCCAGGCCCCTTTGCACAACCACCCCAAACTATTTACCCAAAAAATTTTTAAAAAATTATTATTTGCCCCAGGTATTTTTAAAATTCTTCCCAAGTGTTAGGGGTTTCACAGACCCTGAGCTGTTTTGGGATTACGGGGGAAACGGTTACAAACATGGCTTGCTTCTCATTTTTTAAAAACTGAGGTTGGAGATTTGGGAAGGAGGGGTTTTGGGCTTCCCCCAGGAGAGATTAGGAGGCTAAAAGGTCCCCTCAAGGGGCCCTGGAGAGAGTGTGGGGGGTTTTTAAAGATGGGGGAATGAGGCTTCAAGCATGGGGTTTTAGTCGGGGCCTCCACGGGGTGGGAGGTTTGTGGGGTGGGGAGGTAGCAAGGGCCCTACCAGCAGTGGGGCAGCCCACACCTGCTACAAGGGGCGAGTTTTTTTAAACAGTAATGGGAGGCGCATCAGGAAAGGGAAAGGGTAAGATGAAACTAAGGGTAAAAAATTTCGCTTTTTCTTTTTTCTCCGAAAATGTACCCCATGGCCATTAAAGGGAAAGGGGTACAACGGGCCCCTGCAATGAAGGAAAGGGCCATTTTTTGGGGTTTGGTGACCTCGGGTTTAAGATATGTTCCCCGGTTTTTTTGTAATAGGAATAAAAGATGAAGATAGAGTGGTTTCCCCGGGAAAGTTTGGTTTTGGGGAAAAATGTAAACGGGCGGATAATTTTCATGCGGGGTAAGGGAAAAAGGGCCCATTATCTGCCCCTCAGTGCGGGTTGGAAAGATATTGGGAAGGGTAGGAGAGAAAGCTGCTAGAAAAGTACAGGTCAGCTATAGATTTAAATTAATTTCTAAGGGGGGTTCCCAATAAAATTTGTAGAAACTTCCCTAAAAGGGGGAGTAGGAAATAATGGTTGTCTGGGGCCCAAATTGGGTTGTAAATTGCTGGGCTAACAGATACGAAAGGGAACTTGCAACCCCAAATTAAATTGACAACGGGAAACAACTTTTAGGGCCCAAACATTTTTGAAATGCAAGGAGGGGGTTTTAAACCTCCTGGGCAGGGGGGGTAGCACTTGCAGCCCTCAAATTAGAAGGCCTTTGGGTAAAAATCCCCATGATTTTAAACAGATGGAAGATAGAGGAGGGTGTTTGTGGGAAACAACAGGTTGCAACACTGGGGTTGGGAAACAGAAAAATGTAAAAAAGGGGCTTTCAGCATGAATTTAAAAAATAAAACAAAGAACAGGTCACAAACAAAGGGGGACAGCAGAGGGCACCCGGGGATTTGGCTTTCCCTTAAGGTTTTAAAATATAAAAATTACAGGGGGTTTAGAAATAAGATAGATGAGCAAAGATTAATTGCAAGTGCAGGAAACATAGATATTTTTGGCTAAAACAAGACCGGGCAAAAACTGAAAAAAATAGGAGATGCCCCTGAATGCACATCCCAAGGGCATAAATTTTTTTCCCCCACTGACAGGGTCAACAAAAAGGGTGGTGGGTAGGGGTTTAGCCAGAGAAAATTTTAAAATTGTTGTGTTGACAAGAAAATTAAATTTAAGAAGGTCACCCAAATGAATCTTTTTTGGGGTTACAGCTTCTGGGAGGGCCGAAAAAACAAATTTTTGGGGGTGATTTACGGGGCCCCCAAATCTTGATGGGGATGCATTAAATTTCTAGGGGGCAAAATTTCTAAGGCATCAACATACAAAATTTTTTGTGCTAATGGGGAGATTTCAATTATAACAGTTTGCTGGAGCAATTTGACGGGAAATTTAGAGTGGGGTTGACTTTCTTGATACGATCCAGATTTTTTTTTTTAAAACATTTTTTGACAGAGCCAATGGGGGAAAAAACCCTCCTTGTTTTTGGTCTTGCCAGTGGGGAAACCCACTAATTAAAAATCTTGAGGTTAAATGATTTGGGGAAGTGACCCAACAAATCACTCATTTAAAACATTTTCATGGAATTCCCCTAATAAGGCAATAAATCCCCCGCCCCTAAACTTTCGTTTGGCTATTTCTTTGGACGGGAAAAATTTAAACTAGGTGGGCTAAAACTGGAATGACCTGACTAGGGTCGGGTGGGGTGGTGATTTTTCCCCGATAAATGCTTTCCAGGGCAATTTTCCTAGCTGCTCAGCAAATTATTTTTCCAAAGGGAAATAGATCAAAAAAAAAGGGACCCAAAAAGGGAAACAATAGTAAAAAATCTGATTGGCCCAAAAGAGGGGCAATATAGGCCCAAATCAAAAGAGGAGGGGGGAAATTTAAAAGAAATCGTTTATTTTTCATTTTAAAGAGAAAAAAAAAGGGAAAATTTAAAAAGCAAAAAGAGATTATGGGGTTTAAAGTTGCAAGGAATCGAAGACAAACCCCCAAAAGGGGATTCTTTCGGGTATCCAGAAGTAAGTTTCAGGGACAAAAAGGGCCCCACTCAAAAGTTCCCCCGGGTCACTCACTGACAGGGATAAGGAAATGGGGTAAAATTTTTTAACACATACTTCCCTCATTTTTTAAAAGGGGGATCCCACCCATTTTCCATTAATGAAAAATTTTAAGTAAAACAGACGATAAAAAAACTGGCACTATTAGGGTCACAAGTGACAGGGTTTTTAAAAGCAAATAAAAAAATTTTAAAACCAAACAAATCCCCACCCCTGATGAACTGTAGAAATTTTCCAAAGGAATGTAAAAAAGGAGCTTAGCACACCTTTGGCTAATCTTTTCAAAAATATCACAAACAAACTGGCAAGGTGCCAAAAAAGTAAAAAAGGGAAAAATGGAAAACCTATTTTAAAAAACAGGTGACAGGCCCCTTATTTTGAACTAAACCAATAACCTAACCTCCAAAAGGGAAAAATTTTTAAAGGAATCAATAATTGCCGAGGCAGTTCGTAGCCCCCCTTAAAAAGCAAAAAATTAATAAACGAACCCTCAGCATGTTTAAAAAAGGGGGCGTTCCTCCCTTAAATTATTAATTTTTTTCAAAGGAATTTGAGGAGGTAATAAATTAAATGAATGGATATTGTGTATATGGACTTCAGAAAGGGCTTTGACGGGTCCCACATCAAAACCCAATTGGGGAAAAAAAAAAGGGGGGGGGGGGGCAAAAAATGGAATGGGAGGAAAATTTTTTTTTCCTGGATAGAGGATTTTTGGAAAAAAGGGCAGCAGAGAGTTTTCCTTAAATGGGGGAAGAAATCAGAGGGGGGGAAAGCGCCACGAGCGGTGTTCCACAGGGGCCCGTTTTGGCCCCCTACTTTTTCACAATCTACATAAACACATAAAAAGGGGGCCATAAAGACCCGACATCGGCAATTTTGCCATAACCAAAATAGGCCGTCGAATTCTTTCCCTGACGAGGACATTCGAGCCCTCCCGGAAGATTTGAAAAACCCTGAGCAGTGGCGGAGAAGGGGCCAAAAGGGCAGTTTAATAAAAAATTTCCCAATTTTCTAAATTTTTGGGACAGGACAAAAACCAGGCCACAAATAAACAAAAAAGTGATCAAAATTTTAAACGGATTCCCGAAAAAGATTTAGGGAAGTTCGGTTAAAAAAAAAAACTGAAACCAAGACAACATCCCTAAGTGTTCGCAATAAACAAAAAGAATCCTTGGTTTTCATATCAAAAACCCAATAAATAATAGGAGTCCTCGGGTTGTTCCCCAACCCTATACACCCTTTTGGTTGGGCCTAAATTTTAGTTTTATCGGCACATTTTTTGGTCCCCCGTATTACAAAATTTGGAATAAATTCTCGGGAAAATGAACAAAGGAGGATACAAAATGACCCCCCTGTATCAAAAACCTTTCCCAAAGAGGATAGACAAAGGGGGCCCAAAAAACTGCCTCCCCAGAAAACTTTAAAATTTTGGGGGGGAAATAAATTGAGGTGTAAAATGGAAAAACGGGAATAAAAAAGGGGGGGGAAATTGGGTTAAATAGTGTGCGAAAAATCTAGCCTAGACGGGAAACCGCAGAAAATGGTTTTAATTTTGGAAAATCAGATTCAGGAGGGATATAGGAAAGTACGGTTGGAAATGGGTTTGTGGATGGTGGAAAAAAACTCCCAAGTACCGTTTAGAGGCCAGAACTTTGGGGTTTATTTTTTAAAATAGGTTGGAAAATTTTTAACATGAGTGGGATTTTGGGGGGGGTGGGTTAAGCCCTTTATAGCTTGTGCTAACAGGGGGGGTTGCCGTTTTCCCCCCCTTTAAGCCAATGGACCTGACCGACAAGGTTGGGTGGAAATTGGGCTTAACCCGGGAAAGGGATTTGGGGAACCTGCCTCGCAGGGGCCAAAAGGCCTTCTGCGGGGTTTTCCTTCGTTCTTATGTTTTTTTTTTCTTATGTTCATATTATTGACAATAAAAATTAATTTTTTCCTTTTGGGTTTTATATATAATAATTATATATATATAAAATATATATATAATATATTAAATAAAAAATATAAAAATTTTATATATCTATATAAATTATATTATATAAAAAATTTTTATAGAAAAAAATTATTATATAAATAAATATAAAATTTTGGGCATCGCTACATCCCCCTGTTATTTCTACCCAAAATAAAAAAAATAATTCACCAGAAATGCCCCAAACTTTGGTAATTTTCCGCGTGTATTTATTATACCTGATTTTGGGGAAATTTTTTTCACCCACGTTTTTTTTACGGGAAATTTCCTAGCTTGCACATTAAATTTCCCCTTCTAACCCTCCCGCAGGTCGGGAAATTCCTGCCCAATTTAAACTCAAATTCCGTAATTTCTCCTCTGCCCTTTCTCCGGTTGTTTTTGGGAAGAAGGGATTATGAGGTTTTAAATTCAGGGACCGTGGGCCTTACGGGGGTATCCCCTGAAATCAATCCCATGAAAAACACACACACAACACACGTTGTGTGTGTTTGGGTGGGGGCCCGAATGGGTTAAAATGGTCAATTAGCAAAAACTGGGACTAAAATTAAGCACTTTAAAAAAAATTTTCTTTTAACCTTTAAAAAACATTTTTTTCAAAAATTTAATTTTAAAGTAAAAATTAAAAAATTTGGGTACCAAAAGCCCCTTTAGAAAATTAAACCTAACCTTATTATAACAATTTAGCCAAATTCCGCAAAATAAATTTCAATAATTTTAAACAAAAATTTTTAAAAATAAATAAGCCAATAAATAATATTTTTTTTTTTCTTTAAATTTCAAATGATTTTTTCGAAATTTTACAAAACAAAAAAAATTTTCCCCTTGCCTTATTCACAAGAAGAGCTTGTTAATTTAACCAAAATCGAAAGGGTTTTTGCGTTTCGGAACACATTTTATTTTGGGAAAGGGAATACATTTGTATTTTTTGTTATGAATCACGGGTTTTTCCCTTTTTCCCCCTGAAATCCTTTTTTAATCCTGTTTTGTCATTTTTAACCCGGGAGGGGGCATCCCACGCTTGAATGAACCACTGAGGTAAAACGGAAAAACCTCAGAAAAAAACCGGGTTTTCCCCCCTCATCTTCCCCTGGGCCTTCCCTTACCCTTCCCTCCCCTTCCCCCCCCTTTTCCCCCTACCCCCCCCCTCACTCTTCCCCTCAATTCCCCTCACCCCCAGGTATAGACCAAAGAGGGGAAAAAAAAATGGGTTTTTAAAAAGGGACATAGTTGTTACTTTAAAGAGGGTCTGAGGGTAAGGGAAAAAAGGGGAAAAGGGAAAGGAAGGGGGGAAGGGGAAAATTAAAAAAATTTTCGGAAGGGGAAAAAAAATGAATTGGGGGGGGGGAAAGGGGAAAGAAAGGGATAAGGGGGGGGGGATGGGGGGAAGGGATGAAATGAAAAAAATATAAAAAATCCTCTGTTTTCTGTTGTTTTTACTTTTTTTCAACTATTACTAATATTACTACTATATTATTACAAAAATTAACTAAGTATTATTACTAATAAATTTCTTTTAAATAAATTTTTACTAAAAATTTCAAACCCTTTTTATTTTCTAAAATTAAAATTTTAGTATTAAATTAAATTAAAAAATACTAAACCCTTTTTAATTTCTAATTTACTTCTATTAAAAATACAAAATTACTACCTTTTTTTAATTTCTAAATTACTTTTTAGTAATTTTTACTAATTTTTACTACCTGTATTATTTCTAATATTACTTCTAGTATTTTTACAATAATTTCTACCTTAAAAATTACAAAAATAAATCCCAGTTTATTACTAAAATTACTAATATATTATTTCAAATTACCCACCTTTAAATTACTAATATAACTACAATATTTTTAAATAATATTACTAATAGTATTAAAACTAATATTACTTCTAGTATAATTTCAATTTTTACAAACCCGTAATTTTTACAAAAATTAAATTCAGTATTTTAAAATTTTTTTCTACCTGTATTATTTCTAAAATTTTCTTTTAAATATTATTACTAAAATTTCACCGTTTTAATAAATAAAATTACCCTTTTAAATATTATTACTAAAATTACTACCTTAAATTTTTACAAAATTATTCTAGTTTAAACAATTAAATTCACCTGTATTATTCTAAAAATTTCTACTAGATTAAATTTCAATATTAAAAACTATTTTTATTAAATAATAAATTTCTTTTCCTGTAATTTTTTAAATAATAATACAATAAAAATTTTTTACTAATAAATTTCTACTAGTATTTTTAAATAAAATTACTTTTAGTATTTTTACTAAAAACTACCCTGTATTATTTCTAATATTACTTTTTAGTATTATAAATAAAATTTTCTACCGTATTATTACTAAAAATTACACTATTTTTTTTACTAATATTACACCCAGAAATTTTTACTAATATTAAATACCTGTTTAAAACTAATATTACAAAATTTTTATTACCAAATTACACAGTATTAAATTTCAAATTAAATAAAGTATTATTACTAATATTACTACTAGTATTATTACAAAATACAAATAGTATTTTTAAAAAAAATTAAATACTAATTTTTTACTAAATTAAATACTAGAATATTACAAAAAATTACTACTAATAAATTTTTAAATAATATTTTCTTCTAGTATTAAATTTCAAAAATTACTACCTGTATTAAACAAAAATTACAAAATAATTTTTACCCAAAAATTAAATACTATATTTTTACAATATTACTACCTTTTAAAATTAAATAATATTACTACTAAATTAATACAAAAATTTCTACTATTTTTATTTCTAAAATTTCTTCTATATTATTAAATAATAATTTCTACCTTATTTTTACTAATATTTCTACCTTAATTTTTACTAATAATTTCTCTGTAAATTTTTACTAAAATTACACTATTATTATTACTAATATTTTCTATTTTTAATTACTAATATTACTACAGTAAAATTTTACTAATATTACTTCCTTTGTATTATTATAAATTTAAATACAAATATTATTAAATAATTTAAATTCTATATTATTTTCAAAAATTACACAGTATTATTACTAATAATTTCTTCTAGTATTAAACTAAAATTTCTAAATAGAAATTTTTACTAATATTTGCTTCTATAATTTTTACTAATAATACTACAAATTAAATTTTTACTAATAATTTCTACTAGATTATTACTAATATTCTTCTAGTATTATTACAAAAATTTTCTACTAGTATTTTTACTAAAAATTTCTCTATAAATTTTTTAAATAATATTACTACCTGTTATTACTAATTTTTACTCAGTATTATTACTAATATTACTACAAAAATTTTACTAAAATTAAAGCTAGTAAGTTTTTAAATAATTTTTACAAATAAAAATTATTTTAAATTACACAAATATTATTACTAATATTACTTTTAGTATTATTTTCTAATATTCTACTATATTAAATTCTAATATTAAATACTAGAATTTAAATTTCTAATATTACCCCACCATTTTTATTACCCATATTAAATACTAGTATTTTTTACTAATATTACTTAAAATAGTATTATTACTAAAATACTACTAATTTTTTTAAAAAATAATATTACTTCAAATATTAAATTTCAAAAATTACTACAAATATTATTACTAATATTAAAATACATTTAATTTTTTACAATATTACTTCTATTATTACTAATATTACTACTAATAATTTTTACTAATATACTTCTAGTTTTTATTTTCTAAATTAAAAACCTGTAAATTTTTTACTAATATTATTACTATTTTTATTACTAAAAAACTACTAGTATTATTACTAATAAAAATACAGTCTTATTACTAATATTATACTAGTATTATTACTAAAAATTAAATAATTTTATAATTTTTAAAATTTTTACTACTAGATTTTTTTTTTTTACTAATAATAATACCCAGTATTAAATTTCTAAAATTACTACTAGTAAAATTTCAATTTTTACTACTAGTTTTTATTACTAAATTCTACTATAATTTTTACTAATATTACTACTAGTATTAAATTTCTAATAATTTCACTATTTTTATTTCAAAAATTATACTAGTATTTTTTACTAAAAATTTTACTAAATTAATTTCAAAAAATTTCAAATTTGTATTATTAAATAATAATTTTTTTCCTTTAATTTTTACAATTTAACTCATATTATTACTAATAATTTCTACTTATTAAAATTTTTACTAATATTACTAAAAAGTATTAATTTCTAATATTAAGGGGAAAAGTTTTTATTACAATAATTTCTACCTTATTTTTAAAAAAATTACAAATAGTAAATTAAATTACTAAAATTAAATACAATTTAAAATTTCTAATAAATTTTACCAGTATTATTTCTAATTTTTTACTACTAGTAAAAAATTCCTAATAAAACTACTAGTAAAATTTTTACTAAATTAACAAATAGTATTAAACTAATATTACACAAATATTAAAAAAATAATATTTCTACAAATATTATTTTCTAATATTCCCACTAGTATTATTTCTAATATTTTCAAATAGATTATTACTAATAATTTCTACCAAATTTATTAAATAAAAATTAAATACCATAATTTTTACTAAATTAAATACAGTAATTTTTAAATAATAAAACTACTAGTAAATTAAAACTAATATTTCCCACTAGTAAATTACACTATTTTTATTACTTAAAAAACTACCATATTATTACTAAAATTACACCCATAAAAAATAAATAATAATTTCAAACCCGTATTATTACTAATATTAAAACTAGTAATTTTTAAATAAAATTACTACTAGAAATTTTAAACAAAAATAACTAAATTTTAATTTCTAAAATTTTCTTTTAGTATTAATTTTCTAAAATTACTACATTTTTAATTTAAAAAATTTCTAAATAGTTTAAAAAAATAATAATTTCTACTAATTATTACTAATATTACTACTAAAAATTAAATTAAATAATATACAAAAGAATTTTTACTAAAAATTTTTCTACTAGTAATTTTTAAAAATTTTTAAAAAATATTTGAAAAAATTACAAAAATTACTACTATAAATTTTTACTAAAATTACTACAATTAAATTTTTACCCAATATTACTACAAATTATTACAAAAATTAAACAATTTTTATTTCTAAAATTTCTACTAGTATTATTTACTAAAATTTCTAACCCTATTAAAACCCAATATTAAATACAGTAAATTTTACCCAATAACTACTAGTATTATACAAAAATTTTAAATAGTAATTACTATTATTACTACTAGTATTATTACTAATATTACTACCATATTTTTAAATAATATTACTACCATATTATACAAAAATTTCTACCAGTATTATTACTAAAATTACAAATAAATTTTTACTAAAATTTCTAAATAGTATTACTAAATAAAATTACTACAATATTAAAAAACTAAAAATTACTTCTAGAAATTTTTA
Organism: Cherax quadricarinatus; assembly: GCF_026875155.1. NCBI lineage: Eukaryota > Metazoa > Arthropoda > Malacostraca > Decapoda > Parastacidae > Cherax > Cherax quadricarinatus. Next base: position 447,647 of record NC_069491.1, on the reverse strand, counting down.
CAAAAAATTCTACTATATTTTTAAATAAAATTTCTAAATAGTATTTATTTCAAAAATTACTAATAGTATTATTACTAAATTACAAATTAAAATAATATTACAATTTACCCACTGGGATTATTTCTAAAATTACAAATAGTAAAAAATTTTCCAAAAAATTTCCCACTAGTAATTTTTCTAATTTAAAAACTACAAATAATTTTTACTATTATTAAAATTTTATATTAAAACAAAAATTTCAAATAGTATTATAAATAAAATTTCAAAAGTATTAAATTTCTAATTTACACTATAATTTTTACTAAAATTAAATACATATTTTTACTAAAATTACTACAATATTATTTTCTAATATTACTACTAGTATTAATTTCTAATAATTTCTAAATATAAATTTTTACTAATATTACTACTAGAATTTTTACTAAAAAAATTTCTACAATTTATTACTAAAATTTCATAGTATTATTACTAATATTTTACTACTAGGGATTATTAAAAAAAATTACATTTGTATTATTACTAATATTACAAATAGTAAATTTTTCTAATAATTTCCCACTAGAAATTTTTACTAATATTACTACTAGTATTATTTCTAATATTTCTACCCATATTAAATTTCTAATAATGTACGAGCGTTTTAAAAATTTAAAAATATTTATAAACTAAAAAATCTCAAAAAACACATATAAAAACTATCTTTTTGAATAAACAAAGACAATAACCCAAAATGAAACATTGAAAGGGAAACCTAAAAAAAATTTGGGGCCAGGCCCCCTTTCTAAAAGGCCCAAAAGGGAAGGGAAAAAGGCGAGAAGTAACCCCGGAAAAACCCCCCTAACTAACCCTTTTTTTTCGCTAAAAAAAACACCCGGCCAATTAGAGGGGGAGTGGGAAAAAACAGTGCCGGAAGTAGGGGGGGGGGAGGGGGAAGGGGGAGGGACAGGGGTGGGGAAGGAGGGGGGGAAGGGGGGAAATTTAAGTAAAGAAAGGGAAAGGTGGGGAGAGAGAGGGAAAAAGAGGAAGGGGAAAGGGGGAAAAAATTGGGGAGAAGGGGGAGGGGAGGAAGAAAGAGAGAGAGGGGAGAGAGAGAGAATAAACGGGAAAGATGGGGACCCAGGGAGTAAAAAGGGGAAAGGAAAAAAGAAAGACATTTTTTTAAAAACATTATCATTTTCTTTAAAATAGACTCTCTTTTAGTTTTTTTCACCCGGGCCCTTTCACAAGTTTTGTTTATGTTTTCCCTTCGGGGAAAAAAGATTTAGATTTAAATTTTTTTACGCTGATGTTTGGGTAAGGGTTTGTAAACCCATTAACTATCCTGTGGAGGGAAATGGCTAGTTTAAAATTTTGGGCACCCATACTATCCTTTTGGAAAGGAAGGGGTAGGTTTTTTTGTGCACCTCTACTATCCTGTGGATGGTATTGGCTAGTTTAAAGTGTTTCCCCCCATACCCTCCTGTAGAAGGCAGGGGGCCCAGTTTATTTTGTACCATACCTTCCCGGAGATGGCATGGGGTATTTTTTTGTTACCTCATATCCCCCTTT
>NC_069491.1:431096-441096 GCF_026875155.1 Cherax quadricarinatus | reverse complement strand
GAATTACCGACAATATGTAAAGGAAAAGGACACAAGTGCAACTAATGTGACATTTTATTGTGGCAACGTTTCGCTCTCCAGGAGCTTTGTCCTGGAGAGCGAAACGTTGCCACAATAAAATGTCACATTAGTTGCACTTGTGTCCTTTTACTTTACATAAATCGCACTTGTAAAATATTCAATCCATTCATCCCTCCTGCCAGTTCTCTTCTCTTCAGGTATTCCAACAATTTTCTTCAATCTGGGTATCCGCGTTGAGATCCATCAACTGGTTGCCAGAATTTTTTTCCCTACAACTTTTATTTTACTCATAACAAGGAAATGTCTCATTTGATCGTATTCGATTTTTTCAGACGCCTGGTGTACGGTAACTAGGACTAGATTCTAGGAACAATTGGCATTCGCAGTTGCCCTTTTGAACGAAGTTGACGAGCCCATTCCCAGCATCCTGGAATGACTGCAGTAACTTCCAAAATACACTGGAACCCCGGTGTTTGAATTTAATTGGTTCCTAGGTGGTGTTCGAACTGTGAAAAGTTCGATATTTGAAAAAGTATTTCCCAGGCTTTAATTATCAGCCTCACATACTGGAGGATGTTGATGCTGCCGGGCCACCAACTGGACAAAACCCGGACCGGGCCACCAACTGGACAACACCCGGACCGGGACAATACCAACGAACCACATCGTATCAAGGTTGTTAAACTGACTTCCAGAAGTCTCTGAGAGTCAGATAGATGTCAATAATCACTTCAAATCATTTTTAAAACAGGCCTTTTCTGTAAAGATTTTTTACAACGGAATTGTAAACAAAGCGCGTTCGGACTCCAGGAAAACGTTCAAACACCAAGTCAATTTTTCCTGAACAAAGCATACTGGACCTCGAACAAACCGGACTCTAGTTTGTTCGAGATCCGGTAGGTTCGAATACCGAGGTTCTATTGTAGTCTGAGGCTTAATTTCAAACCTTAATAAGAAAATGACTCGTAATTCGACTTCGATATATGCAATAAAAAATAAAAAATTTTATTGGCTCTTCATGTGACTTAATGTGAGAAAAAATAAAAAAATTATGTAAACACCAGATAATTTTATATGCAAATTGTAAAATTTTCATTCTTGTTGATGGACTGATTACATTGCATCTAGGCTGAGGGACTGATTACCTCAAACTCCTCCTGTTCTTCACCATTCATCTCTGTTTTGGACTGATGAAGCCGCTGTGTGGCGAAACGTTTCTTCATTAAATATACCCAAGTGTTGTATACTTGTCGGTTCTCTGAACAAAATACCGACAAAATACCGACATGATGAAGCATGTAGACGTTTCGCCATTCAGTGGCGTAACGTCTGCAAGGACATCACGTGAAGACTGTAGAACTATATACAAAAAACGAGGTAGAGAACAAAACAGCACAATACCGTGACTGGAACAATAAGAACATAAGAAAGAAGGAACACTGCAACAGGCCTACTGACCCATGCGGAGCAGGTCCATGTCCCCATCCCCCCCGGATTAGACCAATACACAAACAAGAGAGAGAGAAGCTTACGACGACGCTTCGGTCCGACTTGGATCATTTACAAAGTCCAGGTCGGGCCGAAACGTCGTCGTAAGCCCCTTCCTATGCCCGGGTTGTGTAAAAGATAACCAGTCCGTCCAGGCAGCCAGGGGTTTTGAAGGCAGCCAGGGGTTTTGAAGGAAGCCAGGGGTTTTGAAGGTAGCCAGGGGTCTTGAAGGCAGCCAGGGGTTTTGAAGGTAGCCAGGGGTCTTGAAGGCAGTCAGGGGTTTTGAAGGTAGCCAGGGGTTTTGAAGGCAGCCAGGGGTTTTGAAGGCAGCCAGGGGTTTTGAAGGTAGCCAGGGGTTTTGAAGGCAGCCAGGGGTCTTGAAGGCAGCCAGGGGTTTTGAAGGTAGCCAGGGGTCTTGAAGGCAGCCAGGGGTCTTGAAGGCAGCCAGGGGTTTTGAAGGTAGCCAGGGGTCTTGAAGGCAGCCAGGGGTCTTGAAGGCAGCCAGGGGTTTTGAAGGTAGCCAGGGGTCTTGAAGGCAGCCAGGGGTCTTGAAGGCAGCCAGGGGTTTTGAAGGCAGCCAGGGGTTTTGAAGGTAGCCAGGGATCTTGAAGGCAGCCAGGGGTTTTGAAGGCAGCCAGGGGTCTTGAAGGCAGCCAGGGGTCTCGAAGGCAGCCAGGGGTTTTGAAGGTAGCCAGGGGTCTTGAAGGCAGCCAGGGGTCTTGAAGGCAGCCAAAGGTTTTGAAGGTAGCCAGGGGTCTTGAAGGCAGCCAGGGGTCTTGAAGGCAGCCAGGGGTTTTGAAGGCAGCCAGGGGTCTTGAAGGCAGCCAGGGGTTATGAAGGTAGCCAGGGGTCTTGAAGGCAGCCAGGGGTTTTGAAGGTAGCCAGGGGTCTTGAAAGCAGCCAGGGGTCTTGAAGGCAGCCAGGGGTTTTGAAGGCAGCCAGGGGTTTTGAAGGTAGCCAGGGGTCTTGAAGGCAGCCAGGGGTTTTGAAGGTAGCCAGGGGTCTTGAAGGCAGCCAGGGGTTTTGAAGGTAGCCAGGGGTCCTGAAGGCAGCCAGGGGTCTTGAAGGCAGCCAGGGGTTTTGAAGGCAGCCAGGGGTTTTGAAGGTAGCCAGGGGTCTTGAAGGCAGCCAGGGGTTTTGAAGGTAGCCAGGGGTCTTGAAGGCAGCCAGGGGTTTTGAAGGTAGCCAGGGGTCTTGAAGGCAGCCAGGGGTCTTGAAGGCAGCCAGAGGTTTTGAAGGTAGCCAGGGGTCTTGAAGGCAGCCAGAGGTCTTGAAGACAGCCAGGGGTTTTGAAGGCACCCAGGGGTCTTGAAGGCAGCCAGGGGTCTTGAAGGCAGCCAGGGGTTTTGAAGGCAGCCAGGGGTTTTGAAGGTAGCCAGGGGTCTTGAAGGCAGCCAGGGGTCTTGAAGGCAGCCAGGGGTTTTGAAGGTAGCCAGGGGTCTTGAAGGCAGCCAAGAGTTTTGAAGGTAGCCAGGGGTCTTGAAGGCAGCCAGGGGTCTTGAAGGCAGCCAGGGGTTTTGAAGGTAGCCAGGGGTCTTGAAGGCAGCCACGGGTCTTGAAGGCAGCCAGGGGTTTTGAAGGTAGCCAGGGGTCTTGAAGGCAGCCAGGGGTCTTGAAGGCAGCCAGGGGTTTTGAAGGCAGCCAGGGGTTTTGAAGGTAGCCAGGGGTCTTGAAGGCAGCCAGGGGTTTTGAAGGTAACCAGGGGTCCTGAAGGCAGCCAGGGGTCTTGAAGGCAGCCAGGGGTTTTGAAGGGAGCCAGGGGTTTTGAAGGTAGCCAGGGGTCTTGAAGGCAGCCAGGGGTTTTGAAGGTAGCCAGGGGTCTTGAAGGCAGCCAGGGGTTTTGAAGGTAGCCAGGGGTCTTTAAGGCAGCCAGGGGTCTTGAAGGCAGCCAGAGGTTTTGAAGGTAGCCAGGAGTCTTGAAGGCAGCCAGAGGTCTTGAAGACAGCCAGGGGTTTTGAAGGTAGCCAGGGGTCTTGAAGGCAGCCAGGGGTTTTGAAGGCAGCCAGGGGTCTTGAAGGCAGCCAGGGGTTTTGAAGGTAGCCAGGGGTCTTGAAGGCAGACAGGGGTCTTGAAGGCAGCCAGGGGTCTTGATGGCAGCCAGGGGTCTTGAAGGCAGCCAGGGGTCTTGAAGGCAGCCAGGGGTTTAGAAGGTAGCCAGGGGTCTTGAAGGCAGACAGGAGTCTTGAAGGTAGCCAGGGGTCTTGAAGGCAGACAGGGGTCTTGAAGGCAGCCAGGGGTCTTGAAGGCAGCCAGGGGTCTTGGAGGCAGACAGGGGTCTTGAAGGCAGCCAGGGGTCTTGAAGGCAGCCAGGGGTCTTGAAGGCAGCCAGGGGTTTTGAAGGTAGCCATTAGTCTTGAAGGCAGCCAGGGGTCTTGAAGGCAGCCAGGGGTCTTGAAGGTAGCCAGGGGTCTTGAAGGCAGCCAGGGATTTTGAAGGTAGCCAGGGGTCTTGAAGGTAGCCAGGGGTCTTGAAGGCAGCCAGGGGTTTTGAAGGCAGCCAGGGGTCTTGAAGGCAGCCAGGGGTCTTGAAGGCAGCCAGGGGTTTTGAAGGCAGCCAGGGGTCTTGAAGGCCGCCAGGGGTTTTGAAGGTAGCCAGGGGTTTTGAAGGCGGCCAGGGGTCTTGAAGGCAGCCAGGGGTCTTGAAGGCAGCCAGGGGTCTTGAAGGCAGCCAGGGGTCTTGAAGGCAGCCAGGGGTCTTGAAGGCAGACAGGGGTCTTGAAGGCAGCCAGGGGTCTTGAAGGCAGCCAGGGGTCTTGAAGGCAGCCAGGGATCTTGAAGGCAGACAGGGGTCTTGAAGGCAGCCAGGGGTCTTGAAGGCAGCCAGGGGTCTTGAAGGCAGCCAGGGGTCTTGAAGGTAGCCAGGGGTCTTGAAGTCAGCCAGGGGTCTTGAAGGTAGCCAGGGGTCTTGAAGTCAGCCAGGGGTCTTGAAGGCAGCCAGGGGTCTTGAAGGCAGCCAGGGGTCTTGAAGGTAGCCAGGGGTCTTGAAGGCAGCCAGGGATCTTGAAGGCAGACAGGGGTCTTGAAGGTAGCCAGCGGTCTTGAAGGCAGCCAGGGGTCTTGAAGGCAGCCAGGGGTCTTGAAGGTAGCCAGGGGTCTTGAAGGCAGCCAGGGGTCTTGAAGGCAGCCAGGGGTCTTGAAGGCAGCCAGGGGTCTTGAAGGCAGCCAGGGGTCTTGAAGGTAGCCAGGGGTCTTGAAGGCAGCCAGGGGTCTTGAAGGCAGCCAGGGGTCTTGAAGGCAGCCAGGGGTCTTGAAGGCAGACAGGGGTCTTGAAGGCAGCCAGGGGTCTTGAAGGCAGCCAGGGGTCTTGAAGGCAGCCAGGGGTCTTGAAGGCAGCCAGGGGTCTTGAAGGCAGCCAGGGTCTTGAAGGCAGCCAGGGGTCTTGAAGGCAGCCAGGGGTCTTGAAGGCAGCCAGGGGTCTTGAAGGCAGCCAGGGGTCTTGAAGGCAGCCATATGTTTTGAGGGCAGCCAGGGATTTATTGGTAATTCCCCTTATGCCTGGTTGAAGAGTCTTGGGCCCAATACACTTGTGTTTTCTCTTAGAGTACTCATGGCACCCCTTTCTGAGTTCAAGCCCCGCCCCTTCTGTGGTTTGTTTCTCAAAACCATTGTGAAATATTTGTATGTTATCCTCATTAGGTTTCTGTAAAACGTTTGGCTTTGTAGAACCCAGTTTTTTTTTTTTTTGGGGGGGGGGGAAGAAATTTTGAAGATTGACATTCAGGTTTTTTATGTAATTATTTCTGCGTGTCGCATGTGATTACCACCATCATTTCAACGCTGATAACTTGATAATGCAACATCTGAGCGGCTTCAAACTCTGTGTGCTGGTGTATTTTAGGATATAAGTCTGTTCTGTCTCTCTCAGATAACAAAAGTTGGTGTTTCATAGTGGACGATTTCAATTAGTTTTGGCTGTGTATGTCCTAATTTACTTTTTTTATTGAAGAGATTAAGATATTACTTTTCACATATCTTGTAAATACCTCTTGTAATTCTCTTTAATCTTCAATGCAATTATTTAATTATAAACTTATGCCGCACTCTGCACTATTCCAATCGCGCGCAGTGTGATACAGGGGACCGCTGTTGTGCAATACGAGATACCAATTTAGACTGACTATTTTCAAATTAAGTACTTAAACCCCATTACGAATTGAGTAGAAATGAACTGAACGTCTGTGAAACACTTATAAAAACCTTTAAAAGTGTTTCTGCCACCGACAACAAACTTAGAAAAAAAAATCAGCGTAGTAAAAGTTGAGGATTTTGTTGGGTTCCTGAGAAGTCTTGAATAAATCTGTAACTTAATATAAAAACATGAATGGAGATGAACATGTGTACGGAGCAACTGATGTAGTAGCCAGGCTTGGGCTTGATTACTAGTACTTGGGGCAGTTTGGGAGATACAGGCTCAATGATGTAGTAGCCAGGCTTGGGCTTGATTACTAGTACTTGTGGCAGTTTCGGAGATACAGACTGAATGATGTAGTAGCCAGGCTTGGGCTTGATTACAAGTACTTGGGGCAGTTTGGGAGATACAGACTGAATGATGTAGTAGCCAGGCTTGGGCTTGATTACTAGTACTTGTGGCAGTTTCGGAGATACAGACTGAATGATGTAGTAGCCAGGCTTGGGCTTGATTACAAGTACTTGGGCAGTTTGGGAGATACAGACTGAATGATGTAGTAGCCAGGCTTGGGCTTGATTACAAGTACTTGTGGCAGTTTGGGAGATACAGACTGAATGATGTAGTAGCCAGGCTTGGGCTTGATTACAAGTACTTGTGGCAGTTTGGGAGATACAGGCTCAATGATGTAGTAGCCAGGCTTGGGTTTGATTACAAGTACTTGTGGCAGTTTGGGGGACGAACAGACTGACTGATGTTGATGTAGCCAGAGTCAGGCTTGGTTAAAAGCTTTTCTGGTAGTTTGGAAGACACACAGACTAAATGATGATGCAGTTACCAGGCTTGGTCATAGTTACAAGTACTTCTGGCAGGTTGCTGGGCGGCTCTGAGACGATCAAGAAAAAGTAGCTTTTATACTGAGGTTAAAATTGGACAAGCCAGTCAGCTTTGCACCTCCCTTGGTTGTGTCAGTCTGTTTCCCTTCTGCCTTTCCTCCCTTAACCTTCCATCTCCCTGTCTTTGCCTACCTACTTCTCTCTTTACCTCTCTTCCCTACTTGCTTCCCCACCCACCTCCCTGCCTCCATTAACCTGACTGCCTTCTACACCTCTCACTCCAGTTCCTGACCTCACGTCCTTGCCTCGTTCTCCCTGATCTCACCTCCCGTCCTTGCCTCGTTCTCCCTGACCTCACCTCCCGTCCTTGCCTCGTTCTCCCTGACCTCACCTCCCGTCCTTGCCTCGTTCTCCCTGACCTCACCTCCCGTCCTTGCATCGTTCTCCCTGACCTCACCTCCCGTCCTTGCCTCGTTCTCCCTGACCTCACCTCCCGTCCTTGCCTCGTTCTCCCTGACCTCACCTCCCGTCCTTGCATCGTTCTCCCTGACCTCACCTCCCGTCCTTGCCTCGTTCTCCCTGACCTCACCTCCCGTCCTTGCCTCGTTCTCCCTGACCTCACCTCCCGTCCTTGCATCGTTCTCCTGATCTCACCTCCCTATCTTTCCCCTTCATTTTCCTGCTTCTCCTTTAACTTCTCTGCCACCTTCTACCATTTCCTGTGTTTCTTCTTATCTTGGCCAAGGTACATTCCTTCAAAGAAAATCTATCGTAAATGTAAACAGACGCAGTGCACCATGGTGTGTTTGGCCAGAAATGTTTTACTCTCTAAGGATTTCTGACTGTTGCATATTTTGTAAATACGGTGACTGGAATTAATGACTCTAAATTTAAGTGGTCCACTCGACAGTCTCTCTCTCTCTCTCTCTCTCTCTCTCTCTCTCTCTCTCTCTCTCTCTCGTTGATACTCAGAGGGAGAGTTATCTTTCTGTATCTTCTATTTAAATATATACTGTAAGTATCACACGAGACGTAAACATTCGCCATTCAACAGCTGTGTGTTAGTTACCATTTTGTCCTAGGCACATGTCGATTCGATTCTAGGCCTGTTGTATATACATGTGTGTGTGTGTGTGTGTGTGTGTGTGTGTGGTGTGTGTGTGTGTGTGTGTGTGTGTGTGTGTGTGTGTGTGTGTGTGTGTGTGTGTGTGTGTGTGTGTGTGTGTATGCATGCATGTATGCATGTATATAGGTATGTATATATAGGTTGGTAGGCAGCAACCGCCCAGGGAGGTACTATCGTCCTGCCAAGTGAGTGTAAAACGAAAGGGTGTTCCGGGGGTCAATGCCCCCACGGCCCGACCCTCGACCAGGGCCCGATCAACCAGGCTGTTACTGCTGGCCGCACGCAATCCAACCTATGAAGTACAGATCGCATTTAAACCTCGGAATAAATACAGGAAAAAACAAAAGTCCAATTTCCTTCCCTCCGTCCTGAAAGAATAGCTTCACACCTAATGCAGACAGTCATAAATCTCCATCAGCATCTTCCATCTCAAACATAAACAAAAACAATTATAAGGTCAGAAAACCGTGGCCCACAATAGATGACGCGGTCCCTTAGACGGTATCTGATCCGCTGTGCAAGAGGATCCCTCACGCCTCCACCTTATTTGACCGAGTTAATGAAGAGGTTCTTGATGCTCTATTGTCTTCTGGTTGCGCTGTTGAGGTGGCCAGGAGGCCTAACGTGTCCCATCAAGGTTTATCATGAGTTAGAGGATGACGGGAAAGTGACCATGAGGGTAGTATAGAAAGTGGTATAAAAGGTCGCCGGAGAAAGTAGTGGATAGGGTGGTAGAAAGGGGTAGAAATGGGAGACTGGCAATGGAAAGTAGGAGAGAATGATAGAAGTCTGAGTAACTTTGCTTTTTACTTAAAATCTGGTACAACCGAAGTGTATTGCTCCTGTCATCTACTAAAGAGTCACAAAGTGGGAAACCCAGCCAGCTGTGTGATCAATAATTCTGAAAACTGACAAGTTAAAGAATGAGACACTTGTGGAACATTTGTGAATCTTTACTAAGGAAACGTTTCGCCACACATTGGCTTCATCAGTCCAACACAAAGAAGAAAGCTAGAAAAAGAGGTAATCAGTCCCTCGGCCTTGAATTGGTTCCAGGGAAGATAAGAACACTCGCAGACACCGAAAGATGTATACAGGAAACCGTACAGAGGATATAAAGAGATATTCACTGAGAAAACAGGAATCATGCTCGAAAACTCTGGTGAGTGAGTTAGCAAACAAAGTTGATAATATGCACATATAGGAAGAAATATTGAAGTTACTAAAAGCGTTAAACCCATCGAAAAGTCACAAGGAAACGGAAGCATTGTGTGAACATACAGCAAAGATTTACAAGATGCACCTCGTGACGAGACAACTAGACAACAGGGAAACTGCATTCGTAGTCTCAATATACATGAAATGACTTCATAGGTCCCAATATACAAGCAATGACTTCATAGGTCCCAATATACAAGCAATGACTTCATAGGTCCCAATATACAAGCAATGACTTCATAGGTCACAATATATAAGGAATGACTTTATAGATCCCCATATACAAACAGGGTGATAGATAAAGCACCTATCAACAGTCTAGTGACATGACACAGCAAAAAGGGATCACAACTGGAAGTTGAAAACTCGGACGAGTCACAGGGATGCTAGGAAATATTTCTTCAGTCATAGAGTTGTCAGGAAGTGGAACAATCTAGAGAGTGATGTCGTAGAGGCAGGATCCATACATAGCTTTCAGGAGAGTTATGATAACGCTCATGGAATAGAGAGTGGACCTAGTAGCGACCAGTGAGGGGGGGCGGTGCCTGGAGCTATGAACCGACCCCTGCAACCACAATTAGGAGAGTAACACACACACACACACACACACACACACACACACACACACACACACACACACGCCTCATTATCGTCAAACGGAACAACTCAGACATACTGAACAGTTTAGCAAGCAACAAGTAACTTGCTTCGGAACGTTCAAATACAAGGAAGCTCCAGGAAGTCCTCACAAGTCTGAGAGCGAGTTCAAAGGGGTTCAAAGTTCAAAGCTCCGGCTTAACGAGACTGTACTGTACCAGCAGACAGAGCAAACACCCGCTCCTTTGCACGATTAAAGGAGGGGAAAGATTGCGACAAGAAGGTACCAAAAGAGGGAGTGGGAAAGAGAAGGTAAAGAAAGGGAAGTAGGGAAGAAGGAAAAACTGGAGATCAGTGAGTGAGAGTGATATATAGAGATATGTAGAGAAACATAGTGATTTGTAATATATATATATATATATATATATATATATATATATATATATATATATATATATATATATATATATATATATATATATATATATATATATATATATATATATAATACATACTATATATATATATATATATATATATATATATATATATATATATATATATATAATATATATATATATATATAAAT
>NC_069491.1:408596-426096 GCF_026875155.1 Cherax quadricarinatus | reverse complement strand
TTTTTAGAGTAAATTAATTTGACAGATGAGTAACTAAATTATGCAGACAGTGTTAGAGTGTCGAGATGATCAAAGGTGCGTGTACACACACACACACACACACACACACACACACACACACACACACACACACAGTCATAGCGTTGTCAGGAAGTGGAATAGCCTAGAAAGTGACGTAGTGGAGGCAGGAACCATACATAGTTTTAAGACGAGGTATGATAAAGCTCATGGAGCAGGGAGAGAGAGGACCTAGTAGCCATCAGTGAGGAGGCTGGGCCAGGAGCTATGAATCGACCTTTGTACCCACAAATAGATGAGTACAAATAGGTGAGTACGTACACACACACACACAGGGAGGCAACAACGAGTCATGGTACGTAATGATGTATCACAGTGGGCACCTGTGACGAGCGGGGTCCCACAGGGGTCGGTCCTAGGACCAGTGCTATTTTTGGTATATGTGAACGACATGATGGAAGGGTTAGACTCAGAAGTGTCCCTGTTTGCAGATGATGTGAAGTTAATGAGGAGAATTAAATCAGATGAGGACCAGGCAGGACTTCAAAGAGACCTGGACAGACTGGACACCTGGTCCAGCAAATGGCTTCTCGAATTTAATCCTGCCAAATGCAAAGTCATGAAGATAGGGGAAGGGCACAGAAGACCACAGACAGAGTATAGGCTAGGTGGCCAAAGACTGCAAACCTCACTCGAGGAGAAAGATCTTGGGGTGAGTATAACACCGAGCATGTCTCCGGAAGCACACATCAGTCAGATAACTGCTGCAGCATATGGGCGCCTGGCAAACCTGAGAACAGCATTCCGATACCTTAGTAAGGAATCATTCAAGACACTGTACACCGTGTAAGTCAGGCCCATACTGGAGTATGCAGCACCTGTTTGGAACCCGCACTTGATAAAGCACGTCAAGAAACTAGAGAAAGTACAAAGGTTTGCGACAAGGTTAGTTCCAGAGCTAAGGGGAATGTCCTATGAAGAAAGATTAAGGGAAATCGGCCTGACGACACTGGAGGACAGGAGGGTCCGGGGAGACATGATAACGACATATAAAATACTGCGTGGAATAGACAAGGTGGACAAAGACAGGATGTTCCAGGGAGGGGACACAGAAACAAGAGGCCACAATTGGAAGTTGAAGACACAAATGAGTCAGAGAGATAGTAGGAAGTATTTCTTCAGTCATAGAGTTGTAAGGCAGTGGAATAGCCTAGAAAATGACGTAGTGGAGGCAGGAACCATACACAGTTTTAAGACAAGGTTTGATAAAGCTCATGGAGCGGGGAGAGAGAGGGTCTAGTAGCAACCGGTGAAGAGGCGGGGCCAGGAGCTAGGACTCGACCCCTGCAACCACAAATAGGTGAGTACAAATAGGTGAGTACACACACACACACACGTACGTACGTACGTACCGGGTATTTCTCCTCTTTCACTCATCCAGTTCATCCTTTCTCTGCTCGCTTTACTTCCCCATTTTCCCCCTTTCCCCTCTCTCTCTCTCTCTCTCTCTCTCTCTCTCTCTCTCTCTCTCTCTCTCTTCTCTCTCTCTCTCTCTCTCTCTCTCCCTCTATCCTTCACCCCAGTAAACAGAACTAACCTTTAAGGGCAACACGTTTCGCTCTGTGTAGAGCTTTATCAAGTCGTGTTTTCACTTTGTATAGAGCTTTATCAAGTCGTGTTTCACTCTGTGTAGAGCTTTATCAAGTCGTGTTTCGCTCTGCATAGAGCTTTTTCAAATAATGTTTCGCTCTGTATAGAGCTTTATCAAGTCATGTTTCACAACAGAGCATTATCAATTTATGTTTCACTCTATGTAGAGCACAATCAAGTCAAAACTTGTATGACTTGATTGAATCCTCTCATGTATAATTATCTGCTTTACTCTAATTACTGTAGTTACATACATACACACACACACCTGGGCCAGGAGCTATGAATCGACCCCTGCAACCACAACTAGGTGAGTACACATGGTGTCATGGCACTGGGCACTGTCTCAGGGTGGTGAAATGGCACTTGGCACTGACTCAGGGTGGTGTCATGGCACTGGACACTGTCTCAGGGTCTTGCCATGGCACTTAGCACTGTCTCAGGGTGGTGCCATGGCACTTGGCACTGTCTCAGGGGGTTACCATGGCACTTGGCACTGTCTCAGGGTGATACCATGGCAATGGACACTGTCTCAGGCTGGTACCATAGCCCTGGACACTGTCTCAGGCTGGTACCATGGCACTCGACACTGTCTCAGGCTGGTACCATGGCACTTGGCACTATATTAGTGTGGTACCATGGCACTGGACACTCTCAGGCTGGTACCATGGCACTGGACACTGTCTCAGGCTGGTACCATGGCACTTGACACTGTCTCATGGTGATACCATGGCACTGGACACTGTCTCAGGGTGGTACCATGGCACTTGGCACTGTCTCATGGTGGTACCATGGCACTGGACACTGTCTCAGGGTGGTACCATGGCACTGGACACTATCTCATGGTGTTACCATGGCACTGGACACTCTCAGGGTGGTACCATGGCACTTGGTACTGTCTCATGGTGGTACCATGGCACTGGACACTGTCTCATGGTGGTACCATGGCACTTGGCACTGTCTCAGGGTGGTGCCATACGTGGTGGAGAGTAGAACATGTTTCTTAAGTAAATCTGCCTTGTATACACGACGCATGCGACCCGACATCAGTTGCGGCTTGTGTGTAGTAGTAATAGTAGTGGTAGTAATAGTAGTGGTAGTAATAGTAGTGGTAGTAATAGTAGTGGTAGTAATAGTATTGGTAGTAATAGTAGTGGTATTAATAGTTGTGGTAGTAACAGTAGTGGTAGTAATAGTAGTGGTAGTAATAGTAGTAGTAGTAATAGTAGTGGTAGTAATAGTAGTGGTAGTAATAGTAGTGGTAGTAATAGTAGTGGTATTAATAGTAGTAGTAGTAGTAGTTACTAGTTGTTAGTTACCAGCTGTCAAACACATTTGTCGATAGACACTTGGCCTTTCGTGTGTGTGTGTGTGTGTGTGTGTGTGTGTGTGTGTGTGTGTGTGTGTGTGTGTGTGTGTGTGTGTGTGTGTGTGTGTGTGTGTGTGTGTGTGTGTGTGTTGTGTGTGTGTGTGTGTGTGTGTGTGTGTGTGTGTATAGTTACTAAAAAAACTCTTTCTATTGTCTATTTTATTTCCTTTTCAGTATTTTTCTCGTTTTTATCTTATGTTGCACTTGTTTCTTTAATTTCCGCTTGTCTTTACGTTCGTCACTCCCTACCCTACACCTCTCCATCCTTCCCTCCCTCTCTTCCTCCCTTACTTCATTTCTTCCTCGGCTCTCTCCCTCCATCCCTCCCGTCATTCCTTCCTCCTTCCCACCCTCCACAGAAGCTGCGAAGGAGGGAGAGATCAGGGAGGGAGAGATCAGGAAGGGAGAGATCAGGGAGGGAGGGAGAGATTAGGGAGGGAAGAAGAGATCAGGGAGGGAGGGAGAGATCAGGGAGGGAGAGATCAGGGAGGAAGGGAGAGATCAGGGAGGGAAGGAGAGATCACGGAGGGAGGGAGGGAGAGATCAGGGAGGGAGGGAGGGAGGGGGGGGAGGGAGGGAGGGGGAGGGAGGGAGAGATCAGGGAGGGAGAGAGGAGAGATCAGGGAGGGAGAGAGGAAGGAGGGAGGGAGAGATCAGGGAGGGAGGGAGGGAGGGAGGAGATCAGGGAGGGACGGAAGGAGAGATCAGGGAGGGAGGGGAGAGAGAAAGAGATCAGGGAGGGAGGGAGAGAGAGATCAGGAAGGGAGGGAGGGAGGGAGGGAGAGATCAGGGAGGGAGGGAGGGAGGAAGGGAGGGAAGATCAGGGAGGGAGGGAGGGAGGAGAGAGGGAGGGAGAGATCAAAGAGGGAGGGAGGGAGAGATCAGGGAGGGAGGGAGGGAGGGGGGAGGATCAGGGAGGAAGAGAGGGAGAGATCAGGGAGGGAGGGAGGAGAGATCAGGGAGGGAGGGAGGGAGAGATCAGGGAGGGAGGGAGAGATCAGGGAGGGAGGGAGGGAGGGAGAGATCAGGGAGGGAGGGAGAGATCAGGGAGGGAGGGAGGTAGGGAGGGAGAGATCAGGGAGGGAGGAAGGGAGAGATCAGGGAGGGAGGGAGAGATCAGAGAGGGAGGGAGGGAGAGATCAGGGAGGGAGGGAGGGAGAGATCAGGGAGGGAGGGAGGGAGAGATCAGGGAGGGAGGGAGAGATCAGAGAGGGAGGGAGGGAGAGATCAGGGAGGGAGGGAGGGAGAGATCAGGGAGGGAGGGAGGGAGAGATCAGGGAGGGAGGGAGGGAGAGATCAGGGAGGGAGGAGAGATCAGGGAGGAAGGGAGGGAGAGATTAGGGAGATAGGAGGGAGAGATCAGAGAGGGAGGGAGGGAGAGATCAGGGAGGGAGGGAGGGAGAGATCAGGAGGGAGGGAGGGAGAGATCAGGGAGGGAGGGAGGGAGAGATCAGGGAGGGAGGGAGGGAGAGATCAGGGGAGGGAGGGAGGGAGAGATCAGGGAGGGAGGGAGGGAGAGATCAGGGAGGGAGGAGGGAGAGATCAGGGAGGGAGGGAGGGAGAGATCAGGGAGGGAGGGAGGGAGAGATCAGGGAGGGAGGGAGGGAGAGATCAGGGAGGGAGGGAGAGATCAGGGAGGGAGGGAGGGAGAGATCAGGGAGGGAGGGAGGGAGAGATCAGGGAGGGAGGGAGGGAGGGAGAGATCAGGGAGGAGAGAGAGGGAGGGAGAGATCAGGGAGGGAGGGAGGGAAGAAGGGAGGGAGAATCAGGGGGAGGGAGGGAGGGAGGGAGAGAGGGAGGGAGAGATCAGGAGGGAGGGATGGAGAGATCAGGGAGGGAGGGAGGGAGGGAGGGAGGGAGAGATCAGGGAGGAGGGAGGGAGAATCAGGGAGGGAGGGAGGGAAGAGATCAGGGAGGGAGGGAGAGATCAGCGAGGGAGGGAGGGAGGGAGGGAGAGATCAGGGAGGGAGGGAGAGATCAGGGAGGGAGGGAGAGATCAGGGAGGGAGGGAGGGAGGAGATCAAGGAGGGAGGGAGGGAGAGATCAGGGAGGGAGGGAGGGAGTGGGAGGGAGGGAGAGATCAGGGAGGGGGAGGAGGGAGGGAGAGATCAGGAGAGAGGGGGGAGGGAGAGATCTGAAAGGAGGGAGGGAGTGAGAGATCAGGGAGGGAGTGAGGGAGGGAGGGAGGGAGGGAGAGATCAGGGAGGAGGGAGGGAGATATCAGGGAGGGAGGGAGATCAGAGAGGGAGGAGGGAGAGATCAGGGAGGGAGGGAGGGAGAGATCAGGGAGGGAGGGAGGAGAGATCAGGGAGGGAGGGAGAGATCACAGAGGGAGGGGAGGGAGAGAGATCAGGGAGGAAGGAGGGGAGAGATCAGGGAGGGAGGGAGGGAGAGATCAGGGAGGGAGAGAGGAGAGATCAGGGAGGGAGGGAGGGAGGGAGGGAGGGAGAGATCAGGGAGGGAGGGAGGGAGAAATCAGGGAGGGAGGGATTGAGAGATCAGGGAGGGAGGGAGGGAGGGAGAGATCAGGGAGGGAGGGAGAGATCAGAGAGGGAGGGAGGGAGAGATCAGGGAGGGAGGGAGGGAGAGATCAGGGAGGGAGGGAGGGAGAGATCAGGGAGGGAGAGAGGGAGAGATCAGGGAGGGAAGGAGGGAGAGATCAGGGAGGGAGGGAGAGATCAGGGAGGGAGGGAGGGAGAGAATCAGGGAGGGAGGGAGGGAGAGGATCAGGGAGGGAGGGAGGAGAGATCAGGGAGGGAGGGACGGAGAGATCAGGGAGGGAGGGAGGGAGAGATCAGGGAGGGAGGGAGGGAGAGATCAGGGAGGGGGGAGTGAGAGATCAGGGAGGGAGGAGGGAGAGATCAGGGGGAGGGAGGGAGATATCAGGGAGGGAGGGAGGGAGAGATCAGGGAGGGAGAGATCAGGGAGGGAGAGAGGGAGAGATCAGGAGGGAGGGAGGAAGAGATCAGGGAGGGAGGAGAGATCAGGGAGGGGGGAGGGAGAGATCAGGGAGGATGGAGGGAGAGATCAGGGAGGGGGGAGGGAGAGATCAGGGAGGGAGGGAGGGAGGGAGGGAGGGAGAGATCAGGGAGGGAGGGAGGGAGAGATCAGGGAGGGAGGGAGGGAGAGATCAGGGAGGGAGGGAGGGAGAGATCAGGGAGGGAGGGAGGGAGAGATCAGGAGGGAGGGAAGTGAGAGATCAGGGAGAGAGGGAGGGAGATATCAGGGAGGGAGGGAGGGAGAGATCAGGGAGGGAGGGAGGGAGAGATCAGGGAGGGAGGGAGGGAGAGATCAGGGAGGGAGGGAGGAGAGATCAGGGAGGGAGGGAGGGAGAGATCAGGGAAGGAGGGAGGGAGAGATCAGGGAGGGAGGGAGGGAGAGATCAGGGAGGGAGGAGGGAGAGATCAGGGAGGGAGGGAGGGAGGGAGAGATCAGGGAGGGAGGGAGGGGAAGGGAGGGAGAGATCAGGGAGGGGGAGGGAGGGAGAGATCAGGGAGGGAGGGAGGGAGAGATCAGGGAGGGAGGGAGGGAGAGATCAGGGAGGGAGGGAGGGAGAGATCAGCGAGGGAGGGAGGGAGGAGGGAGAGATCAGGGAGGGAGGGAGAGATCAGGGAGGGAGGGAGGGAGAGATCAAGGAGGGAGGGAGGGAGAGATCAGGGAGGGAGGGAGGGAGGGAGAGATCAGGGAGGGAGGGAGGGAGGGAGAGATCAGGGAGAGAGGGAGGGAGGGAGAGATCAGGAAAGGAGGGAGGGAGTGAGAGATCAGGGAGGGAGGGAGGGAGGGGAGGGAGGGAGGGAGGGAGAGATCAGGGAGGGAGGGAGGGAGGGAGAGATCAGGGAGGGAGGGAGAGATCAGAGAGGGAGGGAGGGAGAGATCAGGGAGGGAGGGAGGGAGAGATCAGGGAGGGAGGGAGGGAGAGATCAGGGAGGGAGGGAGAGATCAGAGAGGGAGGGAGGGAGAGATCAGGGAGGAAGGGAGGGAGAGATCAGGGAGGGAGGAGGGAGAGATCAGGGAGGGAGGGAGGGAGAGATCAGGGAGGGAGGGAGGGAGGGAGAAATCAGGGAGGGAGGGAGGGAGAGATCAGGAGGGAGGGAGAGATCAGAGAGGGAGGGAGGGAGAGATCAGGGAGGGGAGGGAGGGAGAGATCAGGGAGGGAGGGAGGGAGAGATCAGGGAGGGAGGGAGGGAGAGATCAGGGAGGGAGAGAGGGAGAGATCAGGGAGGGAAGGAGGGAGAGATAGGGAGGGAGGGAGAGATCAGGGGAGGGAGGGAGGGAGAGATCAGGGAGGGAGGGAGGGAGAGATCAGGGAGGGAGGGAGAGATCAGGGAGGAGGGAGGGAGAGGATCAGGGAGGGAGGGAGGGAGAGATCAGGGAGGGAGGGAGGGAGAGATCAGGGAGGGAGGGAGGGAGAGATCAGGGAGGGAGGGAGAGATCATGAGGAGGGAGAAGATCAGGGAGGGAGGGAGTGGAGAGATCAGGGAGGGGAGGGAGGGAGAGATCAGGGAGGGAGGGAGGGAGAGATCAGGGAGGGAGGGAGGAGGGAGAGATCAGGGAGGGAGGGAGGGGAGGGAGAGATCAGGGAGAGAGGGAGGGAGGGAGAGATCAGGAAAGGAGGGAGGGAGGGAGAGTCAGGGAGGGAGGGAGGGAGGGAGGGAGGGAGGGAGGGAGAGATCAGGGAGGGAGGGAGGAGGGAGAGATCAGGGAGGGAGGGAGAGATCAGAGAGGGAGGGAGGGAGAGATCAGGGAGGGAGGGAGGGAGAGATCAGGGAGGGAGGGAGGGAGAGATCAGGGAGGGAGGGAGAGATCAGAGAGGGGGGAGGGAGAGATCAGGGAGGAAGGGAGGGAGAGATCAGGGAGGGAGGGAGGGAGAGATCAGGGAGGGAGGGAGGGAGAGATCAGGGAGGGAGGGAGGGAGGGAGAAATCAGGGAGGGAGGGAGGGAGAGATCAGGGAGGGAGGGAGGGAGGGAGAGATCAGGGAGGGAGGGAGAGATCAGAGAGGAGGGAGGGAGAGATCAGGGAGGGAGGGAGGGAGAGATCAGGGAGGGAGGGAGGGAGAGATCAGGGAGGGAGGGAGGGAGAGATCAGGGAGGGAGAGGAGGGAGAGATCTAGGGAGGAAGGAGGGAGAGATCAGGGAGGGAGGGAGAGATCAGGGAGGGAGGGAGGGAGAGATCAGGGAGGGAGGGAGGGAGAGATCAGGGAGGGAGGGAGAGATCAGGGAGGGAGGGAGGGAGAGATCAGGGAGGGAGGGAGGGAGAGATCAGGGAGGGAGGGAGGGAGAGATCAGGGAGGGAGGGAGGGAGAGATCAGGGAGGGAGGGAGAGATCAGGGAGGAGGGAGGGAGAGATCAGGGAGGGAGGGAGTGAGAGATCAGGGGGGAGGGAGGGAGAGATCAGGGAAGGAGGGAGGGAGATATCAAGGAGGGAGGGAGGGAGAGATCAGGGAGGGAGAGAGAGAGAGATCAGGGAGGAGGGAGGGAGAGATCAGGGAGGGAGGGAGGGAGAGATCAGGGAGGGAGGGAGGGAGAGATCAGGGAGGGAGGGAGGGAGGGAGGGAGGGAGGGAGAGATCAGGGAGGGAGGGAGGGAGAGATCAGGGAGGGAGGGAGGGAGGGAGGGAGGGAGAGATCAGGGAGGGAGGGAGGGAGAGATCAGGGAGGGAGGGAGGGAGAGATCAGGGAGGGAGGAGGGGAGAGATCAGGGAGGGAGGGAGGAGGAGAGATCAGGGAGGGAGGGAGGGAGAGATCAGGGAGGGAGGGAGTGAGAGATCAGGGAGGGAGGGAGGGAGAGATCAGGGAGGGAGGGAGGGAGAGATCAGGGAGGGAGGGAGGGAGAGATCAGGGAGGGAGGGAGGGAGAGATCAGGGAGGGAGGAGGGAGAGATCAGGGAGGAAGGGAGGGAGAGATCAGGGAGGGGGGAGAGATCAGGGAGGGAGGGAGGGAGAGATCAGGGAGGGAGGGAGGGAGAGATCAGGGAGGGAGAGATCAGGGAGGGAGGGAGGGAGGGAGAGATCAGGGAGGGAGGGAGGGAGAATATCAGGGAGGGAGGGAGGGAGAGATCAGGGAGGGAGGGAGGGAGGGAGAGATCAGGGAGGGAGGGAGAGATCAGGGAGGGAGGGAGGGAGAGATCAGGGAGGAGGGAGGAGAGAGATCAGGGAGGGAGGGAGGGAGAGATCAGGGAGGGAGAGAGGGAGAGATCAGGGAGGGAAGGAGGGAGAGATCAGGGAGGGAGGGAGAGATCAGGGAGGGAGGGAGGGAGAGATCAGGGAGGGAGGGAGGGGGGGAGAGATCAGGGAGGGAGGGAGGGAGAGATCAGGGAGGGAGGGAGGGAGGGAGAGATCAGGGAGGGAGGGAGGGGAGAGATCAGGGAGGGAGGGAGGGAGGGAGGGAGAGATCAGGGAGGGAGGGAGGGAGAGATCAGGGAGGGAGGGAGGGAGAGATCAGGGAGGGAGGGAGTGAGAGATCAGGGAGGGAGGGTAGGGAGAGATCAGGAGGGAGGGAGGGAGAGATCAGGGAGGAGAGAGGGAGAGATCAGGGAGGGAGGGAGGGAGAGATCAGGGAGGGAGAGAGGGAAGATCAGGGGGGAGGGAGGGAGAGATCAGGGAGGGAGGGAGGAGAGATCAGGGAGGGAGGGAGGGAGAGATCAGGGGGGAGGGAGGGAGGGAGAGATCAGGAGGGAGGGAGGGAGAGATCAGGGAGGGAGGGAGGGAGAGATCAGGGAGGGAGGGAGGGAGAGATCAGGGAGGGGAGGGAGGAGAGATCAGGGAGGGGAGGGAGGGAGAGATCAGGGAGGGAGGGAGGAGAGATCAGGGAGGGAGGGAGGGAGAGATCAGGGAGGGAGGGAGGGAGAGATCAGCAACACTCTCCAACACTCTCCACCACTTCCCAACACTCTCCACCACTTCCCAACACTCTCCACCACTTCCCAACACTCTCCACCACTTCCCAACACTCTCCACACTTCCCAACACTCTTCACCACTTCCCAACACCCCTCAAAATTCTTTTCCATTTAATTTAGTCACGAACCTCTAACCTCTTCCCCAATTCGCGTGTCTCACGCTTATCACCTATCCCTATCCTTCCCTATCCCTATCCTTTCCTATCTCTATCCTTCCCTATCCCTATCCTTCCCTATCCCTATCCTTCCCTATCCCTATCCTTCCCTATCCCTATCCTTCCCTATCCCTATCCTTCCCTATCCCTATCCTTCCCTATCCCTATCCTTCCCTATCCTATCCTTCCCTATCTCTATCCTTTCCTATCCCTATCCTTCCCTATCCCTATCCTTCCCTATCCCTATCCTTCCCTATCCCTATCCTTCCCTATCTCTATCCTTCCCTATCCCTATCCTTCCCTATCCCTATCCTTCCTATCCCTATCTTCCCTATCCCTATCCTTCCCTATCCCTATCCTTCCCTATCCCTATCCTTCCCTATCCCTATCCTTCCCTATCCCTATCCTTCCCTATCCCTATCCTTCCCTATCCCACAAACAGGATGTTTACGTTTACTAATTAAATCCAGAAAGAGTAATTAATCAGGTCTGCCTCAGTTAATTACCCAGCGACAGGATAGCAATTAACTATCCTGCTTAGCTGCATGGATAGTATGGATAGCCTACTGTCTTTAGCGGTGGTACATAGCCCTGTGTTATCCACAACTCTGGTCAGATACAAGGGTAAGTTACGTGGATTAAGGTAGTCTTGGTGTTGACTTAGATTATCTTGGGTAGATTCATGTAGTTTTGAGTAGATTTAGATAGCTTTGGGCAGACCCGGATACTTTTGAGTAGATTTAGATAGCTTTGGGCAGACCCTGATACTTTTGAGTAGATTTAGATAGCTTTGGGCAGACCCGTATACTTTTGAGTAGATTTAGATAGCTTTGGGCAGACCTGGATACTTTTGAGTAAATTTAGATAACTTTGGGTAGATTTAGATAGCTTTGGGTAGATTTAGATAGCTTTGGGTAGATTTAGATAGCTTTGGGTAGATTTAGGTAGCTTTGGGTAGATTTAGATAGCTTTGGGTAGATTTAGACAGCTGTGGGTAGATTTAGATAGCTTTGGGTAGATTTAGATAGCTTTGGGTAGATTTAGATAGCTTTGGGTAGATTTATATAACTTTGGGTAGATTTAGATAGCTTTGGGTAGATTTAGATAGCTTTGTGTAGATTTAGATAGCTTTGGGTAGATTTAGATAGCTTTGCGTAGATTTAGATAGCTTTGGGTAGATTTAGATAGCTTTCGGTAGATTTAGATAGCTTTGGGTAGATTTAGATAGCTTTCGGTAGATTTAGATAGCTTTCGGTAGATTTAGGTAGCTTTGGGTAGATTTAGATAGCTTTGGGATAGACTCAGACAGCGTTGGTAAATTTAAATAGCCGTGAGGAGACTACGAAACATTGTTCTTGTAAGCATCCCCTTACATACGTAGTAATAGAGTCAGTTCTATTCCTGTCTTAAGTAGTCTACTAGTGGTCTTCAGTGGCTATTGTTACTAGTGTTGTGGCCAGAGGGGAGAGCGCTAAACCCGTAGGGAGTCATACCCTCGAGGGGGGAGGGAGAGAATAAGAGACAATATAAAAATCGAAAAGAAAGAAGGATTGTGTTAGAGTGAGGGAAGAAATAGACGGGGAGAAGAAATAGACGGGGAGAAGAAAAAGAAATAGATGGTAGGAGAAGAAACAGACGGGAAAAGAAGACAGAAGGAAGACAATCAGGTCCTCTGACAGGGACGGACAGGAGTGGATGGTCAAGTATGGAAAGTGGAAGTTGTTCATCAGTCCAGCTCAGCATGTGCTTCTAGGACCTTTCCATCGTGTAATTAATTCCATGATGGATGACTTGTTTGTAATCACCTGACCGGCAGAGTGAAACTATGTACACGCTAGTTAGTAATTATCCTTTGCTAATACTAGCTACAGTCAGGGGCGGATCTAATATGAGACTAGTGAAGCTTTTAAGCTTGAGGGGCCCTAATCCCTGAGGGGCCGCAGAAGCGACTTCTGTTCTCATTGCTTAAAATGTTTAGGTCCACTGTTTGAGAGGGGGTTGCGCAGGGGGGGGGCCATAACATTTCAAGCTTCAGGGCCCCAAAAATGTAGGTCCGCCACTGTCTAGAGTCTAGAGGTTATAAGCATAGCTATAATTTTTAAAAGGGGCGGACTGGTATGCCAGCGGAAGGTTTCGGTCAGATGACAAAAGAGTTCCAGCTGCGGGTCTTCATATGACTTAGATCCGCGTCAGGAAACACTTGTCCTGTTTCCTGACGAACCTAACCTAACCTAATCTGGTCTAACCTAACCTAACCTAACCTAACCTAATCTGGTATAACCTAACCTAACCTGGCCTAACCTAACCTAACCTAATCTGGTCTAACCTGACCTAACCTGGCCTAACCTGGCCTAACCTAACCTAACCTGGCCTAACCTAACCTAACCTAACCTAACCTAACCTAACCTAACCTAACCTAACCTAACCTAACCTAACCTAACCTAACCTAACCTGGCCTAACCTAACCTAACCTAACCTAACCTAACCTAATCTGGTCTATCCTGACCTAACCTGGCCTAACCTAACCTAACCTGGCCTAACCTAACCTAACCTAACCTAACCTAACCTAACCTAACCTAACCTAATCTGGTCTAACTTGACCTAACCTGACCTAACCTGGCCTAACCTAACCTAACCTAACCTAACCTAACCTAATCTGGTCTAACCTGACCTAACCTGACCTAACTTGGCCTAACGTAACCTAACCTAACCTAACCTGGCCTAACCTAACCTAACCTAACCTAACCTAACCTAACTTAACCTAACCTGGCCTAACCTAACCTAACCTAACCTAACCTGGCCTAACCTAACCTAACATAACTTAACCTAATCTAACCTAACCTAACCTAACCTAACCTAACCTAACCTAACCTGGCCTAACCTAACCTAACCTAACCTGGCCTAACCTAACCTAACCTAACCTAACCTAACTTGGCCTAGCCTAACCTGGCCGAAGCTAACCTTGTCCTAAGGTTGACCCTCGAGAGAAACTGAGATGTTTGAGTAGTCAGGAGCCATGTACTTGCCAGAATCTATTTACTCCTGAGTTTAATTGGTCTTTTCGCTCATAACTCGAGAACGCCTCGTCCGATTGGCTTAAAACTTATAAGGCTAATGTGCGGTAACTAGGGCAAGATTCTGGAAACAATTAGCATGTGCAGGAGCCTTAGGACTCAAGTTGTCTCATTCTTCAAGTGTCTCATTCCTCAAGTGCCTCATTCCTCAAGTGTCTCATTCTTCAAGTGCCTCATTCCTCAAGTGCCTCATTCCTCCAGTGCCTCATGGATTAGAGAACCCATTCGCAGCATCCTAGAATGGATCACATCATTCGCAGCATCCTAGAATGGATCAGATCATTCGCAGCCTCCTAGAATGGATCAGATCATTCGCAGCATCCTAGAATGGATCAGATCATTCGCATCATCCTAGAATGGATCAGATCATTCGCAGCATCCTAGAATGGATCAGATCATTCGCAGCATCCTAGAATGGATCAGATCATTCGCAGCATCCTAGAATGGATCAGATCATTCGCAGCATCTAGAATGGATCAGATCATTCGCAGCATCCTAGAATGGATCAGATCATTCGCAGCATCCTAGAATGGATCAGATCATTCACAGCATCCTAGAATGGATCAGATCATTCGCAGCATCCTAGAATGGATCAGATCATTCGCAGCATCCTAGAATGATCAGATCACTAGCAGCATCCTAGAATGGATCAGATCATTTCCAAACTCCCTCAGTGACGTATCTACAACGTTCGGTAAATGATAAGAATTAAGAATTTTTCGGATTTTTAACCCGGGGAGAGTCAGCCATCCAGGATAACCCAGGAAAGTCAGTGTGTCCTCCAGAACTGTCTCTAATTTCCATTGTGGTGCTGCAACCTTGTCCTCCAGGATGCGACCCACACCAGTCGACTAACACCCAAGTACCTACTTGCTTGCTAGGAAAGCAGGTGTAAGAAAACACGTCCAATGTTTCCACCCATGCCGGGGATCGAACCACGGACACTCAGTGTATGAGGCGAGTGTGTTGCCTACCAGGCCACGGGACACCTTAATTCTACGACGGCAGATAGTGTAATTTAAATGTGTGGACACACGTCTACCAATATTTGTACAATAGTGTGCAATTTTGGCATCATTTCACTCTATGTAGAGCTTTTAATATCTCTACATAGAGCGAAACGTTGCCCCAAGACCCTGATCCGAAACGTGTCCCTTTCAATATTGACGTTTCACTTTATCTTCCGTGAGACGAAGCATCAATCTTGTTCCTTATTATGCAGATTTTAGATTAGTTAAAGTTTGGCTCCTTCAAAGGAAGGTTGACTTAGAAGGAAGGCTGGCCGGTGTAGCAGGCTGGCCGGTGTAGCAGGCTTGCCGGTGTAGCAGGCTGGCCGGTGTAGCAGGCTGGCCGGTGTAGCAGCCTGGCCGGTGTAGCAGGCTGGCCGGTGTAGCAGCCTGGCCGGTGTAGCAGGCTGGCCGGTGTAGCAGGCTTGCCGGTGTAGCAGGCTGGCCGGTGTAGCAGGCTTGCCGGTGTAGCAGGCTGGCTGGTGTAGCAGGCTGGCCGGTGTAGCAAGTAGGAAGATAGCGAAAGAATAAGACTTAAAAGGAGCCGAATAAACGGGGAGAAGCAACAAGGAGATAAACTGAAACGCACCGGGTTGATAAAAGTAGATCGGGGGAGTAAACGAGGGTGGACTGATAGACAAAGAACGTACTCGTGGAAGCAAATAGATAGTCATTCAAACAGACACCGCCAACTCTTACTGTGTGTGTGTGTGTGTGTGTGTGTGTGTGTGTGTGTGTGTGTACTCACCTATTTGTGGTTGCAGGGGCTGATTCACAGCTCCTGGCACCGCCTCTTCGCTAGTCACTACTAGGTCCACTCCTGCTATTTATGCTTCTTGATAAAAAACCAAGGATTCTGTTCGCTTTATTGCGAACACTTATGCACTGTTGTCTTGGTTTTAGATTACTGCTAACTAGACAATGTTGGTTTAGAAAGGTTTGTCGGTATTTATTACCAAGGTTTATACCATAAACAATATCGACAAAATGCAGAATTAGACACATGTGTAATATCCGGGTATTTTTATTGTAAACGTTTCCCCCTCCAGTGGCTTTATGCCCTAAAATTTGTACTGATATAGCCACTAGATGGAGAAACGTCTACAAATAGACACCCAGATGTTGCACATGTGTTTAGAATTGTCACCTGAACGACTTGTTCATCGTGCAGATGATGCTGTGAGTGGTAGAGCAAAAATTAGGATTGGTCACAATGGGATTTTGTCACACCTCATTGAGCGTTGTTAGATCACTAGGAAGAAATATTAACTATTCTGTACTTTACCATTACGTTACATAACTAATGTACACAGTACAGTATGGAATACAGGCTCAAAATAAAAAGGGTATAATTTATGATGTACCTTTCTCGCCTGCGCTCCAGAGAGTACAGGTGAAGGGACTTCAGATGATCCCATTAATTTAAGTGCATTACCATTTCTAATAAACTCATTTCCCCCTAAAAATGAAATCCATCCCACCCTTAAAATTAAATCCTTCTCACCCTTAAAATTAAATCCTTCCCCCTTAAAATGAAATCCTTCTCCCTCCCCCAAGACACACTGGTTGGAGTAGTAATCTCGGTAAAGACAATTCATTCATCTAATCGATGGAAAAACGAGAATACAACCACAAGATTTCAGATATCTTATTAATAACGTGTTGTGACATATCCTGTCAGGTCTGTGTGGAGGTGTATCTGCAAGGTTGGATGTTTGGAGATTAATGCTCCAGTGTATGGCACTCTTTTTGTCCACACGCTTTGCATTTGATGTTATAGGCATCTCCATACAAACAGTATTGCCAGAGACAAAGTCTAGCTCCAGATCTTTCACATTTTCGTGTTTCGTCAGGAGCTGTATACACAAACCTAAACGATTTACTCGTTGATACGTATAGAGATTTTTAACTCGTATATGATAGCAGAGCTAGAAGAGAGAGAGAGAAAGAAAGAGAGAGAGAGAGAGAGAGAGAGAGAGAGAGAGAGAGAGAGAGAAGAGAGAGAGAGAGAGAGAGAGAGAGAGAGAGAGAAAATGTAGAACTTGGAGGGACAGACAGGAAAGCAGATATCTAGACAGAAAATGACCTGTCATCTTTACCAGTACAGACTGATTGAGGCAAATTATTGCAGAATTATCATTAAATGGTAAGGTCTTGCAGTAAGTGGTAAGTCCTGGTATTAAATGGTAAGGCCTTGCAGTAAGTGGTAAGTCCTGGTATTAAGTGGTAAGTAAGTGGTAAGTCCTGGTATTAAGTGGTAAGGCCTTGCAGTAAGTGGTAAGTCCTGGTATTAAATGGTAAGGCCTTGCAGTAAGCGGTAAGTCCTGGTATTAAATGGTAAGGCCTTGCAGTAAGTGGTAAGTCCTGGTATTAAGTGGTAAGTAAGTGGTAAGTCCTGGTATTAAGTGGTAAGGCCTTGCAGTAAGTGGTAAGTCCTGGTATTAAATGGTAAGGCCTTGCAGTAAGTGGTAAGTCCTGGTATTAAGTGGTAAGTAAGTGGTAAGTCCTGGTATTAAGTGGTAAGGCCTTGCAGTAAGTGGTAAGTCCTGGTATTAAGTGGTAAGGCCTTGCAGTAAGTGGTAAGTCCTGGTATTAAATGGTAAGGCCTTGCAGTAAGTGGTAAGTCCTGGTATTAAGTGGTAAGTAAGTGGTAAGTCCTGGTATTAAATGGTAAGGTCTTGCAGTAAGTGGTAAGTCCTGGTATTAAATGGTAAGGCCTTGCAGTAAGTGGTAAGTCCTGGTATTAAGTGGTAAGTAAGTGGTAAGTCCTGGTATTAAGTGGTAAGGCCTTGCAGTAAGTGGTAAGTCCTGGTATTAAGTGGTAAGGCCTTGCAGTAAGTGGTAAGTCCTGGTATTAAGTGGTAAGGCCTTGCAGTAAGTGGTAAGTCCTGGTATTAAGTGGTAAGGCCTTGCAGTAAGTGGTAAGTCCTGGTATTAAGTGGTAAGGCCTTGCAGTAAGTGGTAAGTCCTGGTATTAAGTGTTAAGGCCTTGCAGTAAGTGGTAAGTCCTGGTATTAAGTGTTAAGGCCTTGCAGTAAGTGGTAAGTCCTGGTATTAAGTGTTAAGGCCTTGCAGTAAGTGGTAAGTCCTGGTATTAAGTGTTAAGGCCTTGCAGTAAGTGGTAAGTCCTGGTATTAAGTGTTAAGGCCTTGCAGTAAGTGGTAAGTCCTGGTATTAAGTGGTAAGGCCTTGCAGTAAGTGGTAAGTCTTAAGTAGTAAGTCCTCACTTTAATTTTTTGACAATAAAGATATCTGTTAGACACAGGTCTCATCAATATCTCAGTGTGATATACCATGATTGATAAGATATCTTAGTTGTGCTTATGTCAGG
>NC_069491.1:303596-406096 GCF_026875155.1 Cherax quadricarinatus | reverse complement strand
TCTCTAAATGCCCCAAGCACCTCAGCAGTTTTTTCCTCTGTCCTCTAAACATTATCTTACGTAACTATATTATACATAATGGTCACACAATATATTGCTCTCATATATGAAGTCTATACTGCCTCAAACTTTCTCCTCGCTGCAACGTTTAAAGCCCATGCCTCACACCCATGTATAATGTGTCAGGAAACACTTTTGTGAAACGTTATTCTGATTAAAAAAAAACGCCTGTTAGATGAGCTTCTTTAGATAGATTCTATGGTATGCCTCTTCTTTTACTGATTCATCTGTCTACTCGTCTACTGTCAGGTATCTGAATTCATTCACTTCTCCAGTCTGATAAATTAGACACATGTGCAACTCTTGGGTATCTTTATTGAGGAAACGTTTCGCCACACAGTGGCTTCATCAGTCCATACAAAGGAGAATCAAGATTCTCCTTTGTATGGACTGATGAAGCCACTGTGTGGCGAAACGTTTCCTCAATAAAGATACCCAAGAGTTGCACATGTGTCTAATTTATCAACATGTCGGTTCTCTGAACCATTCATCTACAAACTTCTCCAGTCTAATATGCAGTCTTGCATTGTTGTTCATTGTTTTGCTCTCTTCTGTGTTCAATTTGATTCCCTCTTTTAGACACACTCAGATTCGTTTATCAGACTTAGTTACTTCTCTTCAGATTTTTTCCAAAACAACTGTGTCATCAGCAAAGAGCAACTGTGATAACTCCCCCATCCACCGATAACCGCTACCATTATCTGTAGATAAATGGTTCAGAGAACCGACAAGTTGATGAATTACACACATGTGCAACACTCTGTGGCAATATCTTGGAGTCATGACCTACTAGAGTCATGACCTACTAGAGTCATGACCTACTAGATTCATGACCTACTAGAGTCATGACCTACTTGAGTCATGACCTACTAGAGTCATGACCTACTAGAGTCATGACCTACTAGAGTAGGTCATGACTCACAGTGGACAAATCACAGTGGACAAATCCACATGTGGATTTGTCCACTGTGATTTCCCCTACAACTGCTTAACTCACCTATCTGCAGCTGCTTTTTCGCTCATATGCTGTATGCTTTTCAAGATTGATGGACTGATTACAGCGACTCCAGGCTGAGGGACTGATTACCTCGAACTACTACTGATCTTCACCATTCTTCTTTGTTTAGGACTGATAAGACCACTACGTGGCAAAACGTTATCTCAATAAAGATGGCCAAGTGTTGCATAAGCGTCTAATTCATCAGCCACCATAATACGCACTGCCACGACCACACACTACCACCACGACCACACACTACCACCACGACCACACACTACCACCACGACCACACACTACCATCATACACACTGCCACCACCACACACCTATGACATTACCTCCAACACTACACACTATCACCATTACCATCACCACACCGCTACTACCATCACCACCATCAACATACCACCACCATCACCATCATCACCACCATCACCATCCCTTAACATCACCTCAGGGAACTATCTATCCTCATCTTCTCTCTTATACATTAGTGTTCTAGCCTCTCTCCTTCCGGCTCCTCTTCCCCATACCCATCACTTCTTATGCTACTAACCTCTCCCCTTTCCCTCCCATTCCCCATAACCATCTTCGCCTAAAGACCTACATCATGGGGGCAAGAACCAGCGGCCTAATAAAGCCTGGTGTTACTGCATTAAAGCCTGTCGTTACTATAATAAAGCCTAGCATTACCAAAATAAAGCCTGGCGTTACTGTAAACAACGCCTGGTGTTAGCCATCGAGAAATTTTGTGCTGCTGAAAGGATCTCGATCCTAGATATTGGAGCTACTTTACCCCCCTCGAGTCATGCCACTCATTCCTCTGGTGTTGTATGGCTCCTGTGGGTTTAGCGCTTTTTCCCCCTTATGGACTTGCAAGAGGAGGAAGTACTGTGGTACGGTAGACGTCCGCCAGGCGATGTATCTCCCTTTCAGTCCCCTTTTTTATGGTACGCTGTTAGTGGGTGGACGGAAATGGCTCCCAGGGGTACAAGAAGGTCGGGGAGGTCGCCCCCCTTAAGCAGTCGTCACCGAGATGACTTTGGCTAAGTTATCGCCGACTCTGTCCGTGGAACAATCTCTGGGGCGTCGTAGGGGCGTGTTAGCGACTGTGTTGGGTTGTCGCTGTGAGGTTTGGGGAGACGAGGTGGCACCCTTAAGATTAGTTGGAGCCTGCTTGCAGGTTGAGATGTTCTGAATGTTTGTTGGCACACCCAGATGGTTGTTGGCACAACCAGATGGTTGTTGGCACAACCAGATGGCTGTTGGCACAACCAGATGGTTGTTGACACAACCAGATGTTTGTTGGCACAACCAGATAGTTGTTGGCACAACCAGATAGTTGTTAGCACACACCCAAATGGTCGTTAGCAGTTTATTGTGCACCTCATATCTATCCTGTGGATGGTAGTGGCTAGTTCATTGTGCGCTAGATATAGATCCTGTGGATGGTAGTGTAGAAACATATGGATACATAAGAGTTCCAGGGACTAGGCTCCAAACAAGAGTACTCTAAATTCCCTCTTAGCAACTGCGTATGAATTATCCCGGTAATTCCATTAAAAGCGAATTGAACGTTCTGTAAACAGTCTTGGAATGTTATTAGGCCTCACAAGGAACATTCGATTCTGTTCGATGTTCATACAATTCGCATGACTCCAAAGGAAAGCTGACGGGTTCCTTCAGTCAGTTCCTGATCAACCAGGCTGTGTTGTTCATGTTGCAGCGCACCGTGATTGTTAAGGCCAACCTGAAACTCTGGTTAGGTTAGGTCAGGAAAAAAGCACAAGTGTTTCCTGACGCGGGTCTCAGTCACGTGATGACCCGCCACTGGAGCTTTTGGTCATCTGACCGAGGCCTTCCACTGGCTTACCTGTCCACCACTTTGAAAATGAAGGTTATTTGTAATATTAGAACTCTGGTCTGAGAGCGGCCCTCGGACGGGGGACGAGGGACAAGGGACGGGGACGGGGGACAGGGGACAGAGGAGCGACCCTTCTAACCATCAACGGACAGATGGTTACTGAAACAAGCGAGAGGCTAAGTGCCCTTGACAGATGGTGGTCTCCAGCGCTGCGTGACCCTTACGGGTTTAGCTCTTACAATAATAAATGTCTGATCATATGTTTTCCTCTCCACTGTTTGCACGTCTGTCACCTCGACTGATAAAACCTACTGTATAGGCGAAACGTTTCGGAATAAAGATACCTGACTGTCGCACATGTGTCATATCGGTGTTTCTCTAGACCTCAGGCTGGTGCGCAGCCTGAAGAGCAGAAGACTAAGGTAACTGGTACAGTGACACGGTGACTGTTAGGGTCATGAGGATACGAGGTGATTCTGACGTAGGTCAAGTATTGGCAAGTACGTTGTTAGAAGGCTAGAGATCGACGTACCTGGAGTCTTCCTGGAGGGTATTCCGGGGATCAACGCCCGCGCGGCCCGGTCCATGACCGGGCCTCCTGGTGGATCAGGGCCTGATCAACCAGGCTGTTACTGCTGGGATCGGTAGATTGTTTTTTTTTCTAGGTTGTAGGTGAGTAGGTTGGGCTAGAGTGAATCGCCTCCTGAAATGTGAAGTTGGAGAGTATAAACACACACACACACACACACACACACACACACACACACACACACACACACACACACACACACACACACACACACACACAAACACACACACATACACACACAATACAAACACACACACATACACACAGACACATACAAACACACACACACATACCACGGGCACCATACCACGGGCACCAGAATCATTTGTTTACGAACTGGGCATGTGGAAACGTCACTGTCACAAACACAACTGTGTGTTTGTTGACAGATTACCTGCAGCCTCTCAGCCACTACTCCTGCGTCTTCAACCTCTGCCTCAGTACCTTAATCATTACTCCAGCATCTTAAACCATATAACTCTCTATACTTGGAGTATACCTGGAGAGGGTTTCGGGGGTCAACGCCCCCACGGTCCGGTCTGTGATTAGGTCTCGTGGTGGATCAAAGCCTGATCATCCAGGCTGTTACTGTTGGCAGCGCGTAAACCGACGTATGAATCACAGCCCAGCTTCGAGGGATGTTGCATCTCCTGCCGAGTCTTTTGCTTTCGTAGTGAGTGATTTCCGAGTGTAAATTTGGGACTAGTCCCTCTAGAACAGTGGTTCCCAAACTTTTTCAGCTTGTTACCCAATTTAACATGCCACATAAAGCATGTTACCCCTTTCACAAAATGTTGTTATTATTGATATATATGGCTAAATTAAAACAATTGAGATATTTTCTTTTATTTATTGTATTTGAACATTGTGCATCTCTAATGACTATTACCAAAGATGTCAAGAACATCAGTGGGATGGATGGAGTTGCATACTTGAAGCTAGTTTAGGAATTCTTGGCTTCATACCAGCTTATGTCTACCTCGACTGATGCTCACAGATAAACTGACAGTGTGAAATAGAGGCAAGCCTCAGGAAGTGAGTGTGACGCGTACTGGGACAGTCGATCTGGGCTACTGAGTGACTTTTGTCCTGAAGCATACTTGTCAAAATACTTTTGGGTTTCCACACACTTAGCTATATATTTCTTCTTTTCTAATACTGTATATTAGTTTTTGATGTTTATTGTTATTTGGTTTAACTTTATTACTTACTTATAATAGGTTTACTTTACAACTTTATATACTAAGACAAAGTTAACAATAATCCTCATACCGGGTACCGCATTGTTTTCTTGATTTTCAGAATTCATAACTTTTTTCTGTCACCCCTCCATTACCCCCCAAAAATGGTTAAATTACCCCCAGGGGGTAATTTACCCCCAGTTTGGGAACCACTGCTCTAGAATTTTCCAAGTGTATATTATCATGTATCTTTCTTGCCTGCGTTCCAGGGAGTACAAATCAAGGAACTTAACCGTTCCC
Organism: Cherax quadricarinatus; assembly: GCF_026875155.1. NCBI lineage: Eukaryota > Metazoa > Arthropoda > Malacostraca > Decapoda > Parastacidae > Cherax > Cherax quadricarinatus. Next base: position 401,103 of record NC_069491.1, on the reverse strand, counting down.
AGTAATTTAGGTGCTTTACCGTACTTATGCTTGCAGTGAAAGTTCTCTGTACATTCTCCAGGTCTACAATTTCGCCTGCCTTGAAGGGGGCAGTTAGTGTGCAACAGTATTCCAGCCTAGAGAGAACAAGCAATTTGAAAAGAATCATCATGGGCTTGGCATCCCTAGTTTTGAAGGTTCTCATTATCCATCCATCATTTTCCTGGCGGATTCTGTAGTTACATTGCTGTGGTCTTAGATCTCTGTATGTGAATATAACATTAGAATATACAACAAAGGGGGCTTACAGTAAGCCTGTAGTAGGCCTACTGCTTTCCTGTTACAGGCCTACTGCTATCCTGCTACAGGCTTACTGCTGTCCTGCTACAGGCCTACTGCTATCCTGCTACAGGCCTACTGCTGTCCTGCTACAGGCCTATGCTTTTCCTGCTACAGGCCAAACTGCTGTCCTGCTACAGGCCTACTGCTGTCCTGCTACAGGCCTACTGCTATCCTGCTACAGGCCTACCGCTATCCTGCTACAGGCCTACTGCTGTCCTGCTACAGGCCTACTGCATCCTGCTACGGCCTACTGCTATCCTGCTACAGGCCTACTGCTATCCTGCTACAGGCCTACTGCTATCCTGCTACAGGCCTACTGCTATCCTGCTACAGGCCTACTGCTATCCTGCTACAGGCCTACTGCTATCCTGCTACAGGCCTACTGCTATCCTGCTACAGGCCTACTGCTATCTGCTACAGGCCTACTGCTATCCTGCTACAGGCCTACCGCTATCCTGCTACAGGCCTACTGCTATCCTGCTACAGGCCTACTGCTATCCTGCTACAGGCCTACTGCTGTCCTGCTATAGGCCTACTGTTTTATAAAAGGCAATTTCTCCTGACACTTCACAATTTAAGCCTATATGGCTGCCCAGCCGTTTTGTGGAGGATTCTGTGTGCGTATGTGTGTGGTGACCAGTGTACGGGTATGTTGGTTGCATGTGCACATGTAATTTGTGTCCCTATGTGCGTATAATTTGTGTAGACCAGTATACGTACATGCGGCACTTTCTCTTTGAGGGAAAAACGTAATCATAATCATAAATAATAATAATAATAATAATAATAATAATTAAAAATAATAATAAAAAATAATAATAAAAATAAAAAATAATAATCATCATCATCATAATAATAATAATAATAATAATAATAAAAAATAATAATAATAATTTAATAATAATAATAAAAATAATAATAAAATATAATAATAAAAAAATTAAAAATAATAATAATTATAAAAATAATAAAAAATAATAATAAAATTAATAGTGTGATAATAATGAAGGTAATAATTAAAGAATCTGTTATAGAGAGATTAATTATACTACGTATTATAGGAATAATAAGTACAATATATGAAGGTCTTTGATATATGTTATAGGATTTGTATAATTTGAGGGTCATTCTCTCTCTCTCTCTCTCTCCTCTCTTCTCTCTCTCTCCTCTCTCTCTCTCTCTCTCCCTAGTTTTATGGTGTTATAAATAGGTAAGCTACAGCTGTACAGCAATAAACAGTACCGACTAACAGTACCTGGAGGCTCTGTTTATGTGTCTGTCACGCACTCATGAGTGTGTGGTGTGTGTGGTGTGTGTGTGTGTGTGTGTGTGTGTGTGTGTGTGTGTGTGTGTGTGGTGTGGTGTGTTGTGTGTGTGTGTTGTGTGTGTGTGTGTGTGTGTGTGTGGTGTGTGTGTGTTGTGTGTGTGTGTGTGTGTGTGTGTGTGTGTGGTGTGTACATACACAAAAAAGGCCTAATGTCTATTGACAAGAGCTTTTGATAAATGGTAACAATACTACTACTACTACTAGTAATAATAATAATAATAATAATAATAATAATAATAATAATAATAATAATAATAATAATAATAATAATAATAATAATAATAATTATACTGTTGCTACTACTACTGTTGCACTACTACTGTTGCTACTACTACTGTTGCACTACTACTGTTGCTACTACTACTGTTGCTACTACTACTGTTGCTACTACTACTACTGTTGTTACTACTACTGTTGCTACTACTACTGTTGCACTACTACTGTTGCTACTACTACTGTTGCACTACTACTGTTGCTACTACTACTGTTGCTACTACTACTACTGTTGTTACTACTACTGTTGCTACTACTACTGTTGCACTACTACTGTTGCTACTACTACTGTTGCTACTACTACTGTTGTTACTACTACTGTTGCTACTACTGTTGCACTACTACTGTTGCTACTACTACTGTTGTTACTACTACTGTTGCTACTACTACTGTTGCATTACTACTGTTGCTACTACTACTGTTGTTACTACTACTGTTGCACTACTACTGTTGATACGACTACTTTTGATAATGCTACTACTACTACTACTGCACTACTACTACTGTTGCTACTACTACTGTTGCTGCTACTACTGTTGCTACTACTATTAACAGTAACATAAACATTGGTAGAACATGGGGAAGAGAGTTACAACGAAAGGTAGAAAGTTCTACATCCACCGGAAATATAAAAAAATATCTGATATATTAAATATGGCAGAAAAGTCATCACGAACTTAGCTCTGTTCAAGAATCTTTAAATGGGGCAAAAACTTACTTATGTGAGACTAGCAAATCCCCAGGTAGCGATTACGATCCCAAACACAAACGTCAAGAGGGTAAGGTAGTCGCTGGTTATCTTAGATTTTCCAGTGCATGGTTCTTGAGAAAGTTAAGAACGCAGTGTCCGCTGACACGGGTCTTCGATGATGCTGCTGGTTAGTTAATGGTAAAAGTTGGACCGAAACGTCATCCTAAGTTTTATTCTGCTATGTGCGGGTTATTTGTGTATTGTTCCAGGCACGTTTGTGTCTTTGTGTTCCTTCCAGATGTTGTCCCCTCACGGGTTAACCCGCTGGCGCTCAGAAGGCATATTTTACAACCCATTACAAAAATGATTCCTACATTATAGTGTATCCTACTTGAGTTTTCAGTTTACTACAGTTCCCCTCTGACAACACTTTATTTAAGATTGTAGGAAGGATGCCACGAGGGTATTCCACAGCGCCAGTACCAACACAAGTGGAAAGGAAGCCATTATCATATACAATTTTTTGCCAATCAGTAACGTGGTATCTAATGTGGCTAATATGGTAAGTCCCTCAGGTATTTTGGGGATCAACGCCCCGCGGCCCGGTCCATGACCAGGCCTCCAGGTGGATCAAGGTATGATCAACGAGGCTGTTACTGCTGGCTGCACGTAGTCCAACGTACAAACCACAGCCCGGCTTATGCGGCACTGACTTTAGGTATCTGTCCAGCTCCCTCTTGAAGGCAGCCAGGGGTCTATTGGTAATTCCTCTTGTGGCTTGTGGGAGGCTGTTGAGCAGTCTTGAGCCCCGGACACTTATTGTGTTTTCTCTTAGTGTACCAGTGGCGCCCCTACTTTTCACTGGGGGTATGTTGCATCGCCTGCCAAGTCTCTTGATTTCGTAGGGAGTGATATCTGTGTGCAGATTAGGGACCAGTCCCTCCAGCATCTTCCAGGTGTAGATTATGATGCATCTCTCTCGCCTGCGCTCCAGTGAGTACAAGTCAAGTGCTTCCAGGCGCTCCCAGTAGTTAAAGTGTTTGATGGAACTTATATATACAGTAAAGGTTCTCTGTACATTCTCTAGATCGGCAATTTCACCTGCCTTGAATGGGGATGTTAATGTACAGCAGTATTCCAGCCTAGAGAGAACAAGTGATTTAAAAGGGATCATCATTTGCTTGGCATCTCTTGCCTTGAATGTTCTCACTATCCATCCTATCAGTTTCCTAGCAGATGTGATAGTGGCATTGTTGTGGTCCTTGAAGGTGAGGTCTTCGGACATTACCACACCCAGGTCCTTCACATTACTTTTCCTCTCTATTGTGTGATTGGAGTTTATAGTATACTCAGTCCTAGTTATTATTTCCTCCAGTTTTCCATAACGGAGTAGTTGGAATTTGTCTTCATTGAACATCATATTGTTCTCTGTTGCCCATTAGAAAACTTGGTTTATATCTTCTTGGAGCTTTGCCGTGTCCTCAATGGATGACACTCTCATGCAGAACCTAGTATCGTCTGCAAAGGATGATACAGCGCTGTGGTTTACATCTCTGTCTATGTCTGATATGAGAATGAGGAACAGGATAGGTGCGAGTACTGTGCCTTGTGGGACAGAGCTCTTCACTATGGCAGCTTCCGATTTAACTCTGTTTACCACTACTCTTTGTGTGCGATTGGTTAGAAAGTTGAAGATCCAGCTCCCCACTTTCCCAGTTATCCCTTTAGCAGGCTTTTTGTATGCTATTACACCATGGTCGCACTTGTCTCCAGGCTGAGGGACTGATTATATCATCTTTACCTCGCTACTACACCTGCTGTTTTCAATCTAAGCCTCTCTCTATCTGACTGAAGAAGCCTACTGCGTAGGCGAAACGTTTCAATCAATAAAGCTACCCAGATGTAGCACATGTGCCTTACACTTCATTAAGAAACCTGTAAGGTTGACCGAACAGATTTCGTATTTATGTTACAGTTTCCTGAAGTATGTTGAAAGTTAGTCTGTGCTGTACAGAGTTCCAGGCTTATGGAGCCCGTCTCTGGAACACAAGGGTGAACGCTGCAAGGCGCAATAATGCAACTGACAGAAAATCTAGAGTCTTACGACTTACGGAAGGTCGTCCACGACTTGCGGAAGATCGTCCACGACTTGCGGAAGGTCGTCAACGACTTTCCAAGAGGATTTCATTTGGATTAGCGCAGGCGAACCCAAGAAATGTAAACAAATAGAAATGTAAACAAATAGATATGCAAACAAATAGATATGTAAACAATAGATACGTAAACAAACAGAAAATCAAACACAGAGATACAAGCATACACACAGATATACTTAAAGACGGTTATACCTACAGACATTTATGCAAATACACAGACATACAGATGTATTTAAAGACGGATGTGCCTATAGAGAGATATATTGGAGACAGGAGACAGGAGTGACAGAGATGGATGGGAGAGAGACAAGAGGGAGGTGTCAGGGAAAGAGATCACGTCAGTGATAGTTTCAACTCCATCTGTTATTGTGTGATGGAGGTCTGGCCGACAGTGTCCTCCCGTTAATGACACACCTGCTAATTTGATACTTGTAAATGTGACAAAGACACATATGTAACTGAGTTACAGACACATATATAAATGAAGCAAACAAGCAAATGTGACACACACCCACACACACACACACACCACACACACACACACACACACACACACACACACACACACACACACACACACACACACACACACATACACACACACACAACTCTGGAGAGTGTAGTGGAGGCAGGATCCATACATAACTTTAAGAAGAGGTATGAAAAACCTCATGGAGCAGAGAGTGGACCTAGTAGCGACCAGTGAAGAAACGGGGCCATGACCTATGACTCGACCCCTGCAACCACAATTAGGTGAGTACATCTACCTACCTACCTACCAACCTCAAGTATTTTTCCCCTCCTTCCCCCCCCCTTCCTTCCTTCCCTCACTACCCCTCTTCCTTGTTCTTAACGAGGGGCAACAATCGTGTAGGTAGCAAGTGATAATTGCCAGTAAAGGAGAAGGAGGGTCGTTACGACTCAGGTACACCGATAATTGACACACAGGTGTTCGAAATGACTTTGCTGTCAACCAAACTTTCTTACGAAAAGGATTCCATCGTTGCTTGCTTATTTTGCTGTTGTTTTGTGTGTCAGAGAGAGTGAGAGAGAATAAGTGAGAGTGAGAGAGTGTAAGAGTGTGAGAGTAAGTGTGAGAGATTGGGAGAGTGAGAGGATAGAGAGAGAGAGAGAGAGAGAGAGAGAGAGAGAGAGAGAGAGAGAGAGAGAGAGAGAGAGAGATTGTTGAGAAGATGTGCAGACCAGCTAGCAGCACCTCTAACTCGCATCTTTCAGCACTGCCTAGTACAGTGTAAATGGCCCTCTCCATGGAAAGAGGCAAATGTAGTCCCTGTTCACAAAAAGAAGAGCAGAGCAGAAATCAGCAACTACAGACCAGTGTCACTCCTGTCAATCACTGGTAAAATCCTTGAGACAAATGACAGACTTTTTTGACTACCACTCACTACTTTGTGATCGTCAATATGGCTTCAGGAAAGGTTACTCTGCTGCTGATCTGTTGTTAAACCTCTCCACTATGGGCCCAGTCACTGGATGAATCCAAAGTCAGCTTGTGTGGTAGCATGGACATTGCTGGCGCTTTCGTCCGGGTGTGGCACCAGGGCCTCTAGCATATATCTTCAAGCACTGGGATTTGCAGAGGCTCTACGCTATGTTCCTCAGGTGATTTACCTTATGGTAGATCTCTAAAGTGTTGTCCTCATTGGAACGGATTCAGCAAGGCATTCCTATTGGGGCATGCGTTCCACAAGGGAAGCGTGCTGTGTTCCACTGTTATGGAATGTCTTCTTCTACGACCTTTATCATCTCATATTCTCCCCAGAATCACGTGCATATGCAGACGTTGATTACACTGACTTTCACTTATCCCAAGAGAAGGAAATGCCAGCTGCTTATGCTACATCAATAACCAGCTGAGGCTTATCAGCTTGGGGATTAGATGGCAAGTAACATTTGCAACTGAGAAAACGCAAATGATGATCGTCTCTTGGCACCATGATGGTTGTGGCTTGCAAAGAGTAGTAACCTGTATTCGGCGCATGGACCTCACCCTCATTTACAGGTATCTCCCCCATCAGCGAAACAGGGATGCTAAGAGTTGATGATGGGGCCCCATCGTTCAACTTGTGACCTGGTTCTAGCCAATAAGAAGGGTTTGGGGATTGAACAATTCGCTGAGGTTATGTGGTTACCGCTCTCCTGTCTGCCCTTGTTTCAATTTCCCTTTGAGAGCTGGTTGATTGTAGCCACGGTTCTCCTTTCTTGTGTGCTTCTATTTCTGCCATGCTTACCGTGACGTGTGCACTATATTTATTACTGTACATAGTGTGACTATATGTGCTGTTTATTTTGGTGAAGGATATTATTAGCAAACTTTTTCTACTGTGTTTATTTGCTCCCATTACACCTGGGGTTTAAACAGGCCATTTGAAAGCCCTAGGTTGTTATATGGGGTAGCCTTTCCGAGAGCAGGACTTTGAGAAACGGTTTTGTGCTTTGGGGTGAGCTCTGTAGCAGGAACATTGTGTAGCTGCTGTTTTCGCTTCGCTTTACAAATTTTGCGTGTCAGTTTGCTTTTGATCAGCCCTTGCTATTGTTGTGATCGTTCATGCAGCTCGCTATCTTAGCTTGTTCAGTGTGCTCGCTTCGTACGGTCAGTGCTTGTGTGAGTCGGCTTTGCTTGTATGCGTATTCTGCATCGTCTACTGTGCATAGCTAAGCGTGTTCTGCAAATTAACGTGTTACGTTGGGGTTTTCTTATGTGCATTAGCGAATAATTATGCCACCTAGACGAGTCTGACGCCTGGTTGTCGGCATATACTTTGTAACCTACCTAAATTGTCCCTACTGCGTTGTTTGGCAAATTGCTCGTTCCCATGGCATTCCCTAATAAACGCACTCTTACAGCTGCGCATCTGCGTTCACTTATTGCTGACATACTTATTGAAGGAGAGATGGCACATCAGACTTTCCCGCACGGGGAAGCTAGGGCTAAAAAACTACTATGTTCTCGCAGGAGGAAGATGATACACCTACGGAGCAAACATGGTCAACAGTATAGTGCACATGGTTGTCTCAGGTCGAATTCAGCGTCGTTGGCACTTCTGACTGGCAATAAAATCAATCTTGAGCAATACTTAGGGAACAGTGAGCATTAGCAAGGCTAGAAATTTGATAGGGATAGAGATTGGTGGCAGGTTTCGCATTCTGTAAACAGATTTTCAGTTTACAAAAAGCAGTACAGCTTGTTCCCCGCTTCAATGAGGCCGAACCGAGCAATTTTTCGAAAGCGTCGAAAATCTGGCTCGAGCCTTGAGGTGCCCGGAAAGCACTGGGCAGCGTTGGTTCATACAGGCATTATTGGTTAAGGCACAGGAAATTTACGTCATGTATTAACTGACGCTGAATTCTCTGATTATCAAGTAGTGAAGACCACAGTGTTGGGAGCCCAATTTTTTTTTTATTAATGTATCCAGCTAAATATCGTAAGACCTTCAAATTGAACAGGGGCAGCTGGGTCATTCCCTGTGGACTTTGTGAGGACAGCAAACTAAGCTTTTACCTGCTGGGTATAAAGCGAGGTGGTGTCTCTAAACTTTGAGGAGCTGGTGCAGCTTTATTCTGATTGATAACCTGCTGGAGTCTGTGGGACCAGAGGTTCGGGTCTTTCTGCAGGATCGTGACTTAACCACTGGCATTTGGAGGCGGCCTGGGTGGCTGATACCTTCGAAACGAACCGATCCTTGTCGAGCGGTCCCGTCTCTCTTTTCAACAGTCTGGCGTGAGCAGATGATCGGAAATCAACATTGTGAGAATGAAGTTGACATGCCGGAGGGGAGAGCGTATTCGACATCAAACCAAGTCACCTGGTGAGCCTCGATTCTCACATTTGGGTCCCTGCGGAGAGGCAAACTATTATGGAAGCATATCGACTACAAATATCCAGAGAGGCACCCAGCCAGAAAACGACTCCACTGGCAACGTCATAGGGAGTAAAGGGCAAGCCTTGTCGTCTGCTTCAGGTAGTTTAATAATGTTGGTCATATCAGAGTTCAACTGCCCCCCAAAAACCTTCAACCCATACGGGAAAATCTCTAATATCCCTGTATCATGTCCCAGAGAAGTAGAAAAAGGTATGGCCCCTTTTTTATTGCGAATGTCTTATTTCCCTTCAGGAACACTCAGAAACCAACTAAAGTTAATAACCTTTAGAGTTACTGGAGCATATTGCTCACTTGTCAGAGAATGGAATATTACCCTTTCAGAGAATACTTCTTGATTTCCTCAGTTTTATTGGTAGCTTACGGAGAGCTATATATTCAGTTCCTGTGCTTAATTTTTATGTACAGTGGCAATATTACACTGGGTAATGACTGTAGTATCTCAAATGGATTTCCCATGGATAAAATGCCATGTTAATTTATTGGGTTAATTATCATTTCTACGATACTTCGTGTCACTGACATGACCTTTAATGATTAATGCTTCTTCAGTGTTGGCCATAACTCTCGGGGGGGGTAACATCCCAGGGTTGTTGGAGGTGAATGTTGCTATCCTTGGAACGACTCCGATCTCGGAATAGACACGTTGTTTTATGAGACTCTCCGGCCGGAAGGTCTTCGTATAATTCAAGAACAGACCCCGATCAAGCTTCCTATTCCCAGGTTGCAGGATTGCTGAGGTCTCTGTTTTCCATGCCCAGAGGGACTGTCCTTTCCGGGTGGAACAACGTAAGGACCCTTCGTTTAAAATTTTTGTTTCATTTTGTGGCAGCCATGGGTTAAATTCCTCTTTGGTCATCCATTCAAGTATGAAGTTAAAAAATGATTATTTTGGTTTGCACTGAGGATCTGGTAAGGAGACAGTGGGCCGGCTATTATAAGACAGGTTATTGGTTCCAACCAGTATAAGACCTCAGATATTAAACTATTGCTCATAATACGTCTCAGGAGGTCTCTTAGGAATTAAAAAACCTTGTATAGAATCACAAATGGGAATTTTATTCGGCCAACATTAAAGAAGATGTTGAAGAAATCATATTTTGGTGTTGCCAGAGAATGTCAGCAAGTTGGAAAACTGGACTTTGCTATTTAATCCTGCACCTCTCCAACCCTTACTGCTGATGGAGAACTTTTGCAGATTTAATTATAGATTGTGTAGGTCCACTCCTAAAGTCAAAGTCCTGGAATTCACGTATTTTTTACAATTATGGATTAAAGTAACCAGATATCCTGAAGCGATACCAATGCGTAGTATCAATACTAAGCTATTCTCTAAGCTTTAAACAAATTCATTCTCTTGTTTTGGCATTCTAAAAAACTATCAAGTGATCAAGGTACTAACTTCACTGCCAAAGCATTTTAGGGAAGTATTAACTAGGTTAGGGTATAATTCACAACTTATCCACTGCCTATTCACCCTCTGTACCAAGGGCATTGGAAAGATTCCACAATCATTAAAACAATGATGAGCAAGTTTTTTGCATGCACCTTTCCGACTGATTGGGTGAATCTCTACCGTTGTTGCTTTTCTCAGTAGAGAAGACCGGGCAGAGTTACAGGGTTAGTCCGTTTGAGTGATCTTTTGGGCACAATGTACGAGTTCCTCTTCGGGGTGCTTCATAGAAGGATGGTTGGGAGACGAGGAAAGTCAGGCACTCTTCAACCCGTCTTCAAGGTTGCAGGTGGCCCTGTGTCGTAGCCACGGCTAACCTTAAGATAGCTAAATGTATGATGATACTGAGGTATGACAAAAGTGCACAATACCGCTCCTTCCATCGGAGTCAAGGTGTTGGTGCAGGAACCTATAACCTGGCCACACCTTGAAAGCTAGATTTACGGGACCTATGCAGATAGTAGTAGATTAATCTGATTTAAATTATGTGTGGATCCCATTGTTAAGACCTCAAAAACAAAAACTTACCACATAAATCAATTCAAGGCTTTCTTATCACAGATAAAGTCCCAGTAATGACTCTTCCTCTACCCTGAGGACGACTCTGACTCTTTGCACTCTATCTCTGAATTAATACTTTAAACTTTCAAATTCTGTCCTCCTCAAGGTCCTAGCCCGTTAATGGATGGATTATCTGAAATACAAGCAAAACCAATTTAAATGAGCGATTACAGTTTATCCTAATATTTTTTCGGATGTGCTCGAAAAAAATGTACGTTAGGTTACCAGGATGTAGATGTGGGAAAATCTAAAACCATTAAACTCTCCCCTGACAGAGCTAATTCCTGAAAAGCAAATAAGGTTACTTCAGCAGGAAGTTGACTTCTTGTTGTAGAACATGGTTTAGTGAGAGGAGTATCTAGTCCATGGGCTTCACCGTGCATCCTAGTAAAGAAGGCTGATTGGAAGGGTTTCGTATGTGCACAGATACCGTAAGGAACGAGGTAACAATTCAGATGCTTTCCCTCTTTCCTCGTCTGGGACGTAATTGACTTTGTGGGTAAGGCTACTGTTGTGTCAAATTAGGATCTCCTTAAAGGGTTTACTATCAGGTAACTCTTTGACAGATAAGGCGAAGGAAATCTCTGCATTCGTATTCCAGGAGGTCATTTTCAGTATACAGTTAACCCCTTCGGAATGAAAATTCCCCCATCTTCATTCCAGAAACTTGTCCATAAGGCTATTAAAGGACTTGAAGGCACGGCGCATACCTAATGATATTGTTGTGAGGGTCTGATAATTGGGATCAACACCTACTTAGACTTAAGCTCTGTTTTGAGACCTTTAAGAATTCCCAATTAACTAGTTATTGTATCTATATCTTCTTTGGCCAGGACACTATCTACTTTTTTGGCATGAAATGAGTAGGTAGTGGTAATGTTGCACCTATCTTGCTAAGTTTCTTTCGATTAAGGATTATCCTGTTCCTCATGATAGGTAATCTCTTCACGGTTCTAGGCATGTATTAAGGATTTTACAGAAGATTCAGTAAGAATTTCTCAGATATTGTAGCCCTCTTACCTCTCTTTTCCAGTCATAAGTTCCCTTTAATGTGGACGTCAGATTGTAACCACTGCTTTCTTTAATAAAGCAAAATGATTAATGGTTGCTCTTGACACCCATTCTCCTGTCTCCAGCTTCTCCAAACCTTTTTCATTACTGGTTGATGCTTGTGAGTCTGGGGTTGGGGCGCGGAGGTACTATTACATATCAGAACAAGGAGTAGTTTGGCAGCCCTGTAGCATACTTTCAGCTAAGTTCTCCAAAACCACATCAGAAGCTTACTCCTACCATTGAAAAAGATGCCCTCGCGCTGGTAATGGCTTTTTGGAGCATTTCGGGGGGATGTTTCATGTGGGCCAGACATCGCAGTAGTGGTCACAGTTACAGTGATCCACAAACCCGTTAGTCTATCTCCAAGCCATTGAAGATTCACAACACAAGGCTTATGCGTGGGGACGCTCAGGCTGCAGACCTATAACATCAATAAAAAATTCGTTACATTGACGCAAAGAAAAATGTTGTTGGGCAGGACTCTTTGTCAAGAGGTCTAGTTTAATTTTTTATTTGGTAGGATGTATTGTGGTTACCCCCCTTTCAAGCTCTTTTTTTTATCCCCTGTTGTGGGGGTTTTTTTTTAGTGAGGGGATACGGGCTACCGTCCGCTTGTATTTGGACCATATGTTGGCTTATCTGACTGCTGTCTCACTCTGAGTTTAGGGTTTGGCTTTCAGTCACTAGGAATAGTGAGCTCTTTATAAGAGTTGGTTGGTGGAGAGGATAGGCGGTTCCCATTATTTTGTGCCATGGCGGGCACGGTTACCACTGGGAGGGTACAGCCTATCTGAGCCTTCTCGGGGGGTGGGGGGGTTGGCATTTCAAAGAGTACGTATAACCTTGATTCGGCGCATGGACACACCCTCTTTTACAGGGCTATCTCCACCAACCAGAGAACCTGGTTTTGCTAAGAGTTGATGATGGGGCCCCATCGTTCAACTGTGACCAGGTTCTAGCCAATAAGAAGGTGGGATTGACATCGCAGAGGTTATGTGGATTACCGCTCTCTGTCTGCCCTTGTTCATACCATTTTCTAGTGCTGTGTGCTCGGTTCTCCTTCTTGTGGCTTCTATTTCTGCTTGCTTACCGTGACGTGCACTATTTTATTAATGTACATAGTGTAATATTGATGTTCTAAATTTGGTGTGTAGGTTTTTATAAAGTCTAATATTTTTCTACTGTTGTTTATTTGCTCCCATTACACCTGGGTTAACAGGCCATTTGAAAGCCTAGGTTGTAATAATGGTAATGCTGGTGCAGTATTTTTTTAGGGTAAGGATGATATGGGTGGATGTTGGCCCCTGGAGAAGAAGTTGTATCCCTTGGGGTGAAATTTGACTCCAAAACTACCATGAAGAACCTTGTTGTAAATATTGCAAACAAGGCAAGCAGGAGCTTACAGCTCTTCGCCGCGTATTCTCGCATCTGCTTGACAGTATGGGGTTGCAATGATCCTGTACGAGGCAACAAGTACGCTCACACCCTTGAGTTGCTCCACGTTCTTGGTTTTGCCTGCCCCCCTCTCATCTGCGCACTGCTTGCCAGAGTAGAGAACAGAGCAAGACGTATCATCTCTCGACTGGACCCATTCTGGATAGATCTGTCATTTCGCAGAGCCCTTCAACATAGGAGGGATGGTGGGGTGGCTTACTGTTATGTACAAGGCCAATATTGTAAAGTACCACACTTGGATCCACGTCGAGGAGGAGCGTGATGAAAACAAAATTTTATGCCACAAGGACTGGCAGAAAAGCAGCAACTTCACTCTGGCTGTACCCTTCTCCAGAACAATCAACTCCCATCTGAGATCATACATACCCAGGATGACTCGAGTATGGATCACATTAGTTACAGCATATTGATGTCAACGAGATAAAGTCAGTTGATCAAATGAAAAATGCTGGGCCCAAAGTTGGCTTCCACTTCTATCCTGTTCCCTATTGTATGTCTCATATCAATAAACAATGCTTTCAAATGAGCTGATGTAGGTAACAGCTCTTAGCTCTTGCCATAAAGTTTAGGAATCCTTAACCTGTTAAAATAGCTTGTCTATAAAAGCTAGGGTTCCTTAACCTTGTCAAACCTGTGTAAAAAAAAAAAAAATGAGGAGAGAGAGAGAGAGAGAGTTGGGGAGGAGAGAGGAGAGAGTGACGAGGAGAGCGAGAGAGAGAGAGAGGAGGAGGAGAGAGAGGAGAGATGGGTGGAGGGAGGAGAGAGAGAGAGAGAGAGATGAGAGAGAGAGGAGGAGAGAGAGTGAGAGAGAGTGGGTTCAGTTCCACAGTTCACCAGTAAAGACTGAGTCATGCCTTTCATGTCTTCTGTACAGTATTTTCTCGCCCCCAGTAAACGGGGCAGACAGTAACTGGGAAGGGAAGACACTGTCAGATTAACAAATGGGACACTGTAATGACAGTCTGACAGACTGGCAGATACACAGACTGGTAAATAGACTGACAAATAGATTTTACTTTAGTAAAAAGACACGGACTAATCGATCCTGACAGAAAGTGTCAGTGAGGAATACAGATGACCAGTTTGACAGGTAAAAAATATTTTATTATGATTATTATTAATTTTATTATTTTTTATTATTTATTTACAGTTTAATACTTTGTGTACCACATATCCATTCCTGTTGGGATGGTAGCACTAGTGCATATGGATACACAATAGGCCTAGGAACTAGGCCCCAAAAGGGCTAACAGGATTACATTGTAAGTAGGGTTATTATATTTCACATGTATTCCTAAATAAAGTGGTACAATTAAGCACTAGTGTACAAGATAGTGGCCACATACTGTGCTTTGGTTTGATAATAATCGGTGTGTCTGCCAATCTGCCAGCACAGTGTACGTGTAACCAAGCTAAGCCTGGCCACTACAACTCAGTCAAGTCTGTGTTGTCTGCCAAACTGCAGCAGTACTTGTAACCAAGCTAAGTCTGTTCCACTTACATTATCAGTCAGTCTGTTGTGTTTTCCAAACTGCCAGAAGTACTTATAACCAAGCCTAAGTCTGGCCATACATCAATCCAGTCAGTTCTGTGTGTCTGCAAACATGCCAGGAAGTATTGTAACCAAGCTAAGTCTGGCCACTAGTGTCAGGGCCGGATTACCGCCATAGGCAAACTAGGCATTTGCTAGGGCCCGCGCATTATGGGGGCCCCGCGGTCCATAGGGGTTTCTGGGGCTCATCAAGACTGCGCACTGGTGCAAGTGCAAAAGGTGTCCCTACCCTAAAAAGTTCAAGTGTTTGGTGAGTAAAATTGATTTTTAAAATAATCAAAACAAAAATAAATAATGTAATAAAATAAGAATAAAATAAATAAAACTAACCATAGATGGGCAACACTCAACACGCCTTTGTTTACATCAGAAACAGCTGTGTTTCCCGCTAAAGGGTGTGTAATGGGAGATTCCTCTCAATTTTCTGTAGTAATTACACGTTATCTAGACTTGTACTGTTGCAAATTAACTGAAGTGTTGTTGTTAGACATGATGGGGTATGGATAAAATGTTTGTTTTTCGCCTCTAAATGTTAAGGGAAAGTGGTAACCTGATTAGGGTTTACTTGACTGTAAAGACGCCTGGGACAGTAAAGGACGCATGGACCAGTCAGACAGCATGGACCAGTAAGCGCATTTTTGGTTAAAATACTGTTAAAGAAAAACCTAAAAATCGCAAACTGACTTCCGTTTGTAGGTTTTAAAAGCACTTTGTCCTGTCTTTAAGTCTTTATCATTCAATAACAGATCTCAAATGATTGATGTTCTACATCACTTCCGTCGCATAAGCTTAGTTTTCAAGTTGCGACGGAAGTGATGTAGAAAATCAATTAATTTTACTACATATTTCCCCAGAAACACATAAAGCCAATCAGAAAATCGTTGGGTTGGGTGAAATACTGGGTATATTGTCCCTGCTTTCTTTTAATTCTCATGTCCTTATCTATGGTGGTAGGCCATATATCATGCAAAACATAATGATTAGTTTAGTTATGAAAAATGGTAATATAAATTACCTTTTGTGCATTGTTTTTTGGACTCAGTATGATTTCTTTTTTGTAAATTGGAGATCAAGGAGGATAAATTTAAATAAAATATTCGTAGCCCAAATCACTAACCTAATCTAGGTAAAAGTTCTGTGTATGACTCCTTTCTGGTAACGTTTTGAATTTTTAGATGCGCAGCCAAAAGGAAAGGGGGCTACAAGGGCCATATCCCCCCAATTGACAAAAAAAAATTTTTAAAAATAATTAAAAAATTAAAATAAATTGATAATGAAAATATTGCATTTGCATGAATATTATGGCATCTCGTGAACTGATGTTGGACGTTCTTATGCGAGTGGTCACAGAAAAGAAAAAAAGAAAATTTTAAGAAGAAGAACAGAAAAAGAAAGATGTAGGAAGCTGCAGAAAGATCACAGACATGCTCACGAAAACAGTTTCTGATGTTACCAGTACAGTTGAATCTGCAGATACTCAGATCATACAGGAAGCCCTCCCTCCATTATTTCTCAGCAGCATCTACTTCTTTTGTGTCTCCTCTCTGTCTCAACGGACATTTCATCCACAGGATTTGTCTTAAAAGATCCTCCTCATCTGGTTTTTAATATGCTTCATTGCAGAAAACTTCAGTTAAAACTCTGAACATTGACTTTAGGAAATCAGCAAGGATTATGATGATGGAAGTCGTTGTTGTTTAAAGTCATCTATGTTTTTATAGGGAAACTTGCAAATTCAGAAACTGTGAAAAGATCATGGATGGTATACTCTGAAAGCTCAAAAAAAAGTGTACTGCTCAGCATGCAAGCTATTTTCTACCAAAGAAAATACCTTCACACAGGGGTTCAATGACTGGAAAAATTCCAAACGTTTCGAGGAACATGAAAACAGCACCACTCACAGGAGCTGCATTTTAGCCAGTGTATTTCGTTGCACAGAAAAAAGGCTTATTGGATTCTCATTTGGAAAATCAAACTGAAAAAGAGCGCACTTATTGGAGAAAAGTTCTAGAAAGAAGTTGTTGCTGTTGTAAAATTCTTAGCTCTAAGAGGACTTGTTTCCGTGGAGAAAATGAGGTTTTTTGGGTTTGGAAAACAATGGCAATTTCCTAGGGATCAAAGAACTGTTAGCACAATTCGATCCTTCTAGCAAATCATGTGCAAGGGCCCTTTGGGGAAAGCAGGAAGAGGCACTGTATCTTACATGTCATTACTATTGCAATGAATTTTTTGAACGTGACAAGAAGGTCCTCAATAAAATCATAGCCTGTGAAAAGCAAAAAAAAATTTGCAATAAGTGTAGATTCAACAAGATTTTTCCATACGATCATTGCATTCATTGTTCGCTTTGGGGACTCCAGTGGGAAGCCGTAGAGCCTTTAAAAAAATTCTTTTCCTCTTTCGGCCATGAGGAGAAACAATGATGAATGTAGTACTGGATATCTGCTTAAACTGACCCTCTCTTTTATGGATTGCCGGGGCCCAGAGCTACGACAATGCAAGTAACATGTGGGGAAAAATATAAGGTTTGAACCCCGTACAAGCAAATCAACCCCACTTGCTGAAATATGTGCCCTGCTCAGCACACCTTTAATCTCTGCTTCAACGCATCGGTTTGGGATACCAAGTCAACCTTTTCGGGAGATGTCATCAATCATTATCAACAACAAGGGGGTCACGCAGATGATGCAACACATGCTTTAAAAGACGCTTTCAAAAATACGTTCTCTTGACCCAAAAATAGCAGAGGAGAAGACAGACAGCAACCAAAAAGCGAACCCAGCTTAGCTAAAAAATTGGAAGATTTTAAATTTGGGGCCTTACTCTGTGTCCCTTGGACTGTATACGGGAACGGTTAATGCCACAAAACAAACATTTTAGAAAATTAAAATTTGAAATGGCTATTGTGCTAACCCTATGCAGGCTTAGGGGAATTTGAAAGCTCACTTCGCAAATGAAGCTTTTGAAATTTTTGAAGAGAAAGCTAAACGGGGTGAAAGACTACATTTACCGGGTGATCATAGCGGTAAAGGGAAAGGAACGGCAATTTTGAAGAGCCGACAATAAAATTTTTTTGCTACCAAGCAGAAATGTAAGACAGCTACATACTTCGTATTCTGGATTAAACTGATTACAGAATTGGTAAAAAGAAAGAATCTACCAGAATCTCTGACAACTTGGATTTCTTTAAAAATTACACTATGCCGATGCAAATTGGGGAAAAAAGCTGCTTTAAAAGTGCAACAACACCTTTCAGCAGATGTTCAGGACACATTGTTGAAGAAATATTCATTTTTCGGGTATATGAATCAGATTAAAGCTCCCCCTAAAAATGGCGCCCCAGCTGCTTTGAAACTTTAAAAAAGCAGGTATCTCAAAAACCTTCCCTAATTTTTGACATAGGTATCCCCTTTACCTAACCTTCCCAGCTACAACGTGAAGGAGAACGTTCTTTTTTGTTTTGAAAAGAGTGAAAAAAAAAAGCTCCCTTCAACAATGAGCCAAGACAAAAATTTTGGGAAACCTAGCCTTGTTGACCTTGATCTGATCTAACAAGAAAAATTGATTTTTAGATATAATTATGATTTTGCAAATATGAAATCCAAAAAAAAGTTTTTTTAAAAAGTGCCCGGAATATAAACAATTTTTTACTTTCTTGGTTTTATAATTAAAGTCTTATGCATGATGCAATGATAAAAGGTCAGTGATTTTTAAAGGGAAAATAGTGCTGTAGTGGGTTTTGCGAATATAAAAGGAATGATGTCACTATTTTAAAACCTAATGTGTAATACTTTCTGTCCGATTTATTCACTTTTAAAAAGCATGATTTAACAAGAAGTTTAATGGTGTTTGGGAAATGGTTTTGGTTTTCTTGATGTACTTTCCCTATTAAATTTTAAATTAAAAAGCCAGGTCACACCCACCCTCCCCCCCCCACCCACCCCCAAGCTGGAAAGGGTCGCTTCGCTTACCCGTAACTCAAAGGGGCCCCGCCAATCTGAATAGCCTAGGGCCCGGAGACTTCTTAATCTGGCCCTGGCCACTACAACATCAGTCAGTCTGTTCACATTGCAAGTTCCTCCATAAACATACTTATCTACGTTCCTGTTATCATAGTGGATTATGGATCTACTCAGGCTTCTAAATGCATTCCTGTAACATCTAATTTCATTATTTACTTCTCTCCTAATATTATTCCTAATGCTAGACACAGATATACCAAAGTTATATTCTACATTCTCCTTCAGGATACTTATCTTGTCTAACATGTCAACTTTATCATTATGGAGTAACTCAATGTGTGATGGAATCAATAACTGTACATTAATAGCTTAAGGCCGATTTTATCTCAGAATTAGTCTAATCACGTCGAATCCAGTTTCAATTTCTCTTTCTCTCTCTCTCTCTCTCTCTCTCTCTCTCTCTCTCTCTCTCTCTCTCTCTCTCTCTCTCTCTCTCTCTCTCTCTCTCTCTCTCTCTCTCTCTCTCTCACTCTCTCTCTCTCTACTGTTAAGATGTACGCTAAACTCTATCTAATTGCGTCTTAGGTGAGACCCATTGTTGATGTCCCAGTGTTGGACAACTTTGGGCAAGAGGGAACTGAGGTGGGCAAGAGGGAACTGAGGTGGGCAAGAGGGAACTGAGGTGGGCAAGAGGGAACTGAGGTGGGCAAGAGGGAACTGAGGTGGGCAAGAGGGAATCTGAGGTGAGCAAGAGGGAACTGAGGTGGGCAAGAGGGAACTGAGGTGGGCAAGAGGGAACTGAGGTGGGCAAGAGGGAACTGAGGTGGGCAAGAGGGAACTGAGGTGGGCACGAGGGAACTGAGGTGGGTACGAGGGAACTGAGGTGGGTACGAGGGAACTGAGGTGGGCAAGAGGGAACTAACATGAGGAAACATGGGAAGGGGATAAATCTGGGAATATATGGAGAGGGAGAAGTGAGAGGAGGAAGAGGGTAAGGAGGGAGGGGGTAAAGAGGGAGGGTTGAGATGGAAAATGAGAGGGCAAGAGAGGGCAGTTGAGAGAAGAATTGATGAGAAGTAAAGTAGCCTTATTCATTACTCACTCACAGATTTACTAAGTTACTCATTACTCATTTACTCACGGCTTTTTCAGTACCTCTTTCCTACACATTCTCTTTCACTTGTCTTCTCATGCTCTTTCTCTCTCCCTCTCCTCTTCCTCTCTTCTTCTGCTCTCCTCTTCTTCGTCTCTTCCTCTCCGTCTTCTCGCCTCACACACTACCATGGATCAACCTCAACAGATGGTTGAATTGCCTCGTTACACCATGACAAACGACTGATGCGAGACACTGACTAATTACCCTCCCTCTCCATCTCTATTCCTCTCCCTCTCTATCTCCCTCACATCCCCCTCTCCCTCTCACACTCTCCCTCTCTCACTCCTCTCCATTTCCCTCTACCGTTGCTTCGGTATCGTTCGGGTCCTCAGATATTGTTTCCTCTCTCTCTAAATCTCTCTCTCTATCTCTCTATCTCTCTTTCTCTCTCTCTCTAATTGCATGCAGAAGTTGGTGTGGGTGTCCTCAACAGATGTTGATAAACAGGTGTAATGAATAATGATTGTGGTAATGGTTGTTGGTAGTTGTTGGTGGCTGGTGGTGAGTGTTGATGGTAGAAGCTGCTGGTGGTGACTGTGGTGATTTCAGTGGCGGTAGTGATGCTTTTGGTGATGGTGGTGCTAGTGGTGAGGCTTGTAAAAGTGGTGATTTTGGTGGTGGTGTAGTGTTTCAACCCCCTCCCCCCCGAAAAAAATACACGCGCAAGATGAAGGTAACCTGAAAAGGGTACAAGAAAAGAAAAGGGTAAATCATACCCTCGTGCCTTTTCCGTAATAACTAACCATTATGAAGAAATTGCAAATGACTTTGAGCAGGATATATCCTGGTCAAAGGATATATTCTTCAACGCTTGAATATCCTTAGCATACGTAATACACTCAAAGGTAAAAAAAAAAAAAATGAAATGTAAAGGGAGCACCAACCTTGTGGAACACCAAGGTAGAAACTCCGAGGTAAGAGGTGTAACACAACAGTTGGTAGGGAACACTGGAGCACACTGCCTTCTGAAGTTGTAATGGCAGGTTATAAGAGGCTTCAGGGACTGACTACCTCCTGCCATGGGTGACGACCTCAAACACTACTGCTGTCTCCAGTGTTGTATTTTAGAAGTGTTGTATATTCCTGTATTCGACTGACGACGCCAGTTATACAAGCAAAACGTTGTATCAGTAAAGATACCCAAGTGTTGCACATGTGTTCCATTGTACATGAATAGTATCCATACCGACAAGATTAAAATTAGACACATGTGCAAAATGTGTCTAAAGCCACTGGATGGCGAAACGTCTAAAGATACCCAGATGTTTCACATGTGTATAATTTTCACCATGTCTTCAACTGAAACCCTTAAGGTTTCTTGATTAATAAAAAGATCTTAAAAACCAGCTGGGCACGCAGACATGGGACTCAGCTGGTGTTGAGGCCAGCTGTGTCTACTGGCACTCTGAGGGTAGTTCATGGACAACCTCCATTGGCACTTTGAGTCAACATGGCATAGCAGTAGTAGTAGCAGCAGTGGTTGTGGTGGTAGTGATAGTCGTAGTCGTGGTAGTAGCAGCAGTGGTAGTGGTAGTGGTAGTCATTACAGGTGGTAGCAGTCGCCTCCAGCCATACCTCCTCCACCTTTCCTATTTAAGCATGCATTTTTTTCATAAAAAAATGATAATTTCTTGTCTCCCTTTTATTCAAGTCAGCAATGATGAGGTTGGTGTGTAGGGTGGGAAGAGAGCCTTATGCTATACTATCCTAACCCCAGAAAGACTGAATGTAAACTTAGATTACTAGATAAAGGAGCAGCAATTCCTTCTAAGATCTGCTCTCTCCCTCTCTCTCTCCACTTCCCATTTCCCTCACCACCTCATCTTCCTCTACCCCTCCCCATTCGTACACTACCCAATAAATCCCCTTCCCATCTTTCCATTACCCCCTCCCTCTCCCCCAACTCCTACCCCACCACTCCGAAATGCTTGATAAATCTCCCCTTCAGTCATCAGAAATTCTGAAGACAAGCTGGACGAGCCGGAATTACTGAAGGAATTTATCCAGGTCGTCCATCGGGACGCATCGGGCCGGGCTCTGAGCCGGCTGTCAAATTCTAGTGATAGACTTTTGCTGAGTGTGTGAAGCATCTCAGGAAGGAGAGAAGGTGAGGGAGATGGAAACAGAGATAGAGGAACAGAGGTAAAGATTAAGGATAGAGAGAGAGAGAGAGAGAGCTAAGTATCATTCCTCTCGGCTTCCTCTCGCATTAACTTCAAGGGCCGCAGAGAACTTCCCTTAACTTACATTAATGTGGGAGCAGCAGAATCAGTTAAGTATCTGTTATAAGCTATTTACATCATTCTCGGATTAACGCATCGGTCTGGAGTTTTCTGACTCTCTGATCGCGGGTTCGAGCCCCGCCCGTGGCATGAATCATTCTCAGTATTCTCACATTAGCACCAGAGTTGGGAGGTACAGCAACTCTGGGGACATTTAACCTATCTCTGCATTTCACTTACTTTACGCAAAAACCCGCACATAGGACGTCTAATCTTACAACATTTCGGTCCGGTTAGCGCCATGAACTAGACACCGAAACACCGTCATGTATTTTGGTCCGCTATGTTCGGATTATTTGTATATTGTTTCAGTCACAGTATTGTGGTTTTTTGTTCCTATACACGACTGGTATACAATTCCGACAAGATGAATTAGACACATGTGAAACATCTGGGTATCTTTATTGTAGACGTTTCGCCATCCAGTGGTTTTATCAACACAAATTCAAGGACATAAGTGTATATAGTTCTAAAGTCTTCCCATTATGTCCTTGAATTTGTGTTAATAAAGCCACTGGCTGGCGAAACGTCTACAATAAAGATACCCAGATGTTTCACATGTGTCTAATTCTTATATCTGACAGACTGGGGTGCAGTTGGGTGTGAGTTAGACCCCCCTACAGCAACTTGTAGTCGTTGCCAGGGGTCAGTGCCCCCGCACCCAGGTTCCAGCCTTGGCCTCCAGCTTGCTGGTGTGATCAGTCAAGCTGTTGCTGCCATCTGGCAGGAGTTCAGTGTATGTCCTACAACCAGGGTGATCAGGAACTGTTTTTTTTTTTTTGAGAACCTTGTCGGTGGGAGAATGTTGAAGAGTCCTGGTCCCTTTACACTTGATGAGTTCTGTGTGTACTTATCGCTTCCCTGCTCTTCACTAGAGACTTCTTGTTTATAAGTAGTAATTACGGTTTGCAGGTTTAGGACCAATTCCACTTTACAAAAAGTGACCACTTTATAAAAAGTGACCACTTTACAAAAAGTGACCAAGTTACAAAAAGTGACCCAGTTACAAAAAGTGACCACTTTACAAAAGTGGCCACTTTACAAAAAGTGACCTAGATACAAAAAGTGACCACTTTACAAAAGTGGCCACTTTACAAAAAGTAGCCACTTTACAAAAAGTGACCCAGATACAAAAAAGTGACCACTTTACAAAAAGTGACCCAGTTACAAAAAGTGGCCACTTTACAAAAAGTGACCACTTTACAAAAAGTGACCAAGTTACAAAAAGTGACCACTTTACAAAAAGTGACCCAGTTACAAAAAGTGACCACTTTACAAAAAGTGACCCAGTTACAAAAAGTGACCAAGTTACAAAAAGTGACCACTTTACAAAAAGTGACCAAGTTACAAAAAGTGACCACTTTACAAAAAGTGACCAAGTTACAAAAAGTGACCACTTTACAAAAAGTGACCAAGTTACAAAAAGTGACCACTTTACAAAAAGTGACCACTTTAAAAAAAATGACCACTTTACAAAAAGTGACCACTTACAAAAGAAATTCACTTAAAATAAGGTATCCACTCTAAAAAAAAAAAAGAGATGCGTCCACTTTAAAAATCCACACACTCTAAAAAGTCAGGCAATTTCCAAAGGCTAACCAAAAAAAAAAGGTGCCGGATTTAAAAAAAAAAAAAAACGAAAAAAAAAAAAAAACTTTTGAAAAACTCTGTACGTAATAACAAGTGTGTGAGTGTAGAAGTGTTGAGGCCAGAACAACTTCTCCACAAGTGTTCGTTCCTTTTGACCAATTAACTTTGCTTCTGCCGGGGGAAAAATTAGGGGAAAAAAACCTTTGAGTAAAGTTTATTGACATCGTCCCGACCCGTCACTGTATCTGGGAAAAAAAGTTATTTATATATATATATATAATATATATATATATATATATATTATATTATATATATTATTATATATATATATATATATATATATGTATTTTTGTTTGTGTGTGTGGTGTGTGTGAGTGCAGGGTTGAGCTGCTGCTCCTGGTTCACAGACTGTGTGCTAGGGGTCGTGTCTGCTAGGGGTCGTGTCTGCTAGGGGTCGTGTCTGCTAGGGGTCGTGTCTGCTAGGGGTCGTGTCTGCTAGGGGTCGTGTCTGCTAGGGGCTGAGGTGCTGACAACATAAGTTTTGATCGGGAAAAAATCAACGACTTGATGTGCTTTTTGAAGGACAAGATAAATTGTGTTGGCAGAGAATTTTAATCTGATTATTAACCCAGTGGGTTAGAAAGCCAGGATAACCCTAAACAAAACCAATTATTGTGGCTTATTTCCACTGGGGGTGTGGTGATCTTATTCCCACTCCCCCAGGATTTCACCCATAGTCGACTAACACCCAGGTACCTACTTACTGCTAGGTGAACAGGGCAAGCAGGTGCAAGGAAACATGCCCAGGGCTTCACTGTACCTGGGTACAGACACTCCCTTTTCAGTTAAGCCGAAGACGTTACCACTTGAGCCACGTGCCGGTAGACTGATGTATTTTCACGTTCTTCGACTGATTTCAGGAGGAAATTGAACCTCTGGCTAATTGATATTAATGTTGGCCTGTAGGCAGCTGTCACCAACAGCCTGATTGACCATGCTGGCCTCAGGGTGGGTTGCGAGGGTCGAATAATCCATCAAACAAGAACACGTATGGAACCAATATGGTACACATTAGTGAGAAAGGTTAAAATATACCTTTCCAACGAGATGAAATTTGGGGCCACGAAGCCAAAATAATTCTCCAGCTAAGGTTAATTTTCCACAAGGTTAATTTTCCAACAAGGTGCCGTGGCACTTAACAAGAACCATGTGGCACCCTTGTTAACAAGTAGGTTCCTTGCGTTCCCTGGCCTAGTTGATCAGGCCCTGATCCATCGGGAGGCCTGGTCATGGACCGGGCCGCGGGGGCGTTGATCCCCGGAATAACCTCCAGGTAACCTCCAGGTAACCTCCAGGTGTACAGGTAAGATAGTGCCTTAATGATCATGTTGTGACTAGTATTGTACAGGTAACAGGCTGTTTTAATTACCCTTGCTCAGCGATTAGTTGTATACGGGTAACAAGAAGTCATTAATGGTCTCTCACAAAGAGTACTCGGCTCATTTTGAGAGGATCTGAGCACCTCAGATGGTTGTCGTAACATTTAAGGGTCTCCCAGTAATCCATCTAAACACTGGGGCCCAGTCCCTGGCCCTGTTGTATGTCTCTGTAAAGTTTTGACTACCTTCCAGAAGGGTATGTTGTAGCTACCGTCCGGAAGATGTGTAAGGTGTGACTTCCATCCAGAGAGGGAGACAGAGGGGAGTGAGATAGAGGGGACTGAGACAGAGGGGAGCGAGATGAGAGAGAGTGGGGGTAATACTATCGTATGTTCTGTCCCATTCCTCTTCATTTACGTTCTTATTATTTCTCCTTCCCCTCCTACACCCCCTCTCACAACCCCTCCAACACCCCTAACCCCTCCTACACCCCCCTCCCACACATTCGCCCCGTTCCGCTGTATACTCCTTCCCCTTCCCACTTTCCACTCCAACTGTCCCATACCCCCAACTCTCCCCTCCCACCCCCGCCTTCCACCCCTTCCCTCCTATATAAACAACTTCCTAGATGATTTCCCAGCGGAACTGTCGAGAAATTAATGAAATAACGACATTTTCTAATCCCTGGCAGTGTTGCCACATAAAAACACACACACACACACACACACGAAACACTGACCTCTTCCATATACTCTCTTTTCATATCTTTTTATCTTCCTAGACCCTCATCTCTCCCTTAAATCCATTAAATAAAAACAAAAGACCTATATGGTAACCATATAGGCCAAAAAAATGGTCCATAAGGTCGTGAAAAGGGTGTAAGAAGGAAGGGTACGGAGCCACCGGGTGGTGGCAACACCTTCATTGTTTACACGCGGTGAGTGTCATTTGTTTTCCTTTGTTTTCATTTCATTGGCTCTTGTTTGTTCTGGCACCCTTGATGAGGAGGGCGGGGGTGCCTTGATGCTGATGACGGCCTTTTGATCCGAGGAATTTCGGTTACGACGCTTTTTCCTTGGATCAAAGTTGATTACCTGCCATTCTCAATATCCATCCTGTGGATGGTAGTGGCTAGTTTATTGTGCACCTCGTATCCATCCTGTGGATGATAGTGGCTAGTTAATTGTGCACCTCGTATCCATCCTGTGGATGGTAGTGGCTAGTTTATTGTACTTGCATTTAGATGTAAGCTTCACTTAGTTACAGAATGGACACAAGGCTCATTTCCTTGGATGATTCTCGCATTCTTCCTCACAGATGTAAGATTGGCTGTTGTAATCTCCCTCACAGATGTAAGGATCTGTCTTGTAGTCTCCCTCAGTTATTACGAAGCTTTATTCAACGTATTCGATCCCTGGCAATATCTCCTTATTTACTCCCCTCAATGTTCACCCCATACTGTGCTCTTCCTGTCCCCTTCCCCTCTTACCTTCCCTTCCTACTTCCTCCTCCTTGCTAAGTTCCTAGCTGAGATGGCAATTCCCAGGTGTTAGTTATTCCAGCAGTCCCTAGCCGAAACCTTTGAAGCTGATGATGCTGAATCTTCAATAGAATACTTAGAGCGTAAGAGCATAAGAAAGAAAGAACACTGCAGCAGGCCTATCGACCCATGCTAGGCAAGTGCTTGATGATATCTTCATTGCCTTACTGAAGTCTCACAGCATATGACGAAACTACTGAATTCTCCCAGCTCAGGCTGACACTACTGAAGTCTCCCAGCTCAGGCTGACAGTACTAAAGTCTCCCAGCTCAGGCTGACGCTACTGAAGTTTCCCAGCTCAGGCTGCAGCTACTGAAGTCTCCCAGCCCAGGCTGACACTACTGAAGTCTCCCAGCTCAGGCTGCAGCTACTGAAGTCTCCCAGCCCAGGCTGACACTACTGAAGTCTCCTAGCTCAGGCTGAAGCTACTGAAGTCTCCCAGCTCAGGTTGACAGAATTCAACACATCGTATGATCACCATCCTGAGTGATGGGAAAACAGGGAAAACACAGCTAGCTTTTGTTGTCAGTACGTAACTATCGTACAGAACAGTGTAGCAGCAACGCTTCGGGTGTTCCCTCAATGTAACTATCACATTTAAACGTTTCAGTAACACTATTCAGGAATCTCATTTTGGTCCACGATTCACTTTTGCGTCTGCCTCAAGATCGACGTATCTACTAGAAACTCGCTTTTCCGCTTCCTTGAACAGTTTCACTCACATTCTCAAGCTGTGATGGTGTATATCGAAGGTTCCAACTCTTCAGATGAAGTAAGGTACGAGGCTGCCTGGAAAATATGGTTATTCCAGGATTTTTACTGGAGTAAGTCAGCGTTCTCACAGCATGAAGAATTAGATACGTGTGTAACATCCGTTTTTATTTGTAGACGTATTGCAATCCTGTGGTTTTGTTAATACAAATTCAAGGACTTAATGGGAAGACTGTTGAACTATATACAAAAGACGAGGTAATCAATCCTTCAACCTTGGAGTTAAAGAGGTAAAGAATATCGTAGTCTTCATCACTACAGTACTCTTTACTAGCTCTAAGGCTGAGGGACTGATTACTCAGTCTTCTGTATATAGTTCTCCAGTCTTCCCTTTCTGTTCTTGGATTTGTATTGACAGAACCACTGGATGGCGAAATGTCTACAAGTAAAGATACCCAGATGTTGTACATGTGTCTAATTCTTCATCTTGTTGGTATTGAATACCATTCTTGTACATTCTCGCAGCTAGCTAAGGTATATGCAGTCCTTCACAGACGTTGCTATCATCTCAACTTGATTCGTTGTTGTTTCGGACTCGAAGAACATCACAAACTCTCCAGGATTTTAAATCGTGGCATACCATTACAGTCTGTCTTCAACAATGGTTATGGCGAATTTCTAACAAGCAGAGAGAAGTCGTTTTCTTTCCTCTCTGCTGGGTCTCTGGACCACTCAGATTCGGTTCACTAGTCACGATCTCTTCCCACAGAGAAGGCTATTTTTTTCCGGCTGTTTTCCAATACAATCCCAGTGACTTGGAAACTGCTGGCAACACCGTTGGTCCTCATTAAAAGATAATAAATTGCTCTCCATCGGACCGCAATGACTCCTGGCCATCATCTTCCCATCGCTGTCGTGCACGGTAAACTACCCTCACATATTCCGAGAAGAGAAATTTAATAAATAAGCCAAAGAAAGTACATTAAAGGAAGAAGTTGAGTATAACCTTCGTCTGTCTGTGTCAAGCATTAGAAATAATATTAAGATGGAAAGTTGTAATGAATTTAAATATCACAGAAATGCAGTTAGAAGTCTGAGTGGCTCTATTACTTACTGGTATAGTTTATGAATGTAGAAAAATAAATCCATGGAGTAACTTGCAATGTAAACAGATTGATTGTTATAGTAGCCAGGCATAGACTTGGTCACAGGTACTTCTGGCAGTTTGACGGAAACACTGATGTAGTGGATAGGCTTAGGCTTGGTTACAAATACTTCTGGCAGTTTTTATAGTTTTTGTAGCCCACTTACTGGGGAATATAGAAATTATATACTAACCTATGTAATATATCAAGATACCTTCATAAAAATAAGATATCAGAAATCTTAAGCAAATAACTTAATTTTGCTTGTTATATAAAAAAATTGTAAATATATATTCAGATGTATTTCTGTTAACGTTTTTGTAGCCTAGTTAGTAGGCCTCTTGTGTATCCATATATTCTGATACATCGGATAAGAGGATGGATATGAGGTACACAGTAAACTAGCCACTACCATCCACAGGATGGATATGACGTACACAATAAACTAGCCACTACCATCCACAGGATGGATATGAGGTACACAATAAATATAGCCACTACCATCCACAGGATGGATATGAGGTACACAATAAACTAGCCACTACCATCCACAGGATGGATATGAGGTACACAATAAACTAGCCACTACCATCCACAGGATGGATATGAGGTGCACAATAAACTAGCCACTGCCATCCACAGGATGGATATGAGGTACACAATAAACTAGCCACTACCGTCCACAGGATGGATATGAGGTGCACAATAAACTAGCCACTACCACCCACAGGATGGATATGAGGTACACAATAAACTAGCCACTACCATCCACAGGATGGATATGAGGTACACAATAAACTAGCCACTACCATCCACAGGATGGATATGAGGTACACAATAAACTAGCCACTACCATCCACAGGATGGATATGAGGTACACAATAAACTAGCCACTACAATCCACAGGATGGATATGAGGTACACAATAAACTAGCCACTACCATCCACAGGATGGATATGAGGTACACAATAAACTAGCCACTACCATCCACAGGATGGATATGAGGTGCACAATAAACTAGCCACTGCCATCCACAGGATGGATATGAGGTGCACAATAAACTAGCCACTGCCATCCACAGGATGGATATGAGGTGCACAATAAACTAGCCACTGCCATCCACAGGATGGATATGAGGTGCACAAAAAACTAGCCACTACCATCCACAGGATGGATATGAGGTGCACAATAAACTAGTCACTACCATCCACAGCATGGATATGAGATGCACAATAAACTAGCCACTACCATCCACAGCATGGATATGAGGTGCACAATAAACTAGCCACTACCATCCACAGGATGGATATGAGGTACACAATAAACTAGCCACTACCATCCACAGGATGGATATGAGGTACACAATAAACTAGCCACTACCATCCACTGGATGGATATGAGGTACACAATAAACTAGCCACTACCATCCACAGGATGGATATGAGGTACACAATAAACTAGCCACTACCATCCACAGGATGGATATGAGGTGCCACAATAAACTAGCCACTGCCATCCACAGGATGGATATGAGGGAAACACATATAAACTAGCCACTACCATCCACAGGATGGATATGAGGTATACAATAAACTAGCCACTGCCATCCACAGGATGGTTTGAGGTACACAATAAACTAGCCACTACCATCCACAGGATGGATATGAGGTGCACAATAAACTAGCCACTACCATCCACAGGATGGATATGAGGTACACAATAAATAGCCACTGCCATCCACAGGATGGATATGAGGTGCCACAATAAACTAGTCCACTACCTTCCAAGGATGGATATGGGTACACAAAAAAACTAGCCACTACCATCCACAGGATGGATATGAGGTACACAATAAACTAGCCACTACCATCCACAGGATGGGATTTTGAGGTACACAATAAACTAGCCACTACCATCCACAGGATGGATATGAGGTACACAATAAACTAGTCACTACCATCCACAGGATGGATATGAGGTGCAAAATAAACTAGCCACTACCATCCAAAAGTGGATTTAAGGTACACAATAAAATAGCACTACCATCCACAGGATGGATATGAGGTACACAATAAACTAGCCACTACCATCCACAGGATGGATATGAGGTACACAATAAACTAGCCACTACCGTCCACAGGATGGATATGAGGTGCACAATAAACTAGCCACTACCATCCACGGATGGATATGATGTCACAAAAAAACTAGCCACTACCATCTACAGGATGGATATGAGGTGCACAATAAACTAGCCACTACCATCCACAGGATGGATATGAGGTACACAATAAATCAGCAGCTTCGAAGGCAGAATTTAATTATTCCGTGGTTACACTACATTTCCACCTCTTCCTCCAATTCCTCTTTCTCTAATTTCTTCTGCTTCTCCCTCCATTCTCTTTCCTCTTGTCTTCCCCTCCTGAGAGAAGAGCGTCCCAAGAGAAGCTGGTCTATTGATGACCACGTGACCACCTCTTGAAGTGTCAACAACACAGCTGGCCAATTACAGGTCACGTGACGCCATTTTAGAGCAGTCAGCTGATAGAGCCGATTGATGCGCGTGATGACCCAGGATGATTGTGTGTGTGTGTGTGTGTTTGTGTGCGTGGGTGTGTGCGCACATGTGCGTGTATGCACGTGTGCGTCGGGTCTCAGCTCTTGGGTTGACTCTATAAAGGCTGACTGAACCCTATCATACCTGTTCATAGATCGTGCGTCTTGAACGTCTTTCTGGCTACTCCGAGGCTAAAGAAATATTTCCTAACATCTCGTGACTCATCTGTGTTTGAATCTGTGTTTGAATCTGTGTTGTTGTGTTGCTGAAGCAGTTAGGTAAAACACTAGCTAGGGAAACCAAGGATCCAGTGTCTCAGTGTTGCAATTCATAGGGACATAGATATATATATATATTATATATATATATATATATATATATATATATATATATATATATATATATATATATATATATATATGTATATATATATATATTATATATATATATATTATATATATATATATATATATATATATATATATATATATATATATATATATTAAAAGATGGGGTGGTAGGGGAAGTGGAATATTCAAACGGCTTCAAGAAGAAATCCAAATATTCTTCCTTGAAGCCTTTTTATCCACTTCTCCGAGGCTGTGGGTCCCACAATTTACACCAGAGGTGGACTCTTATTTATATATATATATATATATATATATATATATATATATATATATATATATATATATATATATATATATATATATATATATATATATGTATATATATATATATATATTTATATATATATATATATATATATATATATATATATATATATATATATATATATATATATATATATATATATATATATATATATATGTCGTGCCGAATATGTAAAACTGGTCAATTAGCAAGAACTCATTTAAAATTAAGTCCTTTCTAAAATTTTCTATTATACGTTTAAAGATATATTTTTTCATTAATGTTAATGTAAAAATTTATAATTTTGCACCAAAAGAATCTTAGAAAACTTACCTAACCTTATTATAACAAGAACAATTTATTTTAGCCTAACCCTACTAAATATATTTTAGATTTGTTTACAATAATTTAATACTAAACAAACACAGTGAAATATATTTTTTTTCGTTAGGTTCAGAATGATTTTGGCGAAATTATCGCATACACAAATTTTCACTTGTCCTATATGGCAAGATGAACGTTGCTATTTAAGCCAAGATCGCAAGTTCTGCCTATTCGGCACGACATATATACATATGTCCTTATGAATGAGTGTAGTTAGGTTAAAATATCGAGAGATGCAGAGAGAGAGAGAGAGAGAGAGAGAGAGAGAGAGAGAGAGAGAGAGAGAGAGAGAGACAGAAAGAGAGGAAGACAGAAAGAAAAGAAGAATGAAAGTGGAAACAGCGAGTGAGTGTCTAGATCGCTTACATTACGAGAGTATAAACCTCTCTCTTAGTATCTAAAACTTTACTTATTGGAGTATAAAACTGTCTGAGGCAGGGGCGACGAGGCAAGTTCCCGTCACCAGTGAGACAGAGAGAGAGAGAGAGAGAGAGAGAGAGAGAGAGCCAGCCTCTCGTACCTTAGAAACCACGACCACCTGAACTAAAGTCTAGCTTCTGAAGCGCCAAAAAATAAGCGTCTGTAATTAGAAAATAAGCGATTATTGGGGGTTTAACAACTTAGAAATATGTGCTTAACAGTGTTTTCTTTTGTTTGTGTTCTAGCTGTCATGTTTGTTAATGTTAAAATGTATGATTTGAAAGGGTCGGAGAAGATTTCCTAGTGAACGGGAGTTGGAAAAAGGGACCAAGGAACAGTAATGAATAAGGAAGAGATGAGACCGATAAAGGAAAGACCACGAAAAGAAGGTTGGAAATGAGAGAAATTGAAGAATAAATAAAATAGGTGGATAATAAAGGGAGGTCAAAAGGATGGGTGGATAAAAAGTGGTAGACAGGAAATGGGTAAGAATGAGTAATAAGAATGAGAGGACAAGCGTGAATAAATAAGAAAGAGAGGGTAAGACAGTAAATAAGAAAGAGGACAAGAATAAGATAGGATAAGAATGAGTGAAAAAGAAGCCTTTAATGTCAGAAGGTGTTTAGTAGCGCTATTCTCACAGACCACCGGAGTACGTACCTCAGTATTCACCTCTGGTTGCAGGAGGGGATGTCGAGCCTCAGCTCCTGGCCTCTTCTATGAGCACCAAACGGAAACCTTTTCCCTCTTTCTCTCTCTCTCTCTCCTCTCTCTCTCTCTCTCTCTCTCTCTCTCTCTCTCTCTCTCTCTTCTCTTTTTTTCTCTTATTGAATATTTTCACGTTTAAAGGAACTTCGAGACATCCTTTTGACTTCATTTTTTACCTAAAATTTAAGTCAAATTTTAATCGAGAATTATAGCAATATATTATTTATCAGAGTATTTGTGTGTGTGTGTGTGTGTGTGTGTGTGTGTGTGTGTGTGTGTGTGTGTACTCACCTAGTTGTACTCACCTAGTTGAGGTTGCGGGGGTCGAGTCCGAGCTCCTGGCCCCGCCTCTTCACTGATCGCTACTAGGTCACTCTCCCTGAGCCGTGAGCTTTATCATACCTCTGCTTAAAGCTATGTATGGATCCTGCCTCCACTACATCGCTTCCCAAACTATTCCACTTACTGACTACTCTGTGACTGAAGAAATACTTCCTAACATCCCTGTGATTCATCTGTGTCTTCAACTTCCAACTGTGTCCCCTTGTTACTGTGCCCAATCTCTGGAACATCCTGTCTTTGTCCACCTTGTCAATTCCTCTCAGTATTTTGTATGTCGTTATCATGTCCCCCCTATCTCTATCATGTGGGAGTTCGAACACGTGGATTGGGTAAAGTAATACTCACGTAGGCTGGTAGTAACAGCCGTACCTATCTCTCTTGCTCACTCTCGTAAACTGACTGGCCGCCCACAGTACCCATATGTTAGGGGGTCTTTGAATAGTGCTATGGTCAGCACAATATGAGTTCAGACAGTGACTCAGGCAGAGACGGTTGGTAGCGAGTCAACCACTGGCACACTGGTCACCGGCAACTGGTTACTACTACTGAGATCTCTCCTGTCCTCCAGTGTCGTCAGGTTGATTTCCCTTAACCTCTCCTCGTAGGACATACCTCTTAGCTCTGGGACTAGTCTTGTTGCAAACCTTTGCACTTTCTCTAGTTTCTTTACGTGCTTGGCTAGGTGTGGGTTCCAAACTGGTGCCGCATACTCCAATATGGGCCTAACGTACACGGTGTACAGGGTCCTGAATGATTCCTTATTAAGATGTCGGAATGCTGTTCTGAGGTTTGCTAGGCGCCCATATGCTGCAGCAGTTATTTGGTTGATGTGCGCTTCAGGAGATGTGCCTGGTGTTATACTCACCCCAAGATCTTTTTCCTTGAGTGAGGTTTGTAGTCTCTGGCCCCCTAGACTGTGCTCCGTCTGCGGTCTTCTTTGCCCTTCCCCAATCTTCATGACTTTGCACTTGGTGGGATTGAACTCCAGGAGCCAATTGCTGGACCTGGTCTGCAGCCTGTCCAGATCCCTTTGTAGTTCTGCTTGGTCTTCGATCGAGTGAATTCTTCTCATCAACTTCACGTCATCTGCAAACAGGGACACCTCAGAGTCTGTTCCTTCCGTTATGTCGTTCACAAATACCAGAAACAGCACTGGTCCTAGGACTGACCCCTGTGGGACCCCGCTGGTCACAGGTGCTCTGACACCTCGCCAGGTACCATGACTCGCTGCTGTCTTCCTGACAAGTATTCCCTGATCCATTGTAGTGCCTTCCCTGTTATCCCTGCTTGGTCCTCCGGTTTTTGCACCAATCTCTTGTGTGGAACTGTGTCAAACGCCTTCTTGCAGTCCAAGAAAATGCAATCCACCCACCCCTCTCTCTCTTGTCTTACTGCTGTCACCATGTCATAGAACTCCAGTAGGTCTGTGACACAAGATTTCCCGTCCCTGAAACCATGTTGGCTGCTGTTGATGAGATCATTCCTTTCTAGGTGTTCCACCACTCTTCTCCTGATAATCTTCTCCATGACTTTGCATACTATACATGTTAGTGACACTGGTCTGTAGTTTAGTGCTTCATGTCTGTCTCCTTTTTTAAAGATTGGGACTACATTTGCTGTCTTCCATGCCTCAGGCAATCTCCCTGTTTCGATAGATGTATTGAATATTGTTGTTAGGGGTACACATAGCGCCTCTGCTCCCTCTCTCAGGACCCATGGAGAGATGTTATCCGGCCCCATTGCCTTTGAGGTATCTATCTCACTCAGAAGCCTCTTCACTTCTTCCTTGGTTGTGTGTACTGTGTCCAGCAATTGGTGGTGTGCCCCCCTCTCTGTCTTTCTGGAGCCCCTTCTGTCTCCTCTGTGAACACTTCTTTGAATCTCTTGTTGAGTTCCTCACATACTTCACGGTCATTTTTTGTTGTCTCTCCTCCTTCCTTCCTTAGTCTGATTACCTGGTCCTTGACTGTTGTTTTCCTCCTGATGTGGCTGTATAACAGTTTTGGGTCAGATTTGGCTTTCGCTGCTATGTCGTTTTCATATTGTCTTTGGGCCTCCCTTCTTATCTGTGCATATTCATTTCTGGCTCTACGGCTGCTCTCCTTATTCTCCTGGGTCCTTTGCCTTCTGTATTTCTTCCATTCCCTAGCACAGTTGGTTTTTGCCTCCCTGCACCTTTGGGTGAACCATGGGCTCATCCTGGCTTTTTCATTAGTTCTGTTACCCTTGGGTATAAACCTCTCCTCAGCCTCCTTGCACATTGTTGCTACATATTCCATCATCTCATTAACTGACTTCCCTGCCAATTCTCTGTCCCACTGAACCCCGTTCAGGAAGTTCCTCATTCCCGTGTAGCCCCCTTTCTTGTAGTTTGGCTTCATTCGTCCTGGCCTTCCTGCTTCCCCCTCCACTTGTAGCTCTACTGTGTATTCGATGCTTAAAACCACATGATCGCTGGCCCCGAGGGGTCTTTCATGTGTGATGTCCTCAATATCTGCACTACTCAAGGTGAATACTAGGTCCAGTCTTGCTGGTTCATCCTCTCCTCTCTCTCTTGTAGTGTCCCTTACGTGTTGGTGCATGAAGTTTTCCAGTACCACCTCCATCATCTTAGCCCTCCATGTGTCTTGGCCCCCATGTGGCTCCAAGTTCTCCCAATCGATCTCCCTGTGGTTAAAGTCGCCCATGATCAGGAGCTTTGCCCTGCATGCATGAGCTCTTCTGGCCACTGCAGCCAGTGTGTCAACCATCGCTCTATTGCTTTCGTCATACTCTTGCCTTGGCCTTCTGCTGTTCTGTGGTGGGTTATACATCACTGCAATTACCACCTTGGGACCTCCAGAGTGAAGTGTTCCCGCTATATAATCGCTTGCTTCTCCGCTGTCTCCTCTCTCCAGCTCATCAATTCCATTGGTTTTTGATCAACAGTGCCACTCCTCCCCCCCTTGTTACCTCTGTCTTTCCTCAGGATCTGGTATCCCGTTGGAAATATGGCATCTGTTATCATACCTGTTAGCTTGGTTTCTGTGAGAGCTATGATGTCCGGTGATGCCTCTTTGACTCTTTCGTGCCACTCCTTCCACTTATTTGTTATTCAATCAGCGTTTGTGTACCATACCTTCAGTTTCCTTTCCAACACTGTGGTTTGGGGGGCCTGTGAGGGTGGGAGACCTGGTAGCATACTGTGGGATTCTATAGCTGGGTGTTGGGTGGAAGCTGTGAGTGTGGATTGTAG
Organism: Cherax quadricarinatus; assembly: GCF_026875155.1. NCBI lineage: Eukaryota > Metazoa > Arthropoda > Malacostraca > Decapoda > Parastacidae > Cherax > Cherax quadricarinatus. The sequence goes on along the minus strand of NC_069491.1, from coordinate 364,293 downwards.
TTTGTGTTTGGATGGGGTTCTGAGGATAGTTGTGTGTGTGCTTGCACTTGCTGCTCTGTTCTGCTCTGATTGACCTCTGCTGGTTCCAACCTTGTCTCCTTTCGTAGCTCCTTTCGCTTTTTTGTCTTCTCCCTCAGCTGCTGTCGTTCTGTTTGTGTTCTGTTTGTGTGTGTGTGTGTGTGTGTGTGTGTGTGTGTGTGTGTGTGTGTGTGTGTGTGTGTGTGTGTGTGTGTGTGTGTGTGTGTGTGTGTGTAAATACAACTTGTGTAATATTGCCAGCACTGTTGTACGTGCTTGGCACCTTCATCTTGGGTAGAATTGAAAAGGAAGTGGGGTTGAAATAGCCCAGGTATAGCACTGGTATAGCGAGTATAGCACTGGTATAGCACTGGTATAGCGAGTATAGCACTGGTATAGCACTGGTATAGCACTGGTATAGCGAGTATAGCACTGGTATAGCACTGGTATAGCAAGTACAGCAGTTACATGCACAAAATCGTCGTTTAACAGAGAACGAAAGAGAGAGAGAGAGAGAGAGAGAGAGAGAGAGAGAGAGAGAGAGAGAGAGAGAGAGAGTCTACATATATTCTGGAGCAGAGTTAAGGTTATTATGGACACAATATTCATCGAGTCACTGGACGTGACGACCAAAAACCAGAACAAAAGACGTAGAAGACAAAGAAGATAAAGATGGGATGAGGAGCAAAAGGCGGTAAGTCTTAGGCAGTGGCACTGTAGTGCACCACTGAGAGTGCCACCTGTGTGTATTGACAGGTGGCTCTGTAGTGCACCACTGAGAGTGCCACCGTTTCTATTGACAGGTGGCTGTGTAGTGTACCACTGAGAGTGCCACCTGTTTGTATTGACAGGTGGCTGTGTAGTGTACCACTGAGAGTGCCACCTGTTTGTATTGACAGGTGGCTGTGTAGTGTACCACTGAGAGTGCCACTTGTTTGTATTGACAGGTGGCTGTGTAGTGTACCACTGAGAGTGCCACCTGTTTGTATTGACAGGTGGCACTGTAGTGCACCTCTGAGAGTGCCACCTGTTTGTACTGGCAGGTGGCTCTGCAGTGCAACACTGTGCTAGCCTATATGTGGTTGCAGGTGTTGAGTCTCAGCTCCTGGCCCCATACCTCTTAGCAGGCCACCACTGGATTCGCTCCTGGCTACAAGAGCTTGATCGTACCTTGTCTTGAAGCTGCGCTTGAATCTTGTCTCTAGCACTTCACTATCTTTCCTCACCTCCAAGGAGAATGAAACAATTATCTCTAGCTCCTGGGCACTCTCACTCTGAGGCACTGCAGGAAGGCACTTCACACTGGCACTGACGCACTGCAAGAAGGCACTTCACACTGTCACTGAGGCACCGCAGGAAGACATTTCACACTGGCACTCAGGCACTGCAGAACACACTTCACACTGGTACTCAGGCACTGCAGAACACACTTCACACTGGCACTCAAGCACTGCAGAACACACTTCACACTGGCACTCAGGCACTGCAGAACACACTTCACACTGGCACTCAGGCACTGCAGAACACATTTCACACTGGCACTCAGGCACTGCAGAACACACTTCACACTGGCACTCAGGCACTGCAGAACACACTTCACACTGGCACTCAGGCACTGCAGAACACACTTCACACTGGCACTCAGGCACTGCAGAACACACTTCACACTGGCACTCAGGCACTGCAGAACACACTTCACACTGGCACTCAGGCACTGCAGAACACACTTCACACTGGCACTCAGGCACTGCAGAACACACTTCACACTGGCACTCAGGCACTGCAAATACACAACTCTGGTGACCTATTTTGTGGGTTGTAGTAGACTAGTAGCAGTGATTGTAGTAATAGTGCCATTACTACTACTAGTAGCATTTATTGTGGTGGAGACGGAAAAAAAAAAATAGAGAAGCTAGATACAGCGATTGATAAACAAAGGTGGAGGCTCGACCGTTCGTCATTGTAGGAGTGCCAGCAGTCACCGGCTCTTCAACACGCAAGTTATACTTTTGTATCAATCAAATCACATATTACTCGGGTAGATAATTTCCAGTAGATCCTTCATGTGTTAGCTCAAATCACCGACCAGTATGGTTTAAATAAGTGACCCACTGATCAGATCAGATAGACTGGTCCGAACCCTTGACTGGTCCGAACCCTTGACTGGTCCGAACCCTTGACTGGTCCGAACCCTGGACTGGTTTCAAACGGTTTCGTTGTGCACCACCTAGCAGGTTATTAATAGAATATTCAAGAGGTTGCTAGTAGAATTGCAGTAAATCAACCATTCAAATCATTATGAAGCTGTGTGTAGTCTGTGGTCAGTCAAACAAACGGGCTTCCACATGCATAAATTGTCATTTCTGTGGAAATTGGTGTCACGCCCTTGTGCAGATATCCAAGAACTAGCTACAAGCAGTATTAAAACAGGGAAGTGTTTTTGGGTATGCCCAAATGAGATAAATCTGTGGACTAAAATCACAAGGGGTATTAAAAGAGGTCAACATCAAAGCTGCTTTCATAGAAAACCTGGAAGCTTTCTACAACAGATGGGAACATAAAAAGTCCGGGCTGAATGGTACTGCCCTTGTTTACTGGCCATGTAGTCAGAAAACTGTAAGGCTGGAGATGATGTCCTGGTAGTCAGTAAATGGGGGGCTGATAGTGCTGTCCTGGGAGACAGTAATGGGGAAGCTGGAGGTGCTGTCCTGGGAGACAGTAATGGTGAAGCTGGAGGTGCTGTCCTGGGAGACAGTAATGGTGAAGCTGGAGATGCTGCCCTCGGAGACAGTAATGGGGAAGCTGGAGATGCTGTCCTGGGAGACAGTAATGGTGAAGCTGGAGATTTTGTCCAGGTAGTCGGGAATTATAGCAGGAAGGAATACATATGAATGACCGCATAGGGGACAGGAGCCATAGTAGGGAAACAAGTGTAGTCAAAGATAAGATAAAACCAATATTGCAAGCTAGAAATACCGCAGGAAATAGCAAACAAGAGGACTCCACTAGCAATAGTGAGGATATATTACCAAAAACAAATGGTGGGAGCTCCATTGTTGGTGCTAGGGAGGATAGAAGTAAGACAGGGAAACATGCACCAACAGGGAATACAGTCACAGAAACCCAAGGCAAACGGAAACAAGCCTGTGCACATACTATGCACTCGGTATCTGCTGGCATGGGAAATCTGGAAAAAACAGAGGGGACGTGCAACTATGACCACCCTAGGAAATGCCATGCCCATATGACAACAGGAAAAATGCAAACTCCCTTCCTGTAAGCTTTTTCACCCTAAACTGTTTTACCTCTTCAGTACAGGAAAGACTGTGCTATAACTTAAATTGCCAGGCATACCATCTAAAGGGGACAAAAAGATACAAAACATCCAGGCCATGGGAAAACCTGGGTAGCCACAGCCACTCAAGAGGGAGAGGGGTTTTTTAGTGCCAGGAAGGAAAAAAAACTGGCAGGAAATGGCAGAAATCGTTACACCAAATCCAGTCATTCCTGGAGTGGAACCACAGTCGATGGCCTCCACTCCAAACCAACAGATACAGATACTAATGCCGGAAAAAAATCCCCCCCAGTACCAACAATACCACCAGTCCGATAACATTCTTCTTTGCAAATATACAGGGTCTAAAGCCAGCAACAAACAACAAAATACCTTTCATCCGTGGACTGCTTGCAGAGGCAAAGGCAATGTTCGCGGCTTTCACTGAGACCCACATAAAGGATCACTTGGAAAACGAAATATGGATCCCAGGTTACAACCTATACAGATGTGACAGAGTGAACAGGCAAAAGGGGGGGGTTGGCCTGTACATTGCAGAGTCACTTGTTTGCACAGAACTGCTAAATGCCTCAAATGATGTAGTGGAAGTTTTAGCAGTAAAGGTCGAGAACCAAAACCTAGTCATTGTGATAGTCTACAAGCCTCCGGATGCAACATCCCAGCAATTCCAGGAACAGCTGTTAAAAATTGACCACTGTCTGGAAAACCTTCCAGCTCCTGCACCCAACATCTTGCTCCTGGGGGATTTCAACTTAAGGCACCTAAAATGGAGGAATATAGCAAATAATATTGTTGCAGTAATAACACCCAGGAGGCAGCTCTGATGAAAACTCCCCACTCACGCGAGCTTTTAAATCTCTGCACAAAATTCAATTTAAACCAGCAAATAATAGAGCCTACTAGACTGGAGAATACACTAGACCTCATCTTCACTAACAATGATGATCTGATAAGAAATATCACCATATCAAAAACAATATACTCAGATCACAACATAATTGAGGTTCAGTCATGTATGCGCGGAAGCCCCAGACCGACATAATGAGATTAGTCACGAGGGAGCATTCACCAAATTCAACTTCAATAACAAAAAACATAAGTGGGACCAAGTAAACCAAGTCCTAACCGATATAAGCTGGGAAGATATACTAAGCAACACAGACCCCAACTTATGCCTAGAACAGATTAACTCGGTAGCACTCGATGTATGCACAAGGCTTATTCTCTAAGAAAAAGGAGGAGTAGATGTAAAACAGAAAGAGACAGGCGCTCCCCTTTTCAGGCGACGGAAAAGAATAACAGAGCGGCTAAAAGAGGTCAATATATCTGAAATGCGTAGGGAGACACTGGTCAGAGAAATAGCAAGCATCGAAACTTAAGCTAAAAGAATCCTTTAGGAGTCAGGAATCGCGGGAAGAACTAAAAGCCATAAATGAAATCGAAAGAAACCCAAAGTATTTCTTCTCCTATGCAAATCAAAATCGAGAACAACGTCCAGTATTGGGCCCCTACTTAAACAAGATGGGTCATACACAGATGACAACAAGGAAATGAGTGAGCTACTCAAGTCCAATATGACTCAGTTTTTAGCAAGCCGCTAACCAGACTGAGAGTCGAAGATCAAAATGAATTTTTTATGAGAGAGCCACAAAATTTGATTAAACACAAGCCTATCCGATGTTATCCTGACGCCAAATGACTTCGAACAGGCGATAAATGACATGCCCATGCACTCTGCCCCAGGGCCAGACTCATGGAACTCTGTGTTCATCAAGAACTGCAAGAAGCCCCCATCACGAGCCTTTTCCATCCTATGGAGAGGGAGCATGGACACGGGGGTCGTCCCACAGTTACTAAAAACAACAGACATAGCCCCACTCCACAAAGGGGGCAGTAAAGCAACAGCAAAGAACTACAGACCAATAGCACTAACATCCCATATCATAAAAATCTTTGAAAGGGTCCTAAGAAGCAAGATCACCACGCATCTAGAAACCCATCAGTTACACAACCCAGGGCAAACATGGGTTTAGACAGGTCGCTCCTGTCTGTCTCAACTATTGGACCACTACGACAAGGTCCTAAATGCACTAGAAGACAAAAAGAATGCAGATGTAATATATACAGACTTTGCAAAAGCCTTCGACAAGTGTGACCATGGCGTAATAGCGCACAAAATGCGTGCTAAAGGAATAACAGGAAAAGTCGGTCGATGGATCTATAATTTCCTCACTAACAGAACACAGAGAGTAGTCGTCAACAGAGTAAAGTCCGAGGCAGCTACGGTGAAAGCTCTGTTCCACAAGGCACAGTACTCGCTTTCCCCTCTTGTTCCTCATCTTATATCCGACATAGACAAGGATGTCAGCCACAGCACCGTGTCTTCCTTTGCAGATGACACCCGAATCTGCATGACAGTGTCTTCCATTGCAGACACTGCAAAGCTCCAGGCAGACATCAACCAAATCTTTCAGTGGGCTGCAGAAAACAATATGAAGTTCAACGATGAGAAATTTCAATTACTCAGATATGGTAAACATGAGGAAATTAAATCTTCATCAGAGTACAAAACAAATTCTGGCCACAAAAAAGAGCGAAACACCAACGTCAAAGACCTGGGAGTGATCATGTCGGAGGATCTCACCTTCAAGGACCATAACATTGTATCAATCGCATCTGCTAGAAAAATGACAGGATGGATAATGAGAACCTTCAAAACTAGGGAGGCCAAGCCCATGATGACACTCTTCAGGTCACTTGTTCTATCTAGGCTGGAATATTGCTGCACACTAACAGCACCTTTCAAGGCAGGTGAAATTGCCGACCTAGAAAATGTACAGAGAACTTTCACGGCGCGCATAACGGAGATAAAACACCTCAATTATTGGGAGCGCTTGAGGTTCCTAAACCTGTATTCCTGGAACGCAGGAGGGAGAGATACATGATTATATACACCTGGAAAAATCCTAGAGGGACTAGTACCGAACTTGCACACGAAAATCACCCACTACGAAAGCAAAAGACTTGGCAGACGATGCACCATCCCCCCAATGAAAAGCAGGGGTGTCACTAGCACGTTAAGAGACCATACAATAAGTGTCAGGGGCCCGAGACTGTTCAACTGCCTCCCAGCACACATAAGGGGGATTACCAACAGACCCCTGGCAGTCTTCAAGCTGGCACTGGACAAGCACCTAAAGTCAGTTCCGGATCAGCCGGGCTGTGGCTCGTATGTTGGTTTGCGTGCAGCCAGCAGCAACAGCCTGGTTGATCAGGCTCTGATCCACCAGGAGGCCTGGTCTCAGACCGGGCCGCGGGGGCGTTGACCCCCGGAACTCTCTCCAGGTAAACTCCAGTAGTAGTACCACCACCTTCCCTTCCTGCTTCCCCTCCCATCGTCCCTCCCAACTCTCCCTCCAAGCCAACTATATCTTCCTAATTCCCAACCTTCCTCCCAGGTATCTCCCTAAATTCCCTACCTCCTTCCTAGGTATTTCCCTAATTCCCAACCTCTCTCCCAGGATTTTCCCTAATTCCCAGCCTCCCTTCAATGAATTTCTCTAATTCCCAACCTCCCTTCCAGAAATTTCCCTAATTCCCAACCTCCCTCCCAGAAATTTCCCTAATTCCCAACTTCCCTCCCAGGAATTTCCCTAATTCCCAACCTCTCTCCCAGGATTTTCCCTAATTCCCATCCTCCCTCCCAGGAATTTCCCTAATTCTCAACCTCCCTCCCAGGAATTTCCCTAATTCCCAACCTCCCTCCCAGGAATTTCCCTAATTCCCAACCTCCCTCCCAGGAATTTTCCTAATTCCCAACCTCCCTCCCAGGAATTTCCCTAATTCCCAACCTCAGTCCCAGGAATTTCCCTAATTCCCAACCTCCCTCCCAGGAATTTCCCTAATTCCCAACCCCCCTCCCAGGAATTTCCCTAATTCCCAACCCCCCTCCCAGGAATTTCCCTAATTCCCAACCTCCCTCCCAGGAATTTCCCTAATTCCCAACCTCCCTCCCAGGAATTTCCCTAATTCCAAACCTCCCTCCCAGGAATTTCCCTACCTCCATCACTCCCTAAATACTTCCCACAACACGATATGTTCCTTAGTTAAGAAAACAGGTGCAATCTGTGAGTAAAAACACATGAGCCACCAAGCATGCGAAGATGAGCAGGTGTGTGTACATGTGTTTGAGTGAGTGTATATATGTGTGTGACAGGTGTGTATGTTCTTGTGCTAAAGACACTGTTTGTACATAAGTGTGAGTGTATGTGTGTGTGGGCGTGTATTAGTGGAAGGTAGAAGAGAGAGAGAGAGAGAGAGAGAGAGAGAGAGAGAGAGAGAGAGAGAGAGAGAGAGAGAGAGAGGACAGACAAGGTTATCTGCCTGATGAACTCATTCCACCTCTAAATCGACAGGATGGGACCACCTCTACTAGTAGTCAAGAGAAGACGGACCTTCCTGATCCAGCAAGGGACCCTCCTTGGCTAGCTGCAAGAACTGTGTCAAAACTGTCAGTTGTGACAATAAGGCAGGAGGAAGTGCATTTCCTTCTTAAATCGCTTGACCAAGAAAAGACTGTGGGCCCAGACAAGTTGAGCCCAAGATTGCTGAGATGTGCAGACCAGCTAGCAGCACCTCTTACTCGCATCTTTCAGCACTGCCTAGTACAGTGTAAATGGCCCTCTCTATGGAAAGAGGCAAATGTAGTCCCTGTTCACAAAAAGAAGAGCAGAGCAGAAATCAGCAACTACAGACCAGTGTCACTCCTGTCAATCACTGGTAAGATCCTTGAGACAATAATCTCAAGACAAATGACAGAGTTTTTTGACTACCACTCACTACTTTGTGATCGTCAATATGGCTTCAGGAAAGGTTACTCTGCTGCTGATATGTTGTTAAACCTCTCCACTAAGTCACTGGATGAATCCAAAGTCAGCTGTGTGGTAGCACTGGACATTGCTGGTGCTTTCGACCGGGTGTGGCACCAGGGGCTCTTAGCAAAACTTCAAGCACTGGGAATTGCAGGCTCTACGCTATGTCTCCTCAGTGATTACCTTCATGGTAGATCTCTAAGTGTAGTTCTCAATGGAACGGAATCAGCAAGACATCCTATTGGGGCAAGTGTTCCACAAGGAAGCGTGCTGGGTCCATTGTTATGGAATGTCTACTTCAACGACCTTCTTCATCTCATCCCAGAATCACATGCATATGCAGATGACTGTACACTGACATTCACTTATCCAAGAAAAGAAATGCCAGCTGCTATAAGCTACATCAATCACCAGCTAAGAGCTATATCAACTTGGAGAAATAGATGGCAGGTAACATTTGCACCTGAGAAAACGCAAATGATGATCGTCTCTCGGCACCATAATGGTAATGCTGGTGCAGTAGTAAGGATGAATGGGAGGGTGTTGGCACCTGGAGAAGAAGTTGATATCCTTGGGGTGAAATTTGACTCCAAACTAACCATGAAGAACCATGTTGTAAATCTTGCAAACAAGGCAGCCAGGAAGCTTACAGCACTTCGCCGTATCTCGCATCTGCTTGACAGTAGGGGTTGCAAGATTCTGTACGAGGCACAAGTACGCTCACACCTTGAGTATGCTCCACTTTCTTGGTTTGCCTGCCCCCCCCCCTCTCATCTGATACTGCTTGACAGAGTGGAGAACAGAGCAAGACGTCTCATCTCTCGCCTGGACCCATCCTGGATAGATCTGTCATTTCAGCAGAGCCTTCAACACAGGAGGGATGTGGGTGGCCTTACTGTTATGTACAAGGCCAATATTGTCAAAGTACCATACTTGGATCCACTTCGAGGACAGCGTGAAACAAACTTTTATGCCACAAGACGGGCAGAAAGCAGCAACTTCACTCTGGCTGTACCCTTCTCCAGAACATCACTCCATCTGAGATCATACATACCCAGGATGACTCGAGTATGGAACACATTCGTTCAGCATAATGATGTCAACGAGATAACGTCAGTTGATCAAATGAAAATGCTGGCCCACAGATTGCTCCAACTTCATCCTGTTCCCTACTTGTATGTCTCATAACAATAAAAATGCTTTCAAATGAGCTGATGTAGGTAACAGCTCTTAGCTTGTCAATAAAGTTAGGAATCCTTAACCTGTAAATAGCTTGTCAATAAAGCTAGGGATCCTTAACCTTGTCAAACCCTATGTAAAGAGAGAGAGAGAGGAGAGAGAGGAGAGAGAGAGAGAGAGAGAGAGAGAGAGAGAGGAGAGAGAGAGGAGGAGAGAGAGAGAGAGAGAGAAGATAGTGAGTTAATTTTAGGAGAGATGAGAGAGAGACATGAGTAAGCCATAGCTGAGTGTAAATTCTTAAACAAGCGACAGTGCATTGTAGCTGGTACTCTCACTGGTACACATTGTAGCTGGTACTCTCACTGGTACACATTGTAGCTGGTACTCTCACTGGTACACATTGTAGCTGGTACTCTTACTGGTACACATTGTAGCTGGTACTCTCACTGGTACACATTGTAGCTGGTACTCTCACTGGTACACATTGTAGCTGGTACTCTACTGGTACACATTGTAGCTGGTACTCTTATGGTACACATTGTAGCTGGTACTCTCACTGAGTACACATTGTAGCTGGTACTCTCACTGGTACACATTGTAGCTGGTACTCTCACTGGTACACATTGTAGCTGGTACTCTCACTGGTACACATTGTAGCTGGTACTCTCACTGATACACATTGTAGCTGGTACTCTCACTGATACACATTGTAGCTGGTACTCTCACTGTATACACATTGTAGCTGGTACTCTCACTGATACACATTGTAGCTGGTACTCTCACTGATACACATTGTAGCTGGTACTCTCACTGATACACATTGTAGCTGGTACTCTCACTGTACACATTGTAGCTGGTACTCTCACTGAGTACACATTGTAGCTGGTACTCTCACTGATACACATTGTAGCTGGTACTCTCACTGATACACATTGTAGCTGGTACTCTCACTGGTACACATTGTAGCTGGTACTCTCACTGGATACACATTGTAGCTGGTACTCTCACTGGTACACATTGTAGCTGGTACTCTCACTGATACACATTGTAGCTGGTACTCTCACTGGTACACATTGTAGCTGGTACTCTCACTGGTACACATTGTAGCTGGTACTCTTACTGGTACACATTGTAGCTGGTACTCTCACTGGTACACATTGTAGCTGGTACTCTCACTGGTACACATTGTAGCTGGTACTCTCTACTGGTACACATTGTAGCTGGTACTCTTACTGGTACACATTGTAGCTGGTACTCTCACTGGTACACATTGTAGCTGGTACTCTCACTGGTACACATTGTAGCTGGTACTCTCACTGGTACACATTGTAGCTGGTACTCTCACTGGTACACATTGTAGCTGGTACTCTCACTGATACACATTGTAGCTGGTACTCTCACTGATACACATTGTAGCTGGTACTCTCACTGGTACACATTGTAGCTGGTACTCTCACTGATACACATTGTAGCTGGTACTCTCACTGATACACATTGTAGCTGGTACTCTCACTGATACACATTGTAGCTGGTACTCTCACTGGTACACATTGTAGCTGGTACTCTCACTGGTACACATTGTAGCTGGTACTCTTACTGGTACGCATTGTAGCTGGTACTCTCACTGGTACACATTGTAGCTGGTACTCTCACTGGTACACATTGTAGCTGGTACTCTCACTGGTACACATTGTAGCTGGTACTCTTACTGGTACACATTGTAGCTGGTACTCTCACTGGTACACATTGTAGCTGGTACTCTCACTGGTACACATTGTAGCTGGTACTCTTACTGGTACACATTGTAGCTGGTACTCTCACTGGTACACACAGTGCAGCTGGTACTCAAACTGGTACACACATTGTAGCTGGTACTCTCACTGGTACAGTGTAGCTGGTACTCTCACTGGTACGCACAGTGCGGGTGGTACTCTTACTGGTACACACAGTGTAGCTGGTACTCTCACTGGTACACAGTGTAGCTGGTACTCTCACTGGTACACACAGTGTAGCTGGTACTCTCACTGGTACACACAGTGTAGCTGGTACTCTCACTGGTACACACAGTGTAGCTGGTACTCTCACTGGTACAACAGTGTAGCTGGTACTCTCACTGGTACACACAGTGTAGCTGGTACTCTCACTGGTACACAGTGTAGCTGGTACTCTCACTGGTACACACATTGTAGCTGGTACAGTCACTGGTACACAGTGTAGCCGGTACTCTCAATGGTACACAGTGTAGCTGGTACTCTCACTGGTACACACATTGTAGCTGGTACCAGTACAACTGGTACCCAGGTAGCGGTCTGGTACTCTCAATGGTACACAGTGTAGCTGGTACTCTCACTGGTACACACATTGTAGCTGGTACTCTCACTGGTACAGTGAAGCTGGTACTCTCACTGGTACGCAGAGTGCAGCTGGTACTCTCACTGGTACACAGTGTAGCTGGTACTCTCACTGGTACACAGTGTAGCTGGTACTCTCACTGGTACACAGTGTAGCCGGTACTCTCACTGGTACACAGTGTACATAAGAACATAAGAATGTAGGAACACTGCAGAAGGCCTACTGGCCCATACGAGGCAGGTCCTTATCAAAACGACATCTACCTAAAGCTACTCAAGAAATAATTCCCGTACCCCTTGACACCAATCAAACCCAGCCCCTCCCACTCATATATTTGTCCAGTCTCTTCTTAAAGCTACCCAAGGTCCTAGCCTCTATCACCCCACTGGGAAGACTGTTCCACGCATCTACAACTCTTAGAAAACCAGTACTTACCTATGTCCTTTCTAAATCTAAATGTAGCTGGTACTCTCACTGGTACACAGTGTAGCTGGTACTTTCACTGGTACACAGTGTAGCTGGTACTTTCACTGGTACACACAGTGCAGCTGGTACTCTCACTGGTACACACAGTGTAGCTGTTACTCTCACTGGTATACACAGTGTAGCTGGTACTCTCACTGGTACACAGTGTAGCCGGTATTCTCACTGGTACACAGTGTAGCTGGTACTTTCACTGGTACACACAGTGCAGCTGGTACTCTCACTGGTACACACAGTGTAGCTGGTACTCTCACTGGTACACACAGTGTAGCTGGTACTCTCACTGGTACACACAGTGTAGCCGGTACTCTCACTGGTACACATAGTAGCTGGTACTCTCACTGGTACACACAGTGTAGCTGGTACTCTCACTGGTACACAGTGTAGCTGGTACTCTCACTGGTACACAGTGTAGCTGGTACTCTCACTGGTACACACAGTGTAGCTGGTACTCTCACTTGTACACACACACTGTGCTTTGATGCTTCTGCTGGGCTCTTGATCTCGGGAACTGAAGCTACCGTCCTCTTCCTTGTACTTACCTCTTCTATTCTGTCTGAAGTCTTAATGACAGGTACTGACAGTACAGGTACAGATGTTTATAGTCCTAGTGACAGGTATTGACAGAACCAGTACAAGTACAGCTGCCTGTAGTTTTTTGAACAATAAACCTCAATTTGGACAGTATAAGATATCCTGCCTGGAAGGTCTTCAGGTGTCTGAAACCATCTCCAGGTGTCTGGAACCATCTTCAGGTGTCTGGAACCATCTTCAGGTGTCTGGAACCATCTTGAGGTGTCTGAAAATATCTCCAGGTGTCTGGAACCATCTTCAGGTGTCTGGAACCATCTTCAGGTGTCTGGAACCATCTTCAGGTGTCTGAAAACATCTCCAGGTGTCTGGAACCATCTTCAGGTGTCTGGAACCATCTTCAGGTGTCTGGAACCATCTTCAGGTGTCTGGAACCATCTCCAGGTGTCTGGAACCATCTCCAGGTGTCTGGAACCATCTTCAGGTGTCTGGAACCATCTCCAGGTGTCTGGAACCATCTTCAGGTGTCTGGAACCATCTCCAGGTGTCTGGAACCATCTCCAGGTGTCTGGAACCATCTTCAGGTGTCTGGAACCATCTCCAGGTGTCTGGAACCATCTCCAGGTGTCTGGAACCATCTCCAGGTGTCTGGAACCATCTCCAGGTGTCTGGAACCATCTTCAGGTGTCTGGAACCATCTTCAGGTGTCTGAAACCATCTCCAGGTGTCTGGAACCATCTTCAGGTGTCTGGAACCATCTTCAGGTGTCTGGAACCATCTTGAGGTGTCTGAAAATATCTCCAGGTGTCTGGAACCATCTTCAGGTGTCTGGAACCATCTTCAGGTGTCTGGAACCATCTTCAGGTGTCTGAAAACATCTCCAGGTGTCTGGAACCATCTTCAGGTGTCTGGAACCATCTTCAGGTGTCTGGAACCATCTTCAGGTGTCTGGAACCATCTCCAGGTGTCTGGAACCATCTCCAGGTGTCTGGAACCATCTTCAGGTGTCTGGAACCATCTCCAGGTGTCTGGAACCATCTTCAGGTGTCTGGAACCATCTCCAGGTGTCTGGAACCATCTCCAGGTGTCTGGAACCATCTTCAGGTGTCTGGAACCATCTCCAGGTGTCTGGAACCATCTCCAGGTGTCTGGAACCATCTCCAGGTGTCTGGAACCATCTCCAGGTGTCTGGAACCATCTTCAGGTGTCTGGAACCATCTTCAGGTGTCTGAAACCATCTCCAGGTGTCTGGAACCATCTTCAGGTGTCTGGAACCATCTTCAGGTGTCTGGAACCATCTCCAGGTGTCTGGAACCATCTCCAGGTGTCTGGAACCATCTTCAGGTGTCTGGAACTATCTTCAGGTGTCTGGAACCATCTCCAGGTGTCTGGAACCATCTTCAGGTGTCTGGTACCATCTCCAGGTGTCTGGAACCATCTCCAGGTGTCTGGAACCATCTTCAGGTGTCTGGAACCATCTTCAGGTGTCTGGAACCATCTCCAGGTGTCTGGAGCCATCTCCAGGTGTCTGGAACCATCTCCAGGTGTCTGAAACCATCTTCAGGTGTCTGGAACCATCTCCAGGTGTCTGGAACCATCTTCAGGTGTCTGGAACCATCGCCAGGTGTCTGGAACCATCTTCAGGTGTCTGGAACCATCTTCAGGTGTCTGGAACCATCTTCAGGTGTCTGGAACCATCTTCAGGTGTCTGCAGGAATATTCAACTTGACCCTTTTATTTCTCTATGAGGTTTTTGGGTAGATATTATGTTAGGGATGTTAATGTTAATTTCTGTTAAGTTACGTTAATTATCACTTCTCCCTCCATTATCATTACTCATTTTCTTCTTCCTCTATTATCATTACTCAGTTTCTTCTCCTTCATTACCATATCTAAATTTCTTCTCTCCTTTCTCATATAAAGTCTCTTCTGCCCTCATTTATTCCTGTCCCCCAGTCTCCTCTCCGCTCCCTATATTCCGCAATCTCTTCTCTTTATTTCCTATTAATAACTCTCTCTTTCTCAATCTCTCTCTCTCTCTCTCTTTCTCTCTGTCCCTCCCTCCCTCCCTCCCTCCCTCTTAAGCAATAATTACCATAAAAATCTCCCTGAACGTCACTTTCAAGCCTCCATATCTCCTCCCTGATTCGCCTAAGTTGTGGCAGGTGCTGAGGGAGCTTACCACTCAGGGAGGAAGGAAGCTTACCACTCAGGGAGGAAGAGGAAAAGGAGGAAGAGGAGAAGGAGGAAGAGGAGGAGGAAGAGAAGGAAGAGGGGGAGGAAGAGGAGGAGGAAGAGGAGGAGGAAGAGGAGGAAGAAGAGGAAGACTAGAAGAAGGAAAAAGGGAACAAGATGGAGTATTTAAACAGATGATTGGGTAGTAGGGGGAATGTAAGTGAATGATTGGGTAATAGAGGGAATATAATTAAATGATTGGGTAACAGAGGGAACATAAGTAAATGAATATACGTAGATAACTGTAATAAAAGCAGTGAAAGGGAGTGAATTTTGAAAACAAGGGAGGAAATGACGTGGGAATAGAAGGGAAAATGGAAGAATTAGGGAGTAGAGACGGAATAATAAAGATCGGAAGAAGACATAGAGGACGATTAAAAAAGTATAAAAGGGGGAGGGAGGACATGGGAAACGAGGACAAGGGGTGGACATGACAGAAAAATGGGACCAGGGATGTGTGGAGGAGGTGGAAATGGGGAAGGAAGGGAGAGAGAAGGAAACGTACGTCAAGGGGACACGATAGGGAAGGTTATTTTAACACCCTTAAAGAGTGGAAAATGAATTAGTGATACTGTCACCCTGTGTCAGTACTGAGAAGAGAGAGAGAGGGAGGGAGAGAGAGACACTTTTTCTCTTGAGAGGTTCTCTTAAAATATTACTGTTACGACACAGTGTAAGCATTTATGTAGCATTTATGTAGCATTTATGTAGCATTTATGTAGCATTTATGCGGCTCTAGAAGACAGACAAAATACAGATGTAATATACACAGACTTTGCAAAAGCCTTTAACAAGTGTGACCATGGTGTAATAGTACACAAAATGAGCGTTAAAGGAATAACAGGAAAAAATGGTAGATGGATCTATATTTTCCTAATAAATAGAACACAAAGAGTAGTAGTCAACAAAGTCTGAGACGGCTACGGTGAAAAGCTCTGTTCCACAAGGCACAGTACTCGCTCCCATCCTGTTCCTCATCCTCATATCTGACATAGAGAGATATGTAAGCCGCAGCACTGTGTCTTCCTTTGCAGATGACACCCGAATTTGCATGGCAGTGACCTTCATGGAAGATATTGCAAGACTCCAGGCGGACATCAACCAAATCTTTAAATGGGCTGCACAAAACGATATGAAGTTCAATGATGAGAAATTTTAATTACTCCGATATGGAAAACGTGAGGAAATTAAAACTATATCAAAGTATAAAACAAATTCCAACTACACAATAGAGTCGAAAAACTAATGTATGAGACCTGGGAGTGATCATGTCAGAGGATCTCACCTTCAAGGACCATAACATTGTATCAATCGCATCTGCTAGAAAAAATGACAGGATGGATAATGAGAACCTTCAAAACCAGGGATGCCAAGCCCATGATGACACTCTTCAGGTCACTTGTTCTATCTAGGCTGGAATATTGCTGCACACTAACAGCACCTTTCAAGGTAGGCGAAATTGCTGATCTAGAAAATGTACAGAGAACTTTCACGGCGCGCATAACGGAGATAAAACACCTCAATTACTGGGAATATTTGAAGTTCCTCAACTTGTACTCCTTAGAATGCAGGCGGGAGAGATACATGATTATATGCACTTGGAAAATCCTAGAGGGATTAGTTCCAAACTTGCACACGAAAATCACTCACTATGAAAGCAAAAGACTCGGCAGGAGATACAACATTCCCCCAATGAAAAACAGGGGCGCCACTAGCCCGATAAGAGGCAACAAAATAAGTGTCAGAGGCCCGAGACTGTTCAACTGCCTCCCAGCATACATAAGGGGATTACCAAAAGACTCATGGCTGTCTTCAAGCAGGCGCTGGACAGGCACCTAAAATCAGTACATGACCAGTCGGGATGTGGTTCGTGAGTCTGGTTGCGTGCGGCCAGCAATAACATCCTGGTTGATCAGGCCCTGATCCACCATGAGAAATAGCCACAGACCGGGCCGCGGGGGTCAACACCCAAGTATTAACGTACTGTTTTTCAAACTGTGCCAGAGTAAGGGTCACATTAGATTTAGATTTTGATGCCCAAGCGACGTGTGTGTGTGTGTGTGTGTGTGTTCATGTCAATAGCCTTTAGCTTCTCTATGCTGGACTCACTCGCGAAGATAAATACACGATAGTGCTTAATGTGGATGGAAGCTGATAGTTCTTAGCAGACAGCCTCGGTACAGATCACCAGAGTGTTCTGTTGTCCCTCTCTCCTATGTGCTCCAGACTCTGCCTGGGTCTCTCAACATAGAAACGCAGGTTGTTAGGTAAGACACATATGCAACAGTTAGGTATCTTTATTTTGAAACGTTTCGCCTACACAGTAGGCTTCTTCAGTCAAGTACAGAAAAGTTGATAGAAGCAGAAGATACTTGAAGACGATGTAATCAGTCCATCACCCTTAAAGTTTTGAGGTGGTCAGTCCCTCAGTCTGGAGAAGAGCATTGTTCCATAGTATGAAACAGGATTTAGAGCAAGCTCTAATTGGACAACATCTCGCTTAGAGCTTTATCAAGACTTAATAAAGCTCTACCCTGAACGAAACGTTGTGCAAATAAATGCTAGTTTCACCTTGCAAAGGCTCACATCTCACCCGAATGTAGACAGTGGCGGACCTACATTTTTGTGGCCCTGTTATTGGGGCCCCTTTCACAACCCCTTCTCATACACTAGACCCCAAAATTTTAAGCAGCGTAGACTAAAGTCGCTTCAGGGCCCCTAATCCCTCAAGGATTAGGGGCCCTGAAGTTTTATAGATTCAACAAGGCATCCCACACTTGAGGGTTATGGCATTTCATCGTAACGTCTCGCCCACGAAACATCTTCACGAGAAAATGCCATAGTGAGAGATCCAGAGATATTTAAGCCGTATAACTAAGGGGGTTGAATTGGATTTACAGACACGAGCTGTTTGTAAATTCAACGCGTGTAAATGTCCCCCCTCACGAAACTGTGTCAACAACAACTACAACATAACTACAGCAGCAGCAGCAGCAACAACTACAACATAACTACAGCAGCAGCAGCAACAACTACAACATAACTACAGCAGCAGCAGCAACAACTACAACATAACTACAGCAGCAGCAACAACAACTACAACATAACTACAGCAGCAACAACAACTACAACATAACTACAGCAGCAGCAGCAACAACTACAACATAACTACAGCAGCAGCAGCAACAACTACAACATAACTACAGCAGCAGCAGCAACAACTACAACATAACTACAGCAGCAACAACAACAACTACAACATAACTACAGCAGCAGCAGCAACAACTACAACATAACTACAGCAGCAGCAGCAACAACTACAACATAACTACAGCAGCAACAACAACAACTAACAACATAACTACAGCAGCAGCAGCAACAACTACAACATAACTACAGCAGCAACAACAACTACAACATAACTACAGCAGCAGCAACAACAACTACAACATAACTACAGCAGCAACAACAAACTACAACAATAACTACAGCAGCAGCAGCAACAACTACAACATAACTACAGCAGCAGCAACAACAACTACAACATAACTACAGCAGCAACAACAACTACAACATAACTACAGCAGCAGCAACAACAACTACAACATAACTACAGCAGCAACAACAACAACTACAACATAACTACAGCAGCAGCAGCAACAACTACAACATAACTACAGCAGCAGCAGCAACAACTACAACATAACTACAGCAGCAACAACAACTACAACATAACTACAGCAGCAACAACAACAACTACAACATAACTACAGCAGCACAACAACAACTACAACATAACTACAGCAGCAGCAGCAACAACTACAACATAACTACAGCAGCAGCAACAACAAACTACAACATAACTACAGCAGCAACAACAACAACTACAACATAACTACAGCAGCAACAAACAACAACTACAACATAACTACAGCAGCAGCAGCAACAACTACAACATAACTACAGCAGCAACAACAACAACTACAACATAACTACAGCAGCAGCAACAACAACTACAACATAACTACAGCAGCAACAACAACTACAACATAAACTACAGCAGCAACAACAACAACTACAACATAACTACAGCAGCAGCAACAACAACTACAACATAACTACAGCAGCAACAACAACTACAACATAACTACAGCAGCAACAACAACAACTACAACATAACTACAGCAGCAGCAGCAACAACTACAACATAACTACAGCAGCAACAACAACAACTACAACATAACTACAGCAGCAACAACAACAACTACAACATAACTACAGCAGCAACAACAACAACTACAACATAACTACAGCAGCAACAACAACAACTACAACATAACTACAGCAGCAACAACAACAACTACAACATAACTACAGCAGCAGCAGCAACAACTACAACATAACTACAGCAGCAACAACAACAACTACAACATAACTACAGCAGCAACAACATGTAAACACAGCTGACAGATCTATCACGTTAAATCCTGTAATTTTCCTGAAGCTATTAAATAAATCTGAATCTACAAGATATAATCTGATAGAATCCGCCGAGGTTCACCAGCTTCAACCAGAATCCTTCAGAATCCTTCAAAATCCGTCGTAATCCGCAGGAATCCGTCAGTAATATTCGGGTCATTTTTATACCCATATATATAAGGCTGACGAAAATCGTTTATATATTTTATGAAGATTTATGTAGTAACAGATGTATATATATATATATATATATATATATATATATATATATATATATATATATATATATATATATATATATACATATATATATATAAACACTGATCTCTGGCTGAAGGAGACTCGAACCTACGAACCTTAGGACAAGGTACGCAGTGCTTTACCAATCTACACCCACACTGGACCAATACCTTGGCGTGTAGCATGCGCTACACGTTTGATCCAAGGCAGCCAGCTGCCTTGGATCAAACCTTCTCCCTGAAAGCTGGCTGCCTTGGATCAAACGTGTAGCGCATGCTACACGCCAAGGTATTGGTCCAGTGTGGGTAGATTGGTAAAGCACTGCGTACCTTGTCCTAAGGTTCGTAGGTTCGAGTCTCCTTCAGCCAGAGATCAGTGTTTGTGTATATTTCGCATGCTCTCGCGAATTCCTTGCATATATATATATATATATATATATATATATATATATATATATATATTTTATATATATATATATATATATATATATTATATATATATTCCACATTAACATTAACATTCTTAGATCCTCAATCCTCCCTCCTTCCTCTCTCTCTCTTCTTCCTCCCTCCCTCATTCACCAGTGCCACCTCAGAGTGCCAGGGCCCCGGCATCATAATTTAGCAAGACAGTTATTAGAGGAAAAGTGACACCCTCATCACGAATTATAACTCCCACTAACTTAGTGAAGCTCACTTTCTAGTGCCATTACTAACTACTGCCATTAGAAGACACCAGTGTCTTAGTGGGCCCTTGACTAACTACTGTCATTCTAAGGTACTAGTGCCCTAATGGGCCTTGATTAACTACCATTCTAAGGTACTAGTGCCCTAATGGGCCTTGATTAACTACCATTCTAAGGTACTAGTGCCCTAATGCGCCTTGATTAACTGCCATTCGAAGGCACTAGTGCCCTAATGGGCCCTTGATTAACTGCCATTCGAAGGCACTAGTGCCCTAATGGGCCCTTGACTAACTACTGCCGTTAGTGTCCTATCAACAAGGGATAAATACAAGGTAATCCTGGCAACTTATTTCCTTCCCATTGTGGACAGAGACTTTCCTGATGGAGAAGACACTTTCCAGCAGGAGCATCACATCTTTCACGACAGTTGTCTCTGGAGAAACACTTCAGACAAACCAGCCTTCCCTTCCTTGGGTCAGTCTTTCCTCAGCTTGTAACTCCAAGTCGGGCTTAACGCTTCCCATATAATTATAATAACCCGCCTCTAACTCTAATAGCGGGAGGTTAATTTGAGTAACGCCAACACAAATGGGTCATTAAAGGAGGAACAGGGCGATAATAAGCAACGAAGGGAGATAGAGGTAGTTTAATTGGGAATACAGTAGTATATGGTTAATTGTTGTTAATAGGTAGATTGTGGTTAATATTTATAGACTACACTACGCTATAAACCTTAACTAAGAGATAGTTGTATATGGAAAATAAGGAAGGTATGGAATTATAGATATATGTATATATATAATATATATATATATATATATATATATATATATATATATATATTATATATATATATATATATATATATATATATATATATATATATATATATATATAAACTTATTTAAAATTAAGGCCTTTCTAGAATTTTCTCTCATATGTTTAAAGATATATATTTTTCATTAATGTTTATGTAAAAATTAATAATTTTGTACCAAAAGAACCTTAGAAAACTTTTTCACAGATATTAAGTGAACAAATGTGCACTTTCACGGTTCATTCACACAAGTCGCTTCAGTATCTGTCATCTCTCATAAGTCATATAAAAACTGCAACTGAGAGGGAAGGCAGCACAATGTTTTTTATGAAGGAGTGGACTAGTAAACCAGTGGAAGGCCTCGGTCAGATGACCAAAAGCTGCAGCTACGGGTCATCATATACTAAGACCCGCGTCAGGAAACACTAGCTCTGTTTCCTGACGCGATTGTACCGAGAGTGAACGGCAACAAATAACACTGATTTGTTGAATTTAAAGAGAGTGGCTGAGAGAATTGGACTTCACACTGAGGATCAGTAAGACTGGCTGAGAGAATTGGACTTCACACTGAGGATCAGTAAGACTGGCTGAGAGAATTGGACTTCACACTGAGGATCAGTAAGACTGGCTGAGAGAATTGGACTTCACACTGAGGATCAGTAAGACTGGCTGAGAGAATTGGACTTCACACTGAGGATCAGTAAGACTGGCTGAGAGAACTGGACTTCACACTGAGGATCAGTAAGACTGGCTGAGAGAATTGAACTTCACACTGAGGATCAGTAAGACTGGCTGAGAGAATTGGACTGCACACTGAGGATCAGTAAGACTGGCTGAGAGAATTGAACTTCACACTGAGGATCAGTAAGACTGGCTGAGAGAATTGGACTGCACACTGAGGATCAGTAAGACTGGCTGAGAGAATTGGACTTCACACTGAGGATCAGTAAGACTGGCTGAGAGAATTGGACTTCACACTGTGGATCAGTAAGACTGGATGAAAAAGCATTGAAGATAAGTGAAAACCTCATGAGCCATCAAGCATCACGAGAGGACGAACCAGCAAGACTAGATGTGGTATTTTCACTAAATGAAATGTTCATAGATTTTAATCTCTAGGGACGTGATATAACACGATTCTGTGATGAGACTACCAGATGGAAGAAAGAATGGAAAGAAGCAATAACAAAGAGATGCAATTAAAAAGAGATTAGAGGAAAAGTGATGATACAAGAAAAGGAGAGAAGATATGAATGAGTTCTCGAGGCTTAGAGTCAGTACAGACGATCGATGAGCTAAGAGGCGAGCCCAGGAGCTGTAACACGACCCCTGCAAATACAACTAAGATTATCTTCCCCAGTTCCTGGTCTTAGAGATCTACTAGATTGGAAAGGAAATATTAGAGCACTAGGAACTCTTTAGAAATAGGAAAATAAGATTTGCCCGTCATCTTACGTGTGACTACAAGGTGACTACAACTAGGCGACTACACTTAGGTGACTACACTTAGGTGACTACACCTAGGCGACTACACTTAGGTGACTACTGGGTGACTACACTCACATTCACTTCCCACCCAGAGACTTATAACAGCCTTCCATTAATTATTCCCCTATGCCAAGAGGGAACCACTCCACTTGACAAAAACCTCGACTAGCACCCCACCTGAAGGGGTCCCACACCACTTAAGTCTCTCTCTATATATACCACACCAGCAGCAGTCCCCACCTCTCTCGCTGGATATACTCCATCATATCTCCTGTCCCCTCCTTCCTGATATAGTCTACCTCCCGCCTTCAATCCCTCCCTTACCCCCTCCTTGTTCCCCAGCAGTGTAATATATATATATATATATATATATATATATATATATTATATATATATATATATATATATATATATATATATATATATATATATATATATATATAATATATATATATATATATATTATATATATATATATAATAATATAATATATATAATATATATATATATAAAGCATGTAAAAACATTATTCATTTTTGTACGTGAGAGAAAATGAAGGAAGTGAAGGGAGGAATGAAGGGACGAATAAAGAACGGGGAAAATGAAAATGTGGAAATGACGATTAGCAGAAGAAAGCATAGAAAGATGGAAGACTGGGAGAAAAAAATGAAGTGGAGAAGAACAAATGAAGGAAGGGAAAATGAGTGAAGGGGAAAAGAGGAATAAAGAGGGAAAGGTAGGAATGTTTTTTTTTCGTGGGGGGAGGGGGAGGGGGGGAATTCGATATATCCGAAGTGAGCTGCATACATAGTCGGGACACCAGAAGTGGCATCATGGATTAGAACCTTGCACTTGTCTGCACTGAACTGCGTCTACCATTTCTCCGACCACCCCGACCAGGCCATCCTGTAGTTGTCTAGTGTCACCAAAAATATCTGATGGTTTGTTTTAGTGTCATCAACAAACTTATTTTGATGTTTACTCTTTCTTGTGTAATATATAGATTGTGCTAGTCCATTTATAGGCAGGTTCCCTGGCCAAGCCTTAAGTCATGTGACCTCTCATTTGAACCAGGCAACTAGGCCTCTCTCTTTCTCGTGAAGGCTTACCAGAGGAGCATGATTACCAATATAACGCCTTCATGACAGTCAACATTTGTTTCCTTTGCTACCATCGCTTCTACCATCGAGTCCTATAACATGATGCGCGATCAGACCAGTCCTGTAGGGATACTTGTCACAAACTTGTACATCAGGACATTAAAGAGAGGAGCTGAGGACTCCACCCAAAGGTGTGCCCAGTTGAAATGAGGCCCTGGTGGTACTTTTGACACCTTTGTAAATAAATGAGACTCTTTTGGTGCTCAGGTATCCTTGGAGCCAAGTTATTACTAGTTTCTCTTTTGACACCAAGTTTAGCCAGTTGTTCCAGGAAAAGTTCCCAACTGACTGTGTCAAAAAAACAGGTCTTAAGTCGATAAAAGCCGACATTGTTCCAGGTCTCTGCCTGGTGAAGGACCCAGCAAAGCATATCTGGGTGTTTCTCCCAGGTGGAACCCAATTTAAGGTTTAAATAAAAAGATATTACAAGGACCCCAATGGAAACAAGTCCTCTTCTCTGACTTTTTTTTTATTATCCTAGGAAATTTACACTCTATAATAATTGTGCTTATGTGTACTTATCCCTAATTAAACTTATGGAGACTGGAAGATAGATGATGTATTTGGACACTGATCCTCTAAAGGACAGTTCTATCAAAGACTTTACGCATGCAAGATGTTAATAAGGCGGGTCTAAACTTATGGGAGAGTTCGATTTTGAAATAGGCACAATTAAAGATTGTGTAGATGAATGGTTCAGGGAACCGATACGTTGATAAATTAGACAAATGTACAGCACTTGAACATCTTTATTGAGGAAACGTTTCGCCACACAGTGGCTTCATCAGTCCACATGGAAGACTGTGTCTAGCTGTCAGGTAGGTCACCATCTCGTAAGCTGAACCAACATAGATCAAGCACAGGATTGTTGGACAACTTACTGAGAAATTTCAGACTGTCGTAGGTTATGCTGTCTTATCCAGGTAATGTGACTAGACCTTCAGTGATGACTGAAGCTCAGAGGAGTTATGAGACCTACCTACCTGGAGGGTCTACCTGGAGGGTCTACCTGGAGAGTATTCCGGGGATCAACGCCCCCGCAGCCCGGTCCATTACAGATATTATTTATACTTATATTCTCTCGAGCAGTGAGAAAATTTCAAAGCTTTCACTGATATTATTGTTTGTCAGTTGGAAAGGAAGGAGAGAGATAGAGAGAGAACGCAATAAGAGAGGAATGGAAAAAGGGAGTGAAAAGTGTTAAGAGAGAGGGTGGGAAGAAGAAAGAGAGAAAGGAAGGAAACAAGGAACAGAGGGAGGACACTTGCTTGCCTACTGCTTGCTGTCAAGAACCCACGGTCTGTGGTTGTGGTTGCAGTCTGCGGTTGCAGACTGCGGTCTGTCTCCGCCGCTGCGGTATCTGCACTCTCTTGCATCAGTGGACGTTCCCGTTTGCGGTTGTTTCCTGCGGTTTCTTTCCTGCAATTCGCGTTTATCTGTTTTACGCGATTGTGGTTATTCTTGCGGCTTGTGCTTTTCAACGTTCCTGCGGTCGAAGAGTTGTGGCGCCTCGTTGTTTACGCTTCCAAACGTTGCTACGATAGCTGTTTGGACTTGTAAACGTTCCTGTTAACGTTGCTTGTGCTTGTAAACGTTCCTGCTAACACTTTTTTTGTGCTTGTAAATGTTCCAGGAAGATACCAGGTAGACACCAGGAAGATACCAGGTAGATACCAGGAAGATACCAGATAGACACCAGATAGACACCAAGAAGACACCAGGTAGACACCAGGAAGACACCAGGTAGACATCAGGTAGACATCAGGAGACAGCAGGAAAACACCAGGTAGACACCAGGTAAACAAAGATACCAGGTAGACACCAGGTAAACAAAGACACCAAGTAGACACAAAGTAGACATAAAGTAGACACCAAGAAGACACCAGGAGGACACCAGGAAGACACCAGGTAGACACCAGGAAGACACCAGGTAGACACCAGGTAAACAGAAAGACACCAGGCAGACATAAAGTAGACACCAGGAAGACACTAGGAAGACACCAGGCAGACATAAAGTAGACACCAGGAAGACACTAGGAAGACACCAATTCCAGTGGTTACTACCACTTTTAACTCAGTAATTTCACCACTTGGCGAGGATCTCTATGGCAGTCTTCCTTCACCAGTCATTCCTTCAGTTGACTCACGAAATCGTAATGACACGATTGCAAACAAACCATACCACGGGCGGGATTGAACCCGCGGCCCAGTGGCTAACGCGACGGTCTGGAGTTTTGAGACTCTCTGACCGCGGGTTCAATCCCGCCCGTGGTATGATTCCTTCAGTTCTTGTGGATTCTTCTGCCACTTGGAGGAGCTGGAAAACATTTATTGGTTCTTCCGTATCTTTGCATAATCTTGTATGTCGTTATCATGTCTCCTCTTTTCTACCTGAAGCACCTCGCTCTATAGATCGCTCCACTTACCTGGAGTTTACCTGGAGTTTACCTGGAGAGAGTTTCGGGGGTCAACGCCCCCGCGGCCCGGTCTGTGACCAGGCCTCCTGGTGGATCAGCGCCTGATCAACCAGGCTGTTGCTGCTGGCTGCACGCAAACCAACGTACGAGCCACAGCCCGGCTGATCAGGAACTGACTTTAGGTGCTTGTCCAGTGCCAGCTTGAAGACTGCCAGGGGTCTGTTGGTAATCCCCCTTATGTGTGCTGGGAGGCAGTTGAACAGTCTCGGGCCCCTGACACTTATTGTATGGTCTCTTAACGTGCTAGTGACACCCCTGCTTTTCATTGGGGGGATGGTGCATCGTCTGCCAAGTCTTTTGCTTTCGTAGTGAGTGATTTTCGTGTGCAAGTTCGGTACTAGTCCCTCTAGGATTTTCCAGTGTATATAATCATGTATCTCCCTCCTGCGTTCCAGGGAATACAGGTTTAGAAACCTCAAGCGCTCCCAGTAATTGAGGTGTTTTATCTCCGTTATGCGCGCCGTGAAAGTTCTCTGTACATTTTCTAGGTCGGCAATTTCACCTGCCTTGAAAGGTGCTGTTAGAGTGCAGCAATATTCCAGCCTAGATAGAACAAGTGACCTGAAGAGTGTCATCATGGGCTTGGCCTCCCTAGTTTTGAAGGTTCTCATTATCCATCCTGTCATTTTTCTAGCAGACGCGATTGATACAATGTTATGGTCCTTGAAGGTGAGATCCTCCGACATAATCACTCCCAGGTCTTTGACGTTGGTGTTTCGCTCTATTTTGTGGCCAGAATTTGTTTTGTACTCTGATGAAGATTTAATTTCCTCATGTTTACCATATCTGAGTAATTGAAATTTCTCATCGTTGAACTTCATATTGTTTTCTGCAGCCCACTGAAAGATTTGGTTGATGTCCGCCTGGAGCCTTTGCTGATATGCCTGTGACTTGTCTGTGCTTCAAGCTTCCAGCTTTGACTTCGTGTACCCTGGCTTATTGCTCTCAGTGTTTTGCACACTGTAATTGTACTCACCTGTTTGTGGTTCCAGGGGTCAAGTTGTAGCTCCTGGCCCCACCTCTTCGCTGGGCATTACTTGGTTCATACTCTTCCTGCTCTAAGAGCTTTATCGTACAATTTCTTTGTGTGTGTGTGTGTGTGTGTGTGTGTTGTGTGTGTGTGTGTGTGTGTGTGTGTGTGTGTGGTGGTGTGTGTGTGTGTGTGTGTTAGTTACCATTTTGTCCTAGGCACATGTCGATTAGACACTAGGCCTGTTGTACGTGTGTGTGAGTATCTGTGTGTGTTAGAGAGAGAGAGAGAGAGAGAGAGAGAGAGAGAGAGAGAGAGAGAGAGAGAGTGTGTGAGTGTGTGTGTGTGTGTGTGTATGTGTGTGTGTGTGTGTGTGTGTGTGTGTGTGTGTGTGTGTGTGTGTGTGTGTGTGTGTGTGAGGACAATTAACGACATCCAATCATGTTATTCTCTAATATAATATACGACTCTACTAATCTATTTATCAAAGGCCCTCGTCTAGAGAGTCCATCAAGGCTTTCTTCACCAACACCCTTTCTTTCCTGACATTTAATCTCTCTCTCTCTCTCTCTCTCTCTCTCTTCTCCTCTCTCTCTCTCTCTCTCTCTCTCTCTCTCTCTCTCTCTCTCCTCTCTCTCTTCTCTCTCTCTCTCTCCTCTCCTCTCTCTCTCTCCCTCCTCTCTCCTCTCTCTCTCTCTCTCTCTCTCTCTCTCTCTCTCTCTCTCTCTCCCTTCATCCACAGGGAGACAGTAGAGTTAATCTTTATTTGTTTATCCAGGAGATCATCTTGCCTGCCGGGCGTCACCCCCTCCCTCCACATGTTTGTTTACGTACGACAGCTGACGCACCGTCGCCGGCAGCAACACTGAGATTCTACATTTGTTATTGTTTTATATCCCCCCCCCCCTCATTGACTCGTTCTTTCATACCAGTTAGACACACGTACTAAAAATATAATACCTCTATATAATGCATGGAGTTCAGTCCTTCAATCTATTATGTGCCTATGTAATATTTCAGTCATTGCTGACGTCCCATATTTTGAAAGGAATCACAGTAGTTGCACAAATCAAGTCACTAAGTAAGGTTAGGTAAGATTTGTCAGGAAATAGGACAGGTGTTTCCTGACGTGGGGTCTTAATCATATGATAACCCATCACTGGAGCTTTCGGTCATCTCTCCAAGGCCGTCCACTGGCTTACCCAGGTTCCGTGGGTTCAAAATAGGTCGCTCCCGCCTATTGTAATTGCTGGACCATTGCATTATGGTCTTGGATACACTGGAAGACAAAATGCAGGCGTACTGAACACTGACTTTGCAAGAGCCTTTGACAAGTGGAACCATGAGGTAATTGGGCACGAAATGCGAGCAAAAGGAATAACTGGAAAGGTGGATACTAAACTTCCTAATAGAACCCAGAAAGTAATGGTTTACAGGGTGAAATCGGAGGGCTGGTGCAGTGAAGAGTTCTGTCCCCCAAGGGCACGGTACTAGCCCCACCTCTCTTTATTCTCATTTCTGACATAGAGACACTATCATCCTTTTCCGACGATACAAGAATCTGTATGAGAGTCATCCATTGAAGACACAGCCAGGAGCCTCCAAGCTAATATAAAGTCTTCCAGTTACCACCACTGGCAGCAACAAGATGTTTAATGAGGACAATTTTGAGTTAATACTAGACTGTATGAGAGTGTCATCGGTCACAGACCGGGCCGCGGGGGCGTTGACCCCAGGAACTCTCTCCAGGTAAACTCCAGGTAATAGAAGACACAGCCAGGAGCCTCCAAGGGGATACAGACCAAATCTTCCACTTACACACTGACGGGAACATTATGTTCAGCGGGGACACTTTTTAGTTACTATTTTACAAGTGGTCTTAAACGATGATAACTGTATTTACGTTAACATGTTATCTTGGGCAGTGTTTGGCTGCACCTTCGAGGCTTTAGTTAACATTGTTAAATTTGTTGATTCATGCGAAGCGTTAAATATGTAAGGTGAGATAGAAATAGAGAACGGAAGAGAAAGAGAGGGAGAGAAGAGTGTGAGAGGGAGAGAAGGGTGTGAGAGGGAGAGAAGGGTGTGAGAGGGAAAGAAGGGCGTGAGAGGGAGATAAGGACATGAGAGGGAGAGAAGGGTGTGAGAGGGAGAGAAGTACGTGAGAGGGAGATAAGGACGTGAGAGGGAGAGAAGGGTGTGAGAGGGAGAGAAGTACGTGAGAGGGATATAAGGACATGAGAGGGAGAGAAGGGCGTGAGAGGGAGAGAAGGGCGTGAGAGGGAGAGAAGGGAGTGAGAGGGAGATAAGGACGTGAGAGGGAGAGAAAGGTGTGAGAGGGAGAGAAGGGAGTGAGAGGAAGAGAAGGGAGTGAGAGGGAGAGGATAATATGCGGAAATTGCTTTATAGCTTACCAACGCGGCAATGAATCAGCGGTCGCGCGCGTGCGCGTGCGCGTGCGGGCGTGTGTGTGTACTCACCTAGTTGAGGTTGCAGGGGTCGATACATAGCTCCTGGCTCCTTGTCTGTCTTTGATCCTGTGTGTGTGTGTGTGTGTGTTAGTTACCATTTTGTCCTAGGCACATGTCGATTAGACAATAGGCCTGTTTGTGGTGTGTGTGTGTGTGTGTGTGTACGTACTCACCTATATGTGGTTCCAGGGGTCTAGTTATAGCTCTTGGCCCTGCCTCTTCACTGGTCGATATGAATTCACTCTCTCCCTGGTATAAGCCCTGGTAATAAATACCGACAAGTTGGTTAAGAAAGACACGCAAGCAAACACCATGACACGGATCCCGATCACCCCCGACACACAGAGGCAGAAAGACACTATATATATAGGCCTATATATATAATGTCCCTCCACCCCTGCATGCTAGAAGCGATCAAGGTCCCAGGACCGACACGTCTTTCAACAAACATGTCAGGGTGCTTGCCCACGCGTCCCTCCAAACCAACTCTCTCCCTACTCCATGATCTTTGTCATGCCTCTTGTGTGTGTACTCACCTATTTGTGGTTGCAGGGGTCGAGTCTTAGCTCCTGGTGTGTGTGTACTCACCTAATTGTACTCACCTAATTGTGGTTGCAGGGGTCGAGACTCAGCTCCTGGCCCCGCCTCTTCACTGATCGCTACTGGTTCCTCTCTCTCTCTGCTTCCTGAGCTTTATCATACCTCTTCTTAAAACTATGTATGGTTCCTGCCTCCACTACTTCACTTGCTAGGCTATTCCACTTGCTGACAACTCTATGACTGAAGAAATACTTCCTAACGTCCCTGTGGCTCGTCTGAGTCTTCAGCTTCCAGTTGTGACCCCTTGTCCCTGTGTCCCCTCTCTGGAACATCCTATCTCTGTCCACCTTGTCTATTCCCCGCAGTATCTTGTATGTCGTTATCATGTCTCCCCTGACCCTTCTGTCTTCCAGTGTCGTCAGTCAGATTTCCCTCAACCTTTCCTCGTACGACATTCCCCTAAGCTCTGGGACTAGCCTAGTTGCAAACCTTTGTACTTTCTCTAACTTCTTGACGTTCTTGTGTGCGTGTGTGTGTGTGTGTGTGTGTGTGTGTGTGTGTGTGGGGTGTGTGTGTGTGTGTGTGTGTGTGTGTGTGTGTGTGTGTGTGTGTGTGTGTGTGTGTGTGTGTGTGTGTGTGTGTGTGTGTGTGTGTGTGTGTGTGTGTGTGTGTGTGTGTGTGTGTGTGTGTGTGTGTGTCCTCACCTATTTGTGGTTGCAGGGGTCGAGACATAGCTCCTGGCTCCTTGTCTGTCTTTGATCCTGTGTGTGTGTATGTGTGTGTGTGTGTGTGTGTGTGTGTGTGTGTGTGTGTGTGTGTGTGTGTCCTCACCTAGTTGAGGTTGCAGGGGTCGAGACATAGCTCCTGGCTCCGTGTCTGTCTTTGATCCTGCTTCTTATGGCTGAAGTAATTATTTCTTGTTATACTCAGCACACTACAGGAAATACTTGCTAGCATCAACGTCGCTCACTTCCACGTATGTTCTCTAGTTTATCAAAATAACAGAATACAATACCGTCACGTACAGGTGTAAGACACAGCTGCAACACTTGGGAATTATGTACAATACCGTCACGTACCGTCACGATGCAACACTTGAGAAGTTACGGCTTCCACTAACTTTATCAATCCACTAAAAGAATAAATAGTCATGGAAACAGTGAAAGAAACGAAGCAAAAGAAATAACAGAGGAAAAAGTGGGTAAAGAGAGACAGAAGAAAAGAGAGAGAGATAAAAACTGAATCAAAGCTCCACCACGATAAGAAAAAAAAACGAACCGAATGTATAAAAAAAAATTCACTAATTTTTCTAATTTAAAACATTTATTTTCATTTTCTAATTCGACAGAGGCATTATTTTAATAGTTTAATCAATAGTTTGGACTCTGAATATTTAGGCGCAGCTGGAACGTCCTCAGGTCCAGTGAAACGCGGCCAAACTTGACAAATCTTGTCAACAAAACCTTTCGATAAACAAATCGTCAGAATCTCAACTGCTCTGGAAAAACCTTGTGCAGATACGCAAGGCAGAGAGATTTGTCCAATTGCCAGTCGTGGATCGAGGTCCACATCAACCGGAATCCATCCAATACGCAGAGAAAATCGATCAATCGGCGTAATGGCGCAGCTCTAAACCGACCTCGGCCGCAAATCGGCGGCTTCCATCACCTGGTGGCGGAGTCTCGTTACGATAACGCCGCCACATTAATTCCGGGTTGTGCCGCGTCCGAATATTCTCTCTCTCCGCCTCTGTTTCACGATCCGGATCTATAATCTAACCCACCTCTCTCTTTCTCTCTCTCTCTCTCTCTCTCTCTCTCTCTCTCTCTCTCTCTCTCTCTCTCTCTCTCTCTCTAACACCTACGCTCCCTCCTATCCCTCCAAAACACACAGTAAAGAATTAGACACATGTTCAACATCTGGGTATCGTTATTGTAGACTTTTGTTTATAGTTATATTGTCTTCCAATTATGTCCTGGAATTTGTATTGATAAAGCCACTGGATGGCGAAACGTCTACAATAAAGATACCCAGATGTTGCACATGTGTCTAATTCTTCATATTGTCGATATTGTCTACCTCACATGTATAAAACATGTCGGAACGAAAGGTCGTCAAAAGTTTTTTTGTCTTATGTGCGGATTATTTGTGTAATGTTCCAGTCACGGTATTGTGGCTGCCCATTCTTCATCCCTCCAAAATTACGGTTGAAGACTCTCACCGGGCTGTGTTTGCTGGGGTCGAGACTCAGCTCCTGGACTCCCCCCGCTGGGCCATTTTGATTAGTACCGCTGATTATTGGCTTATTAGTCCATGAAATTTCTGAAGGTGGTTCAACTACCGATACCACAGTGGAATACTTAATGACCTCCTCATCTGTCGAGAAAAAATCTGTACCCGACTAACACTAATTATCACGAATCAAAATTCACGCTAAACTCCAGCCACGCCTAGTATACAGCTACTCAACGATGTGGTGGAGAAAACAGCCCTCAGCTAGCCTGGGGTGGGGAAAACAACCCTCTCTAGGCCTATATGGTGGGAAAAAGTCCTCAACAGGCTTATGTGGTGGGGAAAGCAGCTGAACGAGCCTTACCTCACGACTTCCTCCCCACCTCGATAACCCCATCCCACTTATCAAATATTTCCATGATTACGAAAGGAAAAAAGACACTGGTTTATCGTACAGTGATAAAAAGGGTTATGTTTGACCTAGTTCAACTCGATCACTGTCCACGATTCCCTTGATACATTCTCTAGTCAACGCTCCTGCCAGACGATGGAGCCGTGAGTCAACTGTTGGGTCTAGAGAAGTTTCTCCATTTTCATCCTTAATGCTGTACAGAGAGCGAAACGTTGCCCAGATAGAAGCTTGTTCTACGACGTGTCTCCCTAAGCTCTCCACACGCCATGTCGATTCTGGGCTGGAAAAAACAGGTGCCAAGGTAATTATCTAACATGAGTGATGACGCAGCCTCACTGCTTCGGAGATGATCTGCGTGGAGGATGTTCCGGGGGTCAACGCCCCCGCGGTCCAGTCCATAACCAGTCCCATGACAAATACATCTTCTTGAATAAGAAACACCCGCTGTATGGGGATACCTGATGCTAAATGAGTGTTACATAGTGGGAACACCTTCAGTACTCACCTGTCCTGTTCTATACGAGTGTTACAGTGTGGGTATACGTGTAGTGTTCTACTAGCGTGTAGCTACACAGGGGAAACACCCACAAAGTGTTGCTACCTTATTCTATATGATAGACTGTGGGAACAAGAGTTAGTTAATGTTTTGACGTTATATTCTATGACACAGGATGAGTTACGTCAGGTGGTGAAATGTGTTCAACCTAATCAAGGTATGTATTCACAGGCTACGAAGACTTCACGTCACAGCGGCAGTGAGTGCTAGTGGAAGATGTAAGTGAAATGAGGTGTAATGAGAGAGGAAGGAACTGAAGTGAGATGAGAACTTAGGTGGGAGGTAGAGGAAGGTGACTCCAATGTTAGAAAGTGTCAAGGTGAATAACGGAATTAAGAAGAATAGAAGTGCATGAGAAAGACATGAGACATGCACTAAGCGACCAGTCAAAAACACAGCCTTGATATGACCATGGGAATCTAAGCATTTTTTTCTTCCTTGCATTTTATACATAAGTTTTTAGCTATAAAACTCTGACATCTTGTTATCTTTGTTTATCGTTTGTTATTTATACAAAATATTGATAACCGAAATCGTAATAGAACGACAGTTTGGAATTTTAAGATTTACTCACCATGGGTTCAACCCCCACCCGTTCCGTGGTTTGAGCCACCTCCTGTAAGCCCCAGATAGGGTGACTGATGAGGGCGTCTGACACATTGAAAACCTGACATAGTTATGTAATCGAAGTGTATTTATGTTAGATTTATTTACAGTGAAGTTAATGTTGTAACACTGCGCCAATTTATCCCAATTCATCTGTTTAATTTGAACAGCTGAGGCGTGGTTCCTAATTTTCCCGTCATAGCGAGAGAGAGAGAGAGAGAGAGACAGACAGACAGACAGACAGACAGACCGACAGACAGAGACAGAGAGACAGAGAGACAGAGATGAGTAAGGAGAATTACCCTTCCAAATCTTGTGTTTCCTCATTTGTTATGGAACCCTCACCTTAGTTATCTGCTCCAATTCATTCCTCTACAACTGCCAGACTCATGTCCCTCACTGTACTCCAGAATGTACTTATGCCGTGAGATGAGGCTCTCGCTGGACTCAGACGCGTCGTTCAGCCAACTTGGAAATGCGTCTGCCTTAGGCAAGCGATGGCAGGCTACATTTTTCTTCCGAGAAGACAACTAATTACGGTTTCTTGACAGGATGATGATACTGATGGAGTTGTGGTAAGAGTGGATGGAAAGAGTCCTAGCAACGATGGAAAATGTCTTAACAACGATGGAAAATGTCTTAGCAACGATGGAGAGTATCTTAGCAACGATGGAGAGTGGCTTAGCAACAATGGAAAGTTTCTTAGCAACGATGGAAAGCGTCCTAGCAACGATGAAAAGTGTCCTAGTAACGATGGAAAGTGTCCTAGCAACGATGGAAAGTGTCCTAGCAACGATGGAAAGTGTCCTAGCAACGATGGAAAGTGTCCTAGTAACCAGCAATGAAGCTGATGTATTGAGGGTGAAATGTGACTCCAGGATGACTATGAAGAATCATGGAGCAAATCTTCTCAGCAAAGCAGCCAAGTAAAGATGTATCTTGTGCTGTCTCAGCAGCTCATGCAAAGCTCTACGAGACGAAAGTTATAGTAGTAGTAGTAGTAGTAGTAGTAGTAGCAGTAGTACTAGTACTAACAGTAGTAGTAGTACTAGCAGTAGTAGTAGTAGCAGTAGTATAGTAGTAATATTTAAAATAGCAGTAGAAATAGTATTAGCAATTACAGTACCCAACAGCCTATGCTGTAGCAGTACAGTACCAGTTGAGTAGACACCACTCTCTTGAATTTCCTGCAGTTTCTACCATCTTTGAATTCATGGCAAGGAGTAAATTAATCTGGTTAAAATACATAAATTTTGAACAAAAGTGCCCAAACTTACAGATTTTAATTATTTTTCATATGACATTTTTATACATAAAAGAATATGGCTTAATTTTTTTATTTTCCTGAGGGGAAAAATCCATATATTGGTGCTTAATTGTCCATTTAGTATAATAATCTATGTGATATGTCAAGATATTTCTAAAAAACAAGATAACAGATATGTTAAGCAAATTCCATAAATTTGCCTGCAACAGATAAGTCAACTGTATATATAAATCTAGATGTACAACTTTTAACCCTTTTGAGGCCTAGTTTCTAGGTCTTTTATGTATCCATATACCCTGGCATGTCTTGGAAGAGAAGGGTCGGGTATGAAGAAGAGGCGAATACAGATTATGTGATAAAAGGCAGGTGTTGAACAGAGAGGGAGAGCTCTGCAGAGTGTGTAAGCTGAAATGGAAAGGGGAGGTCAGACGTCAGAAAGGGATGGAAGGGGGCAGGTGTGAAGCGGAGAGGGAAGGCAGGTGTGAGGCAGAGAATGAGGTGGTAGGGAAGGGCAGGTGTGTTCTGGTAATAAGGTGGTCAACACCTCAGCAGGGGTCGGCATCTTGGCTCACCGTCAGAGCTACGGGAGGCCACACACTGGAGGCTGCTCTCTTGGCTACAGATGGGGGCATGCTCCCTCCTTCCAAGGCCATAGAGATACTGGAATGGCTCTATACTCTAGTCTAGAGTATAGAGCCATTCCATATTCCTTTCGGACTGGGAGCATATTGTCAACAAGATTGAGGAACTGAACACCTAAAAACTACCTCGCAACTTCCTTCAGCGTCTCCAGCAATCATTCTGTGTCGAGCTGAAAAAGTCACTGATTGGTTAACGTCTACATAAATATACCCAGGTGTAGCATGTACGTTTTAGTCATCAAATTGTCAGTATTGTACATCATTAATGTAATGATGTCACGAAGTTAATGGTACTTCACAAGCCTGAACAGTTAGTGTATTCGACACTTGGTTACCAGTGAGGTGCCGTGAGCCGAAGAGTATTTTGAATTTCTTGGTCAGCCAAGGATTCCCATGGACTGTGATTGGACAATAACTGCGTCCCTTGGTAATTCAAAAGGACGATAACTGCGTCCTCCATAATCCATCAATAACCAGCATGGATTATGTTACTCACAATCCAGGTATTTCAGAGAAACGCTGAACTTAAATAATTATATCCTTTATGGATCGTAACTGAATACAAATGAGCGACATTGTTATTTGTTCCAGTAACCTCATAAACTGGACGAATGTGGCCATCATAGACTAAAATATTCTGACTTGTGCCCACTCAAAGACCATCACGGGCCAATATTCGGTCTCTGCATCATTTCCAAGATCTAAATTTCGGAGATAGTACACTCTCGCCTCTCAAGATTATTCCACGAGCAGTGTGGTGTGAAAGATGACGGTCATTTGAGCATCATTAAGGACTGGATGATTGTAACTGCCATAGTCATTCCGGGACCATTACGATGGATAAGTTGAGCTTCCAGTAGGGCGGTTCACGAGGTCCACAATGGACTACGTGCGGTCCACACTGGTACGTGCGGTGCACAAATGGGACGCGTGCTACATGCGGTCCCCATTCGATCTACATGCGGTCCACGTGTAAAAGATAGCCTCTGTGGCTTGGAGGAAGGACCTCCATGCTCCCCAAGCTGAATTCTTAAGCTTTCCAGTGAAAGCTGGCAGTGTATCACGACCTGAGAAGCTGTAGACAACTAAATGTGAATCTTAATAAGCATCTAGTTGTAAGAATTTCAATGACTTGCTGATTTTGATTGTTGATATTTTAACCGAACTTAAATCTAGATTGACTGATGGGCAAGATATTACCAAGGCCAAGGATGCTGCTTCTCCTGCTCCACGAGGACTGTGAATAAGATACCCACATAATTACTGTCTATAATGTCTTTATAAAATATACGGGAGGTACCGCTTCTGGAACTGTCCTGGGGACCCTCATCCTCGACAAAAAAGAATAAACATTACTTGTTATACACAATTCAGGAGGTCCCCATCGAGTTCGCATGTCGAGGATTTCCTGTACACTGCGAGGTTATAATATTTACAGACTGTCGTTATACTCTACCGTTGTATTTCCACGAGAGATGGCACTGAGATGCAGTTGTGAAGCATTGTTTCTAGTGTCAAAGACCAACCGTAAGGTTGCAACTAGACACACCGTCAACAGGTAATGGAACTTCCATATCCTCTGAGTTAGCCAGATTGAGAGGTTCCACTTCCACAAATATCAGTAATAATGGTAGAATTATCGACAAGATGTTAGGTAAATGAACACAGATGCAATTAATGTGACATTTTATTGTGGTAACGTTTCGCTCTCCAGGAGCTTTGACAAGGCGATACATAGCTCCTGGAGAGCGAAACGTTGCCATTAAAATGCCACATTAGTTGCATATGTGTCCGTTTCCATAAATAATGTAAGTGAATTGTGATTCTTCGGGGTAATGTTCTGACTGCTTCCTCTAGACTCTAGAGAGCACATCGTAGACACAGGTGATGATGACTCTAGAGAGCACTTCCTAGACACAGATGATGATGACTCAAGAGAGTACTTCCTAGACACAAGTGATGATGACTCTAGAGAGCACTTTCTAGGCACAGGTGATGACTCTAGAGAGCACATCCTAGACACAGGTGATGATGACTCTAGAGAGCACTTCCTAGACACAGGTGATGATGACGTCCTTATTTAGGATGGAATTTCACGTTTGCAATCTTGTTAAAGACTGACAATTTGACAGACACACAGATGATCAACCCAAATACAAATAATATAGCCATCCCTATGGTCACTATCCTGAGCGCTATGTGATTTCTTGTCCACTTTTTTGAGGAATATTAAAAGGCAGTATAATAATCTATGTGATATGTCAGGGTATATCTTTAACCAAAATAAGATACCAGGCAAATTTCGTAAATTTTCTTGTAGCAGATAAGTGAACTTTAGATATAAATCGATATGTACCTTCATTAACCCTTTTTTGGGGGCCTAGTTCCTAGGCCTCTTGTGTATCTATAGGCTCTTGCACTACCCTCCACACCGTAGATATGGGAGACACAATAAACTAGCCGCTTCCTCGGCAAAATGTAAAACCCAAAATGCTTTTAAGAACCTAACATATGAACATAAGAATGAAGGTACACTGCAGTAGGCCTACTGGTTTATACAAAAACAGATTTTTCTCTTGTTGACTTCTAAATACTTTGCAACACCAACATGTTGACGAATAAGACACATGTGCAACACCTGAGTGTCTTTTCTGATGAGACTTTTCGCCAACCAGTGACTTTTTTCCCTCCAGTGCAAAGCATACTCTTCAGGTCACTTGTTCTATCTAGGCTGGAATATTGCTGCACACTAACAGCACCTTTCAAGGCAGGTGAAATTGCTGACCTAGAAAATGTACAGAGAACTTTCACGGCGCGCATAACGGAGATAAAACACCTCAATTACTGGGAGTGCTTGAGGTTTCTAAACCTGTATTCCCTGGAACGCAGGCGGGAGAGATACATGATTATATACACCTGGAAAATCCTAGAGGGACTAGTACCGAACTTGCACACGAAAATCACTCACTACGAAAGCAAAAGACTTGGCAGACGATGCACCATCCCCCCAATGAAAAGCAGGGGTGTCACTAGCACGTTAAGAGACCATACAATAAGTGTCAGGGGCCCGAGACTGTTCAACTGCCTCCCAGCACACATAAGGGGGATTACCAACAGACCCCTGGCAGTCTTCAAGCTGGCACTGGACAAGCACCTAAAGTCAGTTCCTGATCAGCCGGGCTGTGGCTCGTACGTTGGTTTGCGTGCAGCCAGCAGCAACAGCCTGGTTGATCAGGCTCTGATCCACCAGGAGGCCTGGTCACAGACCGGGCCGCGGGGGCGTTGACCCCCGGAACTCTCTCCAGGTAAACTCCAGGTAATACATGCTGGGAACAGTGGAAGAAGAGGAGAGGTGTTTTTCAGGTGTTCAGTCCCTTGATGGAAGGTGTTTAACCCTCTTAGCATTGATAAATCAGAGGTAAATTTTGATCATTAACGGACTGAGCGCTTTCTTATAGTGCTGAGGTACTGGACTCAAAATTATCTCCTCTCCTTTTCACTACCTTCGGTTTATGTTTTCTGTAATAGATTAAAAAAAAAAACAGATTGGCGAAACATCTCTTCAGTAAAACTGCCCAGGTATTGCACATATCTTATGCTAAATGTTTATTAACAAGCCTAATCCTGGCTACAACTTCAGTCTGTTTACATTACAAGTTGCTCTGTAATTGTGCTTATCTACGTTCATGTTATCACAGAGTTGTACTTAGACTTCTAAATGCATTTCTATGACACTTAGAAACATTACTTATTTCTCTACTAACATTCCCTCTAGTTCTTGACAAAGACTGATACAGATTGTGGTGTGAGTGGTTGTTGTAGTCGTGGTGATGGTGATAATTTCGCGTGTATATCTTTGTGCTGGTATATATCCATATGTTTGTGTGTGTGTTTGCCTGTATGAATGTGTGTACAAGCTCTCTACCATTATAGTGTGCTCCTCACTTAGCGACGAATT
This sequence comes from Cherax quadricarinatus, assembly GCF_026875155.1. Taxonomy (NCBI): domain Eukaryota; kingdom Metazoa; phylum Arthropoda; class Malacostraca; order Decapoda; family Parastacidae; genus Cherax; species Cherax quadricarinatus. The sequence continues at coordinate 324,330 of NC_069491.1, read as the reverse complement.
TGTTTAACGACATGGTCTTAGGAACGGAACTCCGTCAAGTGAAGAGAGGCTATAAATTATAGTATGCTCCTCACTTAGATACGAATTCGTTTAACGACGTGGTCTTAGGAACGGAACTCCGTCAAGTGAAGAGAGGCTATAAATTATAGTATGTTCCTCACTTAGATACGAATTCGTTTAACGACGTGGTCTTAGGAACGGAACTCCGTCGTTAAGTGAGGAGAGGCTGTAAATCGTGATACCACTACATACACGCACCACTGAGCCCTACTCGTACACGTCAATGGTGTGTATGTTCAGACATACGTGGCCCCTTTTTTTCGTCATGTCTGCGATGTCCAATCATGAAAATATTAACCCATGCGAGCTATGATTTTCTCAATCAGAAAAAATAAGAGTAAAGGAATTTACCAGCACACAGAAAAGCATAATGAGAGAGAATGTCAACAATAGACTGTTATTTACCTAGTGTGAAGCGGCCACCTTCGTCTTTTATTTCTGGTTCCATGCGTTAGTACGCACATTCAACGACCATACACCTGTTCCATACGCCTCCACGACGCAAATTATACAAGATGGAAATTATACAAGATTATAGACCGGTTCTGTGATGGATCACACACAAGTTTTCCTACTGAGAGAAAGGTAGACGAGGTGTCTACAAGTAGGTAACTATACCTACACTTTGTCGAGACGTAGGTGAGTGTATGTAGACAGAATTATGATAGTGTGCATAAAAGCTTCAGCTCTAAGTCAAATATCAAGTTGTATCAAAATCTCTACTTCTAAAAAGCATATATAGAACTTACAACGACCGAACTTGTAGCCTAATTCGTTACAACTCTGATACAATTCCGATACAAATTGTATTAATGCTGGCAGAATTGCCGAAAATATGTTACGTAAAACGAGACGTCATCACATACCTACAACTACTACCACCACTACTACCACAAGTTCTACTACAACTACTACTAGTATTACTACTACTACTTACGACGATTATATTAAGTCTTGCGCTTGTAATACCTGTATTACCCTCAGTGTCCATGTATTACCCTCAGTGTCCATGTATTACCCTCAGTGTCCATGTATTACCCTCAGTGTCCATGTATTACCCTCAGTGTCCATGTATTACCCTCAGTGTCCATGTATTACCCTCAGTGTCCATGTATTACCCTCAGTGTCCATGTATTACCCTCAGTGTCCATGTATTACCCTCAGTGTTCATGTATTACCCTCAGTGTCCATGTATTACCCTCAGTGTTCATGTATTACCCTCAGTGTCCATGTATTACCCTCAGTGTCCATGTATTACCCTCAGTGTCCATGTATTACCTCAGTGTCCATGTATTACCCTCAGTGTCCATGTATTACCCTCAGTGTCCATGTATTACCTCAGTGTCCATGTATTACCCTCAGTGTCCATGTATTACCCTCAGTGTCCATGTATTACCCTCAGTGTCCATGTATTACCCTCAGTGTTCATGTATTACCCTCAGTGTCCATGTATTACCCTCAGTGTCCATGTATTACCCTCAGTGTCCATGTATTACCTCAGTGTCCATGTATTACCCTCAGTGTCCATGTATTACCCTCAGTGTCCATGTATTACCTCAGTGTCCATGTATTACCCTCAGTGTCCATGTATTACCCTCAGTGTCCATGTATTACCCTCAGTGTCCATGTATTATCCTCAGTGTCCATGTATTACCCTCAGTGTCCATGTATTACCCTCAGTGTCCATGTATTATCCTCAGTGTCCATGTATTACCTTCAGTGTCCATGTATTACCCTCAGTGTCCATGTATTGTTTGTAACGGCTGGACATAGCTTCTGGAGAGCGAAACGTTGCCACAGAAATGTCGCATTAGTTGCACTTGTGTCATTTTACCTAACAAACTCTGATACAAACATAATTTGCTACATGCATGCTTCACTGTGAGTTGTACGACTCATCTCCCACGGGTTCGATCCCCACCCGTTCCCTGATTTATTTGCATGCTCAAAACAAATCCATAAAATATGTGCCAAGCGTTGCTATGTCTATCGTGTTTACTTTTCAAAGTTGTGATCTGAGTGGTGTTGTCATTGTACCTCGGTTTCAAGTCTTACAACGTTGTGTCAGTGATGGTACTTTGGGTGTTTATGTATCCCCAGTTTGTGAGATCTCTCCTGGGCCGCAATGTTCTTAATTGACTGTCGGCCACAGCTCCTGGCCCCTACTCTTTGCTTGTTGCTATGCGCTCTAAGAGCCCTATCATACCTCCTAAAGCTATGTGTGGATCCTGCCTCCACTACATCACTCTCCAGATTGTTCCACTTCCTGACAACTTTGTGGCTGAAGAAATACTTCCCAACATCCCTGTGACTCCTTGTTCCTGTATCCCATCTCTAAGACCTTCTAGACCTGTCCACCTTGTCATTTCCCCTCAGTATTTTACACGTGTGTGTGTGTGTGTGTGTGTGTGTGTGTGTGTGTGTGTGTGTGTGTGTGTGTGTGTGTGTGTGTGTGTGTGTGTGTGTGTGTGTTACTCCTGCCCAGTAGCAAGGCTCCTGGCCTCGTAATTATATATTCCAGACGCGGCCAGACTGACTACTTACCCGTCGTCCTGGAAGTGACCTGTCTGACTCCTTCAGTGACCCAGGGATGACCCCGGCTTGTGTCTTCGATCAGGGTGTGTTGTAGTGCCTATTTTGGGGCACAAACACCCATCAGGGTCTTAAGCCGGGACTACCAAACGGAAACGCTGCTCTCTGGGAAACTTAAAAAGGATATGTTTCAAATGTTTATTCAGCTCAGTTACAGAACCGATCTTCGAGTATGCAGCGCCAGTGTGGTGCCTAAACTAGCACAGCATGTACGTGAGGGTACATGGGAAAAAAACAGGACAGGAGCTGGAAATTTTCGTGGAAAAGGATACTTAAGTAAAGCTCAGGTCATATATGAGAAGAATTTTTAGGCCATCAATGGCATCTTCAGTCCTAATAATTGGGACTGATCACCCTACTGGTGGCAAGACGTCTTTTTCCACATGTTGTCGGTATCACCTGACCATTTCTCACTGGAACTCTACACCCATTCTTCAACTACTTGTTTATTAATTCATTGAAATTAAAACCTGTTTAGTTATCAAAACATTAGACACCTGTCGAACGACCCATTATGTGCCTCTCTGATCTTACAACTACCGCCCGTACGTCATTGTGGGCTGACTAATGAACCTGTTAAAATATCTAGATTAAAGACCATTCTGTTGCTATTATCTAGGTGTGCGAGTCAAGGATATACTAATACTACTACTACTACTACTACTACTACTACTACTACTACTACTACTACTACTACAACTACTACTACTACTACTAATAATAATAATCATTTCTCTAAGTACATGATATAACGTATACAGACCGTAGCTGATATCAGAGATATACTACATAGAAAGCCCTTGGTTATGCAGATCATTTCGGGCAACTTAAGTCAGTTTTGTCCACAGAATGCAACCCACACCAGTCGACTAATACCCAGGTACCAGCTTACTGCAGGTGTCTTAAGGAAACACGTCCAAATGTTTCCACCCGCACCGGGGATCGAACCAAAGAGCTCACTGTGTGATCTGAGTGCGCTACTAACCGAGCTACTGCTAATGAACTGGAGAAAATCCAGCGGTTGTCCACCAGACACCAAGAAGGAGAAATCCAAGACACGAGAATAGACTGTACAAGATTGACCTGGTGACTCTGGGAGAAGGAACTTCAGGAGAGGCGACGGAAGATGGAAGATTGATGACTATGATAATGGTATACAGTACCGAAAAGTTGGTCTGGCATATTTATTGTTAAAATGCTTCGCCAACACAGTAGGCTTCTACAGTCGAGTACAGAGGCAGTAGAAGCAGTAGAGATGTGAAAGACGATGTAATCAGTCCATCACCCTTGAGGACGTAGTTTTGAGGTGGTCAGTCCCTCAACCTGTACGGGTCTCAGGTACAGGGATGAGTCACAGGAATGTTAGGCAAGTGGAACGACCTAGATGGGGAAGTGGAAGAGGCAGAATCCGTACATAGCTTTAAGAATAGGAACAATAGTGCTCACGTAGCCAGGAGTGAAACCAGTAGGGACCAAGAGCTAAGAATTGACACCAGCAACCACAAATAGGTGAGTACGAACAAACACACACACACACACACACACACACACACACACACATAAACATACACACTACCATCACCCACCACTATAACCCAGATGTGTATATCTCTCAGCATATATACCCTGAGAGGTGTGTATATTTGTGCATATACGCTTAGACATGTGTATCTCAGTGTATACAAACACAGCGATTAATCCCTTATTATAGAAACCCAGGTGTTGAGCCTAGCGAATGGGTTCAGTGTTTTAATGACCCTTGTGTAGTAGATAGGCGTTAAACCCCATTCACCAAACAATTAAGAAAATAGTGACTTAATGATAGCAGTGGAGAGAGTTACTCTAAATCAGCAACTGATAGCCCCTCTCCCACTCTCGTGAGGTATATACACTGAGAAACGTATTTCTCTGTGTATATACACTGAGAGGTGTATTTCTCAGTGTATATACACTGAGAGGCGTATTCCTAAGTGTATATACACTGAGAGGTGTATTTCTCAGTGTATATACACTGAGAGGCGTATTCCTAAGTGTATATACACTGAGAGGTGTACTTCTCAGTGTATATACACTGAGAGGCGTATTCCTAAGTGTATATACACTGAGAGGTGTATTTCTCAGTGTATATACACTGAGAGGCGTATTCCTAAGTGTATATACACCGAGAGGTGTATTTCTCAGTGTATATACACTGAGAGGCGTATTCCTAAGTGTATATACACTGAGAGGTGTATTTCTGTGTATATACACTGAGAAACGTATTTCTCTGTGTATATACACTGAGAGGTGTATTTCGCAGTGTATATACACTGAGAGGTGTATTTCTCAGTGTATATACACTGAGAGGTGCATTTCTCTAAGCGTATATACGTACATTGAAAGGTTGCTTTAATCCCTGTTGTCAGTAGTAAAGTATTCTTGTCTGGTGGCCATGAGGTTATGTGAGTAACAGATAGGCTTTAAACCCTATTAACCAGCCAACTCGCTACCATGGTGATCCCGGCAGCGTGATGGTGTTTATGGTGGTGCCTCTCAGCTGTTGATACTAGTACTATTGCTTCGTGTTTCACTGTCTTTAGACCTTGGACATCTCACACGTGACCTTGCAATGCTAGCACCTGGGTGACCTTACAGGTGACCTTGCTATGCTAGGCTCTGGGTGACCTTAGAGGGGACCTTGCTATGCTAGGCCCTATGTGAGCTTACAGGTGACCTTGCTATGCTAGGACCTGAGTGACCTTACAGGTGACCTTACTATATTAGGACCTGGGTGACTTTACAGGTGACCTTGCTATGCTAGCTAGGACCTGGTGACCTTACAGGGGACCTTGCTATGCTAGGACCTGGGTGACCTCACAGGGGGACCTCACAGCGGAACCTCACAGGGGACCTGACTATGCTAGGACCTGGGTGACCTCACAGGGGGACCTCACAGCGGAACCTCACAGGGGACTTGGCTATGCTAGGACCTGGGTGACCTCACAGGGGACCTTACTATGCTAGGCTCTAGGTGATCTCACAGGGGGACCTCACAGGGGACCTCGCTCTCTCAGGACTTAGGTTGAGTCCCAGGCAGAACGAGTTCTATAGCCTCTCCTTGTTCACCTAGCATTAGACCTAGCAGCTAGGCGACTATTGATAATATTGACTTGCTGAGGGAAGATGTAAAGAAAGTGGGATAAGCCACAATGCCTGGCTTTCTTCCTTAATCCTGGGTTAAGATTAATAACCCAAATCAAAGGCTTTTTAGGGTGTTGGGTCGACCTTTATAGCAAGTGTTTGGGTTAAACCACTTACACTCCCTGTAATATGGTTCATGAACCACTTACACTCCCTGTAATATGGTTCATGAACCACTTACACTCCCTGTAATATGGTTCATGAACCACTTACACTCCCTGTAATATGGTTCATGAACCACTTACACTCCCTGTAATATGGTTCATGAACCACTTACACTCCCTGTAATATGGTTTATGAACCACGTACACTCCCTGTAATAAGGTTCATGAACCACTTACACTCCCTGTAATAAGGTTCATGAACCACTTACACTCCCTGTAATATGGTTCATGAACCACTTACACTCCCTGTAATAAGGTTCATGAACCGCTTACACTCCCTGTAATATGGTTCATGAACCACTTACACTCCCTGTAATATGGTTCATGAACCACTTACACTCCCTGTAATATGGTTCATGAACCACTTACACTCCCTGTAATATGGTTCATGAACCACTTACACTCCCTGTAATATGGTTCATGAACCACGTACATCCCTGTAATATGGTTCATGAACCACTTACACTCCCTGTAATATGGTTCATGAACCACTTACACTCCCTGTAATATGGTTCATGAACCACTTACACTCCCTGTAATATGGTTCACGAACCGCTTACACTCCCTGTAATATGGTTCATGAACCACTTACACTCCCTGTAATATGGTTCATGAACCACTTACACTCCCTGTAATATGGTTCATGAACCACTTACACTCCCTGTAATATGGTTCATGAACCACTTACACTCCCTGTAATATGGTTCATGAACCACTTACACTCCCTGTAATATGGTTCATGAACCACTTATTCGCCCTGTAATAAGGATCATGAACCACTTATTCTCCCTAAAACAAGGTTCATGAACCACCTATACTCTCCCTGTAACAAGGTTCATGAACCACCTATAATCACCCTGTAACAAGGTTCATGAACCACCTATACTCTCCCTGTAACAAGGTTCATGAACCACCTATACTCACCCTGTAACAAGGTTCATGAACCACCTATAATCACCCTGTAACAAGGTTCATGAACCACCTATACTCTCCCTGTAACAAGGTTCATGAACCACCTAATCACCCTGTAACAAGGTTCACGAACCACCTATACTCTCCCTGTAACAAGGTTCACGAACCACCTATACTCACCCTGTAACAAGGTTCACGAACCACCTATACTCTCCCTGTAACAAGGTTCACGAACCACCTATACTCACCCTGTAACAAGGTTCATGAACCACCTATACTCACCCTGTAACAAGGTTCATGAACCACCTATACTCTCCCTGTAACAAGGTTAATGAACCACCTGTACTCACCCTGTAATAAGGTTCATGAACCACCTATACTCACATTGTAACAAGGTTCATGAACCACCTATACTCTCCCTGTAACAAGGTTAATGAACCACCTATACTCACCCTGTAACAAGGTTAATGAACCACCTATACTCACCCTGTAATAAGGTTCATGAACCACCTATACTCACCCTGTAACAAGATTCATGAACCACCTATACTCTCCCTGTAACAGGGTTCATGAACCACCTATACTCTCCCTGTAACAAGGTTCATGAACCACCTATAATCTCCCTGTAACAAGGTTCATGAACCACCTATACTCTCCCTGTAACAAGGTTCATGAACCACCTATACTCTCCCTGTAACAAGGTTCATGAACCACCTGTACTCTCCCTGTAACAAGGTTCATGAACCACCTATACTCACCCTGTAACAAGGTTCAGGAACCACCTATACTCTCCCTATAACAAGGTTCAGGAACCACCTATACTCTCCCTGTAACAGGGTTCATGACCCACCTATACTCTCCCTGTAACAAGGTTCAGGAACCACCTATATTCTCCCAGTAACAAAGTTCGTGAACCTTCCCTGTAAACACCCTTCATCTCAAAGTCATTCAGATTCAGCCTCTTAGAAGCCGACTTCCGGCCACCACTACTATCATTTTTTGGAATGGTCGACTTATTCCATTATAACTAAAATTTTGGTTTCGGAAATCTGTCGTTACGACTTAAAATTCTCCTCCTAACAAATTTATATATATATATATATATATATATATATATATATATATATATATATATATATATATATATATATATATATATATATATATATATATTATATAGATAATTCTTATAATCAACATTCATACACGAGAACGACCTTCTTAGAATTAAATCTTTTCCTTTCCTCATTTAATTGGACTAATTAATAATCATAATTATGTAGACCCTCAATTTTCTCTGAGGAGAGAGAAGAGAGAGAGAGAGAGAGAGAGAGAGAGAGAGAGAGAGAGGGAAAAAATGCCTTTCTGAGCAGAAATCCTTTCATCCCTGGCTGGTTAAGACGTTTGTGCGGAGCCTCGTTAAGTTCCAGCTCACAGCTGTTACCTAGAAAGTTCTTGCCAATGTAATTTCTGGGGAAATATAATCTGAATGGAATTGGATTACATTTCCAGGAAGGTTCATCAGTTTGTGACGCTTGTGGGAGGGGATCGATTGAGAAATGTAATCTCAATGGAAGGGTATTATTAGCTGGAACGATCTTGCCATTGTAATTTCTGAGGAAATGTAATCTGAATGGAATTGGATTACATTTCCAGAAAGGTTTATCAGTTTGCTACGCTTGTGGGGGACAGTCATTGAGAAATGTAATCTCAGTGGAAGGGAATTATAAGGTGGAACGATCTTGCAAATGTAATTCCTAAGGAAATGTAATCTGAATGTAAAATAATAACGTATCTGGAAAATGGTGCCAATGTAATTATTAATGAATTATTTAAGCGGGATTATATTTCTAAAGCTACAAGAAACGCCTTTGATGCTTGATTGCTTGAGTTAAAGTAATTTGTAGAGAAATCTAAGCTTAATGTAATCAGATTATATTTCCATAGCTACGCTTAAAATGATTTTCAGAGAAATGCAACAACAACAACAACAACAACAACAATAAATACTACCACTACTGCTATTACTACTACTATTACTACTACTACTACTACTATTACTACTACTGTTACTACAACTATAACCACTACAACTACTACTACAACTAAAACTACTACTACTACTATTTCGATCGCTGTGGGATTCGAAAAGTGTATTCCCATGTTGCGCAACCCCAGCCCCCTGTACCTTAATGGAGGCGAAAGGAGTAGTGCAGAGTGCGGCATACGCTTGTAATGGAATCAAATATTAACCTTGAAGATTAGAAGGGAGTCATAAGAGGCAATTACAAGTCATCACATGGAAACTAATATCACGATTTCTTCGTGAAGCTTACAAGCTAGGACGTACACAGCCCGGATCTAGTTCAAACCTGCCACTAAGAAATACCAGCTGTGAAGCTAATTAGAGAGGCATTCTGTTAACTCAGAGAGACCAATATCCTAAACTACACCAGCACATCAAGTTTGAAGCTTCTCTCGGAAGTTGCGTTACCATATTATCAGCAGTTAAGGTTGAAGATAGTCAGGTGAGGCGAACAGACACCATCGCCTGGTCTTGGAAGCATTTTGGTTGTTGACCAGTGAATTATCGATTCAAACTCTACTCACCTCACACACTTGAGGCCCGGGGACCGATCCCAGGTACGGGTGGAAACATTAAGACGTGGTATGGTTTGTTTGCAATTGTCATTACGATTTCGTGAGTCATTAAGACGTCTTTCCAAGACATCTGCTGTCCACATTCACCTAGGAAAAAAGTAGGTACCTGGGTATTAGTGGACTGGTGTGGGTCGCATCTTGGGACAAAACTAACCTAACCTAGTAATGGACCCTTACTCTAAGTAGATGGGAATACCTAAGTGTACTACACAAGCACACAGTAACACTACTGATAAGTGAATAACAAGGGACTTTCTATATAGTAGAATGTCACTGATGTCAGCTATGGTCTGTATAAGTTGCATCAATTACTTGTTGAAATAAAGATCATTGTTGTTGTTGTTGTTGTTGTTGTTGTTGTTGTTGTTGTTGTTGTTGTTGTTGTTGTTGTTGTTGTTGTTGTTGTTGTTGTTGTTGTTGTTGTTGTTGTTGTTGTTGTTGTTGTTATTATTATTATTATTATTATTATTATTGTTATTATTATTATTATTATTATTATTATTATTATTATTATTATTATTATTATTATTAATTATTATTATTATTATTATTATTATTATTATTGTTATTATTATTATTATTTATTATTATTATTATTATTATTATTATTATTATATTATTATTATTATTATTATTATTATTATTATTATTATTATTATTATGATTATATTATTAGCGCGTTTGACCGCCAAAATGGCGGACACAGTTCGAGTCACGTGAAGCAATAAGTTTCAGGCCTATTTAGAGGAAGTAAAAAAATTATTGCCCAGCCATAAAAAAAATGAATATTAAGCAAGTGGAAGAGTTGGTCTGTTGTGAAATATAGTGAAAAAATAAAAAAATATAGATTTTTTTATATAGAAAATGGAGAGTGTATAAGATTCTGCGTTGAAGACTGTGAGGGCATCTCTCTCTCTCTCTCTCTCTCTCTCTCTCTCTCTCTCTCTCTCTCTCTCTCTCTCTCTCTCTCTCCTCTCTCTCTCTCGTCTCTCTCTTCTCTCTCTCTCTCTCTTCTCTCTCTCACTCTCTCTCTCCTCTCTCTCTCTCTCTCTCTCTCTCTCTCTCTCTCTCTCTCTCTCTCTCTCTCTCTCTCTCTCTCTCTCTCTCTCTCTCTCTCTCTCTCTCTCTCTCTCTCTCTCCTCTCTCTCTCTTCTCTCTCTTCTCTCATCTCTCTCTCTCATCTCTCTCTCTCTCTCTCTCTCTCTCCTCTCTCTCTCTCTCTCTTCTTCATCTCTCTCTCTCTTCTCCGTCTCTCTCCTCTCTCTCTCCTCCTCTCTCTTCTCTCTCTCTATATTACACAGGGTTTGACAAGGTTAAGGATCCCTGCTTTATTGACAAGCTATTTACAGGTTAAGATTCCTAACTTTATGGCAAGCTAAAAGAGCTGTTAGGTAGTAGGTTGGTAGACAGCAACCACCCAGGGAAGTACTACCGTCCTGCCAGATGACTGTGAAACAAAAACCTGTAACTGTTTTGCATGATGTAGATTGCCTGGTTTCTTTTTCTGTCTCATAAACACGCTAAATAACAGGGATATCTTGCTACTCCTACTTACAAATTTGGTCACACCTTTATAGACACGCACATGCATATATAATATATACATACATCTAGGTTTTTCTCCTTTTTCTAAATAGCTCTTTTCTTTTTATTTCTTCTATTGTCCATGGGGAAGTGGAAAAGAATCTTTCCTTTCCCTAAGCCATGCGTGTCCCTATGAGGCACTAAAATGCCGGGAGCAATGGGCTAGTAACCCCTTCTCCTGTATACAATTACTAAAAAAGAGAAGAAGAAAAACTTAAAAAAACTGGGTTGCTTAAATGTGCGTGGATGTAGTGCGGATGACAAGAAACAGATGATTGCTGATGTTATGAATGAAAAGAAGTTGGGTGTCCTGGCCCAAAAGCGAAAAAAAGCTGAAGGGTAGGAGAGTTTCAGTGGGGGAAAAATGGGATTAAATCTGGAGTATCTGAGAGAGTTAGAGCAAAGGAAGGGTAGCAGTAATTTTTAAATGAATCAGTTAGGGAAAAGGAGAAAAGAGAATATGAATGTGTAAATTCAAGAATTATGTGGATTAAAGTAAAGGTTGGATGCGAGAAGTGGGTCATAATAAGCGTGTATGCACCTGGAGAAGAGAGGAATGCAGAGGAGAGAGAGAGATTTTGGGAGATGTTAAGTGAATGTATAGGAGCCTTTGAACCAAGTGAGAGAGTAATTGTGGTGGGGGACTTGAATGCTAAAGTAGGAAAAAACTTTTAGAGAGGGTGTGGTAGGTAAGTTTGGGTGCCAGGTGTAAATGATAATGGGGAGCCCTTTGATTAAACTTTGTATAAAAAGGGGGTTTATTTTATAGGTAATACATATTTTAAGAAAAAGAGGATAAATAAGTAAAACACAAAATGAATAGGGCGAAATGACAGTAGTTTTTTGGGATTATGTATTGGTAGATAAAAGACTGTTGAGTAGACTTCAGGATGAACATTTTTTATAGGGGGGCCACAGATATATCAGATCACTTTCTAGTTGTAGCTACACTGAGAGTAAAAGGTAGAGGGGATACAAGGAGAATAGAAGCATCAGGAAAGAGAGGTAAAGGTTTATAAACTAAAAGAGGAGGCAGTTAGGGTAAGATATAAACAGCAATGGAGGATAATGGGCTAATGAGAGCATAGGCAAGGGGGTCGAAGAGGTATGGGGTAGGTTTAAAAATGTAGTGTTAGAGTGTTCAGCAGAATGTTTGTGGTTACAGGAAAGTGGGTGCAGGAGGGAAGAGGAGCGATTGGTGAATAAAGATGTAAAGAGAGTAGTAAGGGAGAAAAAGTTAGCATATGAGAAGTTTTTTTCAAAGTAGAAGTGATGCAAGGAGGGGAAGAGTATATGGAGAAAAAGAGAGAAGTTAAGAGAGTGGTGAAGCAATGTAAAAAGAGAGCAAATGAGAGAGTGGGTGAGATTTATCAACAAATTTTGTTGAAAATAAGAAAAAATTTTGGAGTGAGATTAACAAGTTAAGAAAGCCTAGAGAACAAATGGATTTGTCAGTTAAAAATAGGAGAGGAGAGTTATTAAAAGGAGAGTTAGAGGTATTGGAAATGGGAAAGGGAAAATTTTGAGGAATGTTAAATGTTGATGAAGATAGGGAAGCGTGATTTCGTGTATAGGGCAAGGAGGAATAAATCTTGTAGGAGTGAGGAAGAGTCAGTTGTGAGTGTGGGGAAGTTCGTGAGGCAGTAGGGAAAATGAAAGGGGGTAAGGCAGCCGGGGTTTATGGTAAAGATAGAAATGTTAAAAGCAGGGGGGGATATAGTTTTGGAGTGGTTGGGAAATTTATTTAATAAATTTTGGGAAAGGGGGTTAAAAAGGACCTGGGTTTGGCAGAGAGCATGCATAGTTCCTTTGTTAAAGGAAAAGGGATAAAGAGAGTGCAAAAATTTATGGGGGTAAGTCTTTTGGGTGTCCCTGGTAAAGTGTATGGTAGAGTTAAATGAAAGAATTGGGGTAAGACAGAGAATAGGATAGCAGATGAAAAAGGGGGCTTTAAAAAGGTAGGGGGTGGGCCAGGGTTTACAGTGAAACAATAAGTGAAAGTATTTAGATAAGGCAAAAGGTCTTTGGGGCATTTTGGTTTTGGGAAAAGGGTATACAGGGTGGATGGGGGGGGCAATGTGGCAGTGTTGCAAGTTATGGTGTAGGAGTAGGTTTCTAAAGCAGTGAAGGTTTTTCGAGGTAGTGGGTCAAGTTAGTATGGGAAAAGGGGAAATTTTTTCCCCCGTAAAAGTAGGCTTAGACAAGGAGTGTGATGTCCCGTGGTTGTTTAATATTTTAAGATGGGGGTTTTAAGAGAGTAAATGCAGGGTCTTGGCAAGGGCGTGGAGTTTAAAAATAAAGAAACACACACAAGTGGGGGGTTGTACGCTGCTTTTGCTGAACACGGCTCTTGGGGGATTCTGAAAAGAGTTGCAGAGAATGTGGTGAATTTTGGTAGGGTGGCAAAAGAAGAAATTAAGGTGAATACAGGAAAAAGTAAGGTTATGAGGGTAAAAAAAAGTTAGGGGAGAAAAAATTGAATATAGATTGGGGGGAAGATGGAGGAGGTGAACATTTAGTATTTTGGGGGGTGGACTGTCAGCGGGTGGGTCATGAAAAAACAGCGAGGAGAAGGTGGAGGCAGTGGGGATGTCATGTTGAGGGCAATTGTGGTGGAATATAATGCAGGATTGTATTTGGAAGTTTAGGGGGGTGGGGGTTACAAAACTGTTTTTCCAAGGGCTGGGAAAAGGGGTTTTTGAGGTGGTTCGGACATGTAGAGAGAATGGAGCGAAAAAAGATGACTTCAAGAGGTATCGTTGTTAAGGGGGGAAGGAAGGGGGGGTAGGGGGGCCCCTAGGAGGGGTTGGGGGGGGGGAGGGGGGGGGGGTTTTTTTTTTTTTTGATGGGGTGAATGGAGACAAAAGGTTTTAATACTTGACGTGCTGTTGGAGGTGGAAAGTAACATTTTTGAAGGGATTCAGGGGGAAAACCCCAGGGCCGGACTTGAGTCCTGGGGATGGGAAGTACAGTGCCTGCACTCTGAAGGAGGGGTGTTAATGTTGCAGTTTAAAAACTGTTTAAAGCACCCCTTTTGGGAAGCGTGATGGGGGAAAGTGTGAAAGTTTTTTTTTTTTGGGCCACCCCGCCTTGGGGGGAATCGGGCCGGGTGAAAAAAAAAAAAAAAAAATAAAAAAAAAAAGGGTTACCTTAAATAGGCTCATTTGAAAGCATTTTATTGTGTGGACATACAAGTAGGGACAGATGAAGTTGGAGCCATCTGTGGGCCAGCATTTTCATTTGATCTTCTGGACTTTATCTCGTTGACATATTTATGCTGGCACGATATGTGTACCATACTTAGTCATCCTGGGTTTGTATGATCTCAGATGAGGTGATAGCTTCTGGAGAGTGGTACAGCAGAGTGAAGTTGCTGCTTTCTGACCGTCTTGTGCATCAAAGATTGTTTCACGCTGTCCTCGTGTTGGTCAAATATTGACATTTTGGCCTTGTACATACAGTAGGCACCCACATCCTCCTTTGTGAAGGCTCTGCTGAAATGAAGATCGATCCAGGATGGGTCAGACGAGCGTTGAGAACATCTTGCTCTGTTCTCTACTCTGTCAAGCAGCCCGCAGTGAGAAGGGGGGGGAGGTCAGGCAAACCATTAAAGTGGAGCTAATCAAGGTGTGAGCGTACTTTGTGCCTCGTTAAACAGAATCTTGCAAACCATTACTGTCAAGCAGATGCGAGATACGGCGAAGTCTGTAAGGCTTCCTGGCTGCTTGTTTACTAGATTTACAACGTGGCTCTTCGTGGTCAGTTTGAGTCAAATTTCACACCAAGGATATCAATTCTTCACCATGGTACCAACACCCTCCATTCATACTTTACTCCTGCACCAGCATTACCATCATGGTGCACCTAGAGGGACTTTCAGCTTTTGTGTGTTCACAGGTGCAATGTTATTTGCCCATCGGTTTCTTAAGATGAGGTTAGCTCTGTAGCTCTCTCTCTCTCTCTCTCTCTCTCTCTCTCTCTCTCTCTACTCCTCTCTCTCTCCTCTCTCTCTCTCTCTCTCCTCTCTCTTCTCTTTCTCTCTATCTCTTCTCTTCTCTCTCGTCTCTAGTTGCCAATATTTTTTTTCTCGTTGCTGCTCTTCTGCTGTTTAATTCTCCTCATCTCGCCTTGACACTCTCAGATCCGCATTTGCTCCTCCTCCCGCTCTCTTCCACCCCTCCCCATCCATCCCCTCCCTACCTCTCTATTCCACGCCCAGTAAATTGAACCTGTGGCGATTACACCCCGAGGCGCACCCTGACCTCTCACGTCCAGGTGCCATCAGGAGAGTTCCCTCCTTACCATTCCCCTCCCTTCCCATCAGCCCACCAAGGGAGTCCCCATCCATCCCCAACGGGTTCCAACCAAACCCATGAGCCCCTTTAAACTCACCCTCCCTCTCTGGTGCACCCACTCCAGGGTGTGTTGAGGACGAACGTCTGGTCGTTACCTGCCGATCGCTGCTCCTCTACCACTCTGATTTTGGTAATAATATTAATAATAAAGTTTATTTCCAGAAGCAAATGATGCAACTTTACAGACATTAGCTGCATCAATGGCCAATAATAATAATAATAATAATAATAATTAATAACTTATAATAATAATAATATAATAATAATAATAATAATAATAATATAATTAACAATAACAATTAATAATAGATAATAAGACAATTTTATTATTTTCATTTTCTTACCATAGTGACATCAATGACATACTACATATAGAACGCCCTGTTATGCAGGAGCATTTCGAGCAAATTAGGTTAATTTTCTCCCCAGGATGCGACCCACACCAGCAGACTAACACCCAGGTACCTATTTTGCTGCTAGGTGAACATGGACAGCAGGTGTCTTAAGGAAACACGTCCTAATGTTCCACCTGTACTGGGGTTCGATACCCCGGATGTGTAAAGAGGAGAGAAAACGCCTAGCCAGGTAGCCAAGGAGGTCGAAATGCGTAAATACGGAAGAAAATGTATAATAAACGGCTTGAAATGATATTTGTGGGAAGCATAGTGAAACTGCAAGCAAGTACAAAGAATAGGAGAAAAATGCGAAGAATAGGAGAGATAATGCGAAGAATCGCAACTGATAGCCCCTCTCCCACTCTTGTGAGGTATATACACTGAGAAACGTATTTCTAGGTTGATATATACAGCTGAGAGGTGTATTTCTATAGTGTATTAACACTGAGAGGCGTATCCTAAAGTGTATATACACTGAGGGTGTATTTCTCAGTGTATATACACTGAGGAGGCGAAATTCCTAAGTGTATATACACTGAGAGGGTGTACTTCTCAGTGTATATACATGAGAAGGCGTATTCTAAGTGTATGTACCACTGTGAGGTGTATTTCTTCAGTGTATATACACTGAGGGCGTATTCCTTAGTGTTATATACACCGAGAGGTGTTTTCTCAGTGTATATACACTGAGAGGAGTTATTCCTAAGTGTATTACATGAGAGGTGTATTTCTGTGTATATACACTGAGAAAACGTAATTTCTCTAGTTGTAAATACACGGACGAGGTGTTATTTCGCAGTGTATATAACACTGAGAGGTGTATTTCTCAGTGTATATTATCACTGAGAGGGCATTTCCCTAAAGCGTAATAGTACAATGAAGGTTGCTTTAATCCCTGTTGTCAGTAGTAAAGTATTCTTGTCTGGTGGCCATGAGGTTATGTGGAACGATAGGCTTAACCTATTAACCAGCCAAATCGCTACCATGGTGATCCCGGCAGGTGATGGTGTTTAATGGTGGTGCCTTCTCAGCTGTTGATACTAGTACTATTGCTTCGTGTTTCACTTTCTTTAGACTTGGAATCTCTCACGTGACCTTGCAATGCTAGCACCTGGGTGACCTTAAGGTGAACCTTGCTAGTTAGGCTCTGGGTGACCTTAGAGGGGACCTTGCTATGCTAGGCCCTATGTGAGCTTACAGGTGACCTTTCTATGCTAGGGAACCTGAGTGACTTAAGGGTGACCTTAACTATTTTAGGACCGGGGGTGGATTTACAGGTGACGTGCTATTGCTAGCTAGGACCCTGGTGTCCTTACAGGGGACCTTGCTAGCCTGGACCCTGGGCGTGACCTCACAGGGGGACCTCACTGCGGAACCTCACAGGGGACCTGACTATTGCTGGACTGGCGGTGCCTCACAGGGGGAACCTCACAGCGGACCTCACAGGGGATTGGCTATGCTAGGACCTGGGTGACCTCCACAGGGACCTTACTATGCTAGGCTCTGGTGATCTCACAGCGGGGGACCTAACAGCGGGACCTCGCTCTCTCAGGACTTAGGTGGAGTCCAGGCAGACGATTCTATATAGGCCTCTCCTGGTCACCTAGCATTAGACCTAGCAGGCTAGGCGACTATTGATAATATTGACTGGCTGAGGGAAGATGTAAAGAAAGTGGGATAAAGCCACAATGCCTGGCTTTCTTCCTTAATCATGGTTTAAGATTTAATAACCCGAATCAAAAGGCTTTTTTTAGGTGTTGGTGTCGACCTTTATAGCATGTGTTTGGTGTTAATCCACTTTCACTCCCTGTAATATGGTTCATGAACCACTTACACTACCTGTAATATGGTTCATGATCCACTTACACTCCCTGGAATATGGTTCATGAACCACTTAACACTCCCTGTATATATGGTTCATGAACCACTTACACTCCCTGTATTATGGTTCATGAACCACTTACACTCCCTGTAATATGGTTTTATGAAACCACGTACACTCCCTGTAGTAAGGTCATGATCCACTTACACTCCCTGTAATAAGGTTCATGAAACCAATTACACTCCCTGTAATATGGTGCATGAACCACCTTACACTCCCTGTAATAAGGTTCATGAACGCTTCCACTCCCTGTAATATGGTTCATGAAACCATTTACACTACCTGTAATTTGGTTCATGAACCACTTACACTCCCTGTAATATGGTTCATGAACACTTACAAATCCCCTGTAATATGGTTCATGAAACCACTTACACTCCCTGTAATATGGTTCATGAACCACTTTCCTCCCTGTAATATGGTTCATGAACACTTACACTCCCTGTAATAATGGTTCATGATCCACTTACACTCCTGTAATATGGTTCTGAACCAATACACTCCCTGTAATATGGTTTCACGAACCGCTTACACTCCCTGTAATATGGTTCATTGACATTTACACTCCCTGTAATATGGTTTCATTGAAACCATTACACTCCCTGTAATATGGTTCATGAACACTTACAACCCATGTAATATGGTTTCATGAACCACTTACACTCCCTGTAAATATGGTTCATGAACCACTTACACTCCCTGTAATATGGTTCTTGAACCACTTATTCGCCCTGTAATAAGGATCATGAACCACTTATTCTCCCTAAAACAAGGTGTAATGAACCACCTATTACTTCTCCCTGTAACAAGGTTCATGAAACCAACTATATTCACCCTGCTAACAGGTTCATGATCCTCTATACTCGCCCTGTAACAAGGTTCACTGAACCACCTATCATCACCCTGTAACAAGGTTCTGAACCAACTAAAAATCACCCTGTAAACCTAGTTCATGAACCAACCTATACTCTCCTGGAACAAGGTTCATGAACCACCTATTATCACCCTGTAACAAGGTTCACGAATCCACATATACTCTCCGTAACAAGTTCACGAACCACCTATACTCACCCTGTAACAAGGTTCCACGACCACCTATCTCTCCTTGTAAACAAGGTTCACGAACCACCTATACTCACCCTGTAAACATGGTTCATGAACCACCTATACTCACCCCTGTAACAAGGTTCATGAACCAACTATACTCTCCTGTAACAAGGTTAATGAACCACCTGTAATCCACCCTGTTAATAAGGTTTCATGCTAGATAACCAAACCTATCTCACATTGTAACAGGTTCATCGGACCACCTACTCTCACTGTAACAAGGTTAATGAACCACCTATACTCACCCTTAACAAGGTTAATGAACCACCTATACTCACCTGTAATAAGATTCATGAAACCGCCTATACTCACCCTGTAACAAGTTTCTTTGAACCACCTATACGCTCCCTGTAACAGGGTTCCATGAACCCCTATAATCTCCCTGTAACAAGGTTCTGAACCACCTATAATCTCCTGTAAAAGGTTCATGAAACACCCTATACTCTCCTGTTACAAGGTTCATGAACCACCTATACTCTCCCTGTAACAAGGTTCATTGAAACCTCCTTGTACTCTCCTGTAACAATGTTATGAACCACCTATTACTCACCTGTAACAAGGTTCAGGAACCACCTATACTCCTCCCTATAACAAGGTTCAGGAACCACCTATACTCTCCCTGTAACAGGGTTCATGGACCACATATACTCTCCCTGCTAAACAAGGTTCAGGAACCACCTTATTCTCCCGTAACAAAGGTTCGTGAACATTCACTGTTAAACACCCTCATCTCAAAAGTCATACAGATTCAGCCTCTTAGAAGCCGACTTCCGGCCACCACTACTATCATTTTTTGGAATGGTCGACTATTCCATTATAACTAAAATTTTGGGTTCGGAAAACTGTCGTTACGACTTAAAATTCTCCTCCTAAACAAATTTTATATATATATATATATATATATTCTATAATATAGATATTCTATAATATATATATATATATAATATATATATATATATATATTATGATAATTTTATAATCAACATTCTTCACGAGGAACGACTTCTTTGAATTAAATCTTTTCCTTTCCTCATTTAAATTGACTAATTAATAATCATATTATGTAGACCCTCATTTTTCTCTGAGGGTGGAGAGAGAGAGAGAGAGAGTGAGAGGGAAAAAAATGCTCCTTTCTGAGAGAAATCCTTTCATCCTGGCTGGTTAAGACGTTTGTTGCGGAAGCCCTCGTTAGTTCCAGCTCACAGCTGTTACCTAGAAAGTTCTGCCATGTATTTTGGGGAATATATTTGAATGGAATTGGATTACATTTCCAGGAGGTTATCAGTTTGTGACGCTTGTGGGAGGGGATCGATTGAGAAATGTAAATCTCAATGGAGGGTATTATTATTAGCTGGAACGATCGTGCCATTGGATTTCTGAGGAAATGTTAATCTGAATGGAAATTGGATTACATTTCCAGAAAGGTTTATCAGTTGCTACGCTTGTGGGGCGACAGTCATTGAGAAATGTAATCTCGTGGAAGGAATCTTTAAGGTGGAAACGATCTTGCAAATGTAATTCCTAAGGAAATGTAATCTGAATGTAAATAATAACGTATCTGGAAAATGGTGCCAATGTAATTATTAATGAATTATTTTAAGCGGGATAATTATATTTAAAGCTACAGAAACGCCTTTGATGCTTGTTGCATAGTTAAAGTAATTTGTAGTGAAATTCTAAGCTTAATGTAATCAGATTTTATTTCCATAGCTACGCTTTAATGATTTTCAGAAGAATGCAACAACAACAACAACAACAACAACAATAAAATATCTACCACTACGCTATTTACTACTACTATTACTAATACTACTACTACTATTACTACTACTGTTTACTACA
>NC_069491.1:288596-301096 GCF_026875155.1 Cherax quadricarinatus | reverse complement strand
GCGGGAAAATAAATGGGATTAAATCTGGAGTTTCTGAGAGAGTTAGAGCAAAGGAAGGGGTAGCAGTTATGTTAAATGATCAGTTATGGAAGGAGGGAAAAGAGAATATGAATGTGTAAATTCAAGAATTATGGTGGATTAAAGTAAGGTTGGATGCGAGAAGTGGG
Organism: Cherax quadricarinatus; assembly: GCF_026875155.1. Lineage (NCBI taxonomy): Eukaryota > Metazoa > Arthropoda > Malacostraca > Decapoda > Parastacidae > Cherax > Cherax quadricarinatus. The sequence goes on along the minus strand of NC_069491.1, from coordinate 300,929 downwards.
TCTAATAAGCGTGTACTGCACTGGAAGATGAGAGGAATGCAGAGGAGAGAGAGAGATTTTGGGAGATGTTAAGTGATGTATAGGAGCCTTGCACCAAGTGAGAGAAGTAATTGTGGTTAGGGGACTTGAATGGCTAATGTAGGAGAAACTTTTGAGTGGGTGTGGTAGGTAAGTTTGGGGTGCCAGGTGTTGTAAAATGATAATGGGAGCCCTTTGATATTGAACTTGGTATAGAAAGGGGGTTTAGTTATTGGTATAAATATTTTAGAAAAAGAGGATAAATTTTAAGTATACACGATATGATGTAGGGCGTAAATGACAGTAGTTTGTTGGATAATGTATGGTAGTTAAAGATGTTGTGTAGCTTCAGGATGTACATGTTTATAGAGGGGCCACAGATATATCTGATTCCACTTTCTAGTTGTAGCTACACTGAGAAGTAAAAGGTAGATGGATGCAAGGAGAAATAGAAGCATCTGGGAAGAGAGAGGTGAAGTTATAAAACTAAAAGAGGAGGCAGTTAGGGTAAGATATAAAAAGCTATTGGAGGATAGATGGGCTAATGAGAGCATAGGCAATGGGGTCGTAGAGGTATGGGTAGGTTTAATAATGTAGTGTTAGAGTGTTCAAGCAGAAAGTTTGGGTTACAGGGAAAGTGGGTGCAGGAGGGAATGAGGAGCGATTGGGGGAATGATGTTTTTAAAGAGAGTAGTAAGGAGGAAAAAGTTAGCATTATGAGAAGTTGTTCAAAGTAGAAGTGATGCAAGGAGGGAAGAGTATATGGAGAAAAAGTGAGAAGTTAAGAGAGTGGTGAAGCAATGTAAAAAGAGAGCTAATGAGAGAGTGGGTGAGATGTTATCAAACAAATTTTGTTGAAAATAAGAAAAAAGTTATGGAGTGAGTTTAAACAAGTTAAGAAAGCCTAGAGAACAAATGGGATTTGTCAGTTGAAAATAGGAGAGGAGAGTTATTAAATGGAGAGGTTAGAGGTATAGGGAAGATGGAAGGAATATTTTGAGAATTGTTAAATGTTGATGAAGATAGGGAAGCTGTGATTTCGTGTATAGGGCAAGGAGGGAATAACATCTTGTAGGAGTGAGGAAGAGTCAGTTGTGAGTGTGGGGGTAGTTCGTGGGCAGTAGGTAAAATGAAAGGGGGTGTAAGGGCAGCCGGGGATTGAGGGGATAAAGATAGAAATGTTTAAAAGCAGGTGGGGATTTAGTTTTGGTGTGGTTGGTGCATGTATTTAATAAATGTATGGATGAGGGTAAGGTACCTAGGGATTGGCAGAGAGCAGGCATAGTTCTTTGTATAAAGGCAAAGGGGGATAGGGATAAAAGAGAGGGCAAAAATTTTAGGGGATAAGTCTGTTGAGTGTCCCTGGTAAAGTGTATGGTAGAGGTATAATGGAAAGAATTAAGAGTAAGACAGAGAATAGGATAGCAGATGAACAAGGAGTGGCGTTAGGATAGGTTAGGGGGTGTGTGGACCGGTGTTTACAGTGTGAAACAGTATAAGTGAACTGTATTTAGATAAGGCTAAAGAGGTCTTTGTGGACATTTATGGATTTGGAAAAAGGCGTATGACAGGGTGGTAGGGGGCAAATGTGGCAGATGTGCAAGTGTATGGGGTAGGAGGTAGGTTACTGAAAGAAGGTGAAGAGTTTTTACGAGGATAGTGAAGGCTCAGTTAGGAGTATGTAGGAAAGAGGGGAATTTTTTCCCTCAGTAAAAGTTAGGCCTGTAGGACAAGGATGTGTGTTGTCACCGTGGTTGGTTTAATATATTTATAGATGGGGTTGTAAGAGAAGTAAATGCGAGGGTCTGGCAAAGCGTGGAGTTAAAAGATAAAGAATCACACACAATGTGGGAGTTGTCACAGTGCTCTTTGATGATGAAACACTGTGCTCTTTGGGAGATTCTGATGAGATGTTGCAGAGATTGGTGGATGAATTTGGTATGGGTGTGCAAAAGAAGAAAATTAAAGGTGAATTCAGGAAAGAGTAAGGTTATGAGGATAACAAAAAAGATTAGGTTGATGAAAGTTTGAATATCAGATTGGAGGGAGAGAGTATCGGAGGAGGTGACGTATTCAGATATTTGGGATGTGACGTTGTTCAGCGGATGGGTCTATGAAAGATGAGGTGAATCATAGAATTGATGAGGGAAAAAGAGGAGTGGTTTGAACTAGGAGTCTGTGGAGACAAAGAAACTTGTCCTGGAGGCAAAGAGGGGAATGTATGAGAGTATAGTTTTAACATCGCTCTTATATGGGTGGAAGCGTGGGTGATGAATGTTGCAGCGAGGGAGAGGCTGGAGGCAGTAGAGATGTTCATGTCTGAGGGCAATGTGTGGTGTGAATATAATGCAGAGAATCGTTGTTTGGAAGTTAGGAGGAGGTGGGGGATTACCAAATGTTGTCCGAGGGGCTGAGAAGGGTTGTTGAGGTGGGTTCGGACTTGTAGATGAGATGGAGCGAATACGAATGACTTCAAGAGTGTATCAGTCTGTAGGGAAGGAAGGGGGGGCGGGGTAGGGTCGGCCTAGGAATGGTTGGAGGCGAAACGGGGGTAAAGGAGGTTTTGTAGTGGCGAGCGGGCTTGGACTTCCAGAGGCATGCGTGTGAGCGTGTGTGATAGGAGTGAAATGGTGACAAATGGTTTTTTAATACTTGACGTGCTGTTGGTTGTGGCAAAAGTAACATTTATGAAGGGATTCAGGGAAACCGGCAGGCCGGACTTGAGTCCTGGAGATGGGAAGTACAGTGCCTGCACTCTGAAGGAGGGGTGTTAATGTTGCAGTTTAAAAACTGTAGTGTAAAGCACCCTTCTGGCAAGACAGTGATGGAGTGAATGATGGTGAAAGTTTTTTTTTTCGGGCCACCCTGCCTTGGTGGGAATCGGCCGGTGTGATAATAAAAAAAAAAAAAATAAAAAAAAAGAGCTGTTACCTACATCAGCTCATTTGAAAGCATTTTTATTGTTTTGAGACATACAAGTAGGGAACAGGAAGAAGTTGAGCCATATGTGGGGCAGCCTTTTAATTTGATCATTGACTTTATTCGTTGACTCTTATGCTGTACGAATGTGTTCCATACTCTAGTCATCCTGGGTATGTATGATCTCAGATGGAGTGATGTTCTGGAGAAGGGTACAGCCAGAGTGAAGTTGCTGCTTTCTGCCCGTCTTGTTGGCATTAAAAGCTTGGTTTCACGATGGTCCTCGAAGTGGATCCAATAGTGAACAATATTGGCCTTGTATCATACAGTAAGGCCACCCACATTCCCTCCTATGTTGAAGGCTCTGCTGAAATGACAGATCTATCCAGGATGGGTCCAGACGAGCGATGAGACATCTTGCTCTGTTCTCTACTCTGTCAAGCAGCCGCAGATGAGAAGGGGGGGGGGTCAGGGAAACAATTGAAAGTGGAGCATACTCAAGGTGTGAGCGTACTTGTGCCTCGTAAAGAATCTTGCAACCCCTACTGTCAAGCAGATGCGAGATACGGCGAAGTGCTGTAAGCTTCCTGGCTGTCTTGTTTACAAGATTTACAACGTGGCTCTTCGTGGTCAGTTTGGAGTCAAATTTCACCCCAAGGATATCAACTTCTTCACCAGGTACCAACACCCTCCCATTCATACTTACTACTGCACCAGCATTACCATCATGGTGCCTAGAGACTATCAGCATTTGTGTGTTCACAGGTGCAAATGTTACTTGCCATCGGTTTCCTTAAGCTGATGTAGCTCTTAGCTCTCTCTCTCTCTCTCTCTCTCTCTCTCTCTCTCTCTTCTCTCTCTCTCTCTCTCTCTCTCTCTCTTCTTCTCTCTCTCTCTCTTTTTCGCTCTCTCTCTCTCTCGTTCTCTCTCTGTCTCAAGTTGCCAATATTTTTTTTCTCGTTGCTGCTTCTGCTGTTCCTTCTCCTCATCGCCTTGACCTCTCCTGATACTCCATTTGCTCCTCCTCCCGCTCTTCCACCCCCCCTCCCCATCCCCTCCCCTCCCTACCCTCTCTCTCCACTCCAGTAAATTTGAACCTGTGGCTATTACACCCCGAGGCGCACCTGACTCTCACGTCCGGCTGCCCATCAGGAGAGTTCCCCCTACCACCTTCCCCTCCCTTTCCCCATCCAGCCACCAAGGGAGTTCCCCATCCATCCCCAACGGGTTCCAAACCACCCCATGAGCCCATTAAACTCCCCTCCCTCTCTGGCTGCACCAATCCAGGTGTGTTGAGACGAACGTCTGGTCGTACCTGCAGACGCTGCCTCCTCTACCACTCTATTCTTGGTAATAATATTAATAATAAAGTTTATTTCCAGAAGCAAATGATGCAACTTATACGACATAGCTGACATCAATGGCAATAATAATAATATTAATAATTAATAATAATAAATAATAATAATAATAATAATAATAATAATAATAATAATAATAATAATAATTACAATAACAATAATAATAATAAAGACAATTTTTTATTATATTCATTTCTACATAGCTGAATCAATGGACATTACTACTTTATAGAAAGCCCTTGTTATGCAGAGCATTTCGAGCCAAATTAGGTTAATTTTCTCACCAGGATGCGGACCCCACACAGCAGACTAACACCAGGTAACCTATTTTGCTGCTAGGTGAACATGGACAGCAGGTGTCATAGGAAACACGTCCTAATGTTTTCCACATGTACTGGGGATCGAACACGGATGTTTAAAAGAGTGGAGGAAAAACGTAGCCAGTTAGCCAAGGAGGTCGAAATGGGAAATACGGATGAAATGTATAATAAACGGCTTGTAAGATATTGTGGGAATGCTAGTGAAACTGCAGCAAGTACAAAGAATAGGAGAAAAATGCGAAGAATAGGGAGAGAAAAATGCGAGAAATAGGAGAGAAAATGCGATAGAATAGGAGAGTAAAGTCAAAGTATAGGAGACAAAAGGCAAAGATATGAGAAGAAAAGGCCAAAGAAAAGGAGAGAAATGCAAAGGAATATGAGAAAAAAATGCGAAGTATAGAAGAGAAAATGTAAAAAAGATTAGGATGGAGAAAATACGAAGAATAGGAGAGAAAATGCAAAGAATAGGAGAGAATAATGCGAAGGAATAGGAGAGAAATGCGAAGAAAGGACGAGAAAAAGTAAAAGATAGAGAGAGAAAATGCAAAGATAGGAGAGAAAATGCGAGAATAGGAGGAAAATGCGAAGGAATTGGAGAGAAAAATTGTAAAGAATAGGATGAGAAAATGCAAAGAATAGGAGAGAAAATGCGAAGAATAGGAGAGAAAATGCGAAGAATAGGAGAGAAAATGTAAAGAATAGGAGAGAAAATGCAAAAGATAGGGAGAGAAAAATGCGAAGAATAGGATGAGAAAAATGCGAAGAATAGAGAGAAAATGTAAGTATAGAGATAGAAAAATGCAATGAGTAGGAGAGAAAATGGAAGAATAGGATGAGAAAATGCGAAGAATAGGGGAGAAAATGTAAAGAATAGGAGAGAAAATGCCAATAATGTGAGAGAAAATGCGAAGAATAGGACGAGCAAAATGCGAAGAATAGGAGAGAAAATTGTAAAGAATAGGAGAGAAAATGCGAAGTATAGGAGTGAAAATGTAAAGAATAGAGAGAAAATGCAAAAGAATAGGAGAGAAATTGCGAAGAATAGGAGAGAAAATGCGAAGAATAGGAGAGAAAATGCGAAGAATAGGAGAGAAAGAAAATGTAAGAATAGGGACGGAGAAAATGCGAAGAATAGGAGAGAAAATGTAAAGAATAGGACGAGAAATGGCAAAGATGAGAGGGAGAAAATGCGAGAATAGAGAGGAAAATGCGAGAATAGGAGAGAAAATGCGGAAGAATAGGAGAGAAAAATTGTAAAGAATAGGAGAGAAAAATGCGAAGAATAGGAGAGAAAAAATGTAAAGAATAGGAGGAGAAAATCCAAAAGAATAGGAGAGAAAATGCGAAGAATAGGAGAGAATAATGCGAGAATAGGAGAGAAAATGTAAAGAATAGGAGAGAAAATGCAAAAAGAATAGGACGAGAAAAATGCAAAGAATAGGAGAGAAAATGCGAAGACTTAGGAGAGAAAAGTAAAGAATAGGAAGAGAAAATGCAAAGAATAGGAAGAGAAAATGCGAAGTATAGGAGAGAAAATGCGAAGAATAGGAGAGAAAAGGCAAAGAATAGAAGAGAAAATGCAAAGAATAGGAGAGAAAATGCAAAGAATAGGAGAGAAAATGCGAAGAATAGGAGAGAAAATGCGAAGAATAGGAGAGAAAATGTAAAGAATAGGAGAGAAAATGCAAAGAATAGGAGAGAAAATGCGAAGAATAGGAGAGAAAATGCGAAGAATAGAAGAGAAAATGTAAAGAATAGGAGAGAAAATGCAAAGAATAGGAGAGAAAATGCGAGAATTAGGAGAGAAAATGCGAAGAATAGGAGAGAAAAGGCAAGAATAGAAGAGAAAATGCATGAATAGGAGAGAAAATGCAAGAATAGGGAGAGGAAAATGCGTTGAATAGGAGAGAAAATGCGAAGAATAGGAGAGAAAATGCGAAGAATAGGAAGAGGGAAAATGTAATGAATAGGAGAGAAAAATGCCAAAGAAATAGGAGAGAAAAATGCGAGATTAGGAGAGAAAATGCGAAGAATAGGAGAGGAAAAGGCAAAGAAATAGAAGAAAAATGCAAAGATTAGGAGAGAGATTGCAAAGCATAGGAGAGAAAATGCGAAGAATAGGAGAGAAAATGCGAAGAATAGGAGAGAAAATGCGAAGAATAGGAGAGAAAATGTAAAGAATAGGAGAGAAAATGCAAAGAATAAGGAGGAGAAAATGCGAAGAAATAGGAGAGAAAATAGGAGAATAGGTGAGAAAAGGCAAAGAATAGAAAAGAGGGAAAATGCAAACGAATAGGAGAGAAAATGCAAAGAATAGGAGAGAAAATGCGAAGAATAGGAGAGGAAAAGGGCAAAGATAGAAGAGAAATCTCGCGAATAGAGAGAAAATGCTAAGAATAGAGAGAAAAGGGCAAAAGATATTAGAGAAAATGGGAAGAATCTAGAAGAGAAAAAGGCAAAGAAATATGAGAGAAAATGCAAGAAATTGGAGAGAAAAGCGTAGAATAGGAAGAGAAAATGCGAAGAAAAGAAGAGAAAATGTAAGAATAGAAGAAGAAATGCGAAGATAGGAAGAGAAAATGCGAAGAATATGAGAGAAAATATGCAAAGAATAGGAGAGAAATGCGAAGATAGGAAGAGAAAATGCGAAGAATAGAAGAGAAAATGTAAGAATTGTGATGAGAAATGCAAAGAATAGGACGAGAAAATGCGAAGAATAGAAGAGAAAAGGTGAAGAAATAACTAAATAAGGGAAACACAGGATAAATGGAATATCTTAATATCAGAGAAAAAGGTAATTCTTAATGTAATATTTTAATAAAAACTCAAAAATATTGAATAAAAACGTTCAAAGATTAAACAGGTAATGGCTAAAATAGAGGACTATAAAAATTTTAGAGAAATAGAGTTTATCAGGAGAGGGTGGATCAGGGTTCTGATCAACCAGGATTTACTGCTGGCCGGCACGTAAACTGGGACGTGCGAACCACAGCTCACAGCGGGTAGGGGTCTTGATGGACAGTCAAGGGTCTGGAAGACAGTCATGGGTCTGAATGTAGTCAGGGGTCTTGAAGACAGTCAGGGGTCTTTGAAGACAGTCAAGGGTATTGAAAGACAGTCAAGGGTCTTGAAGACAGTCAAGGGTCTTGAAGACACGTCAGGGGGTCTTGAAGACAGTCAAGGGTTCTTGAAGGACAGTCAGGGGTCTTGAAGACAGGTCAGGGGTCTGGGAGGACAGTCAGGGTTCTTGAAGCAGTCAAGGGGTCTTGAAGGACAGTCAGGGGGTCTTGAAGACAGTCAAGGGTCTTGAGACAGGGTCAGGGGTTCTTGAAGAAGTCAAGGGTTCTTGAAGACAGTCAAGGGTCTTGAAGGACAGTCAAGGGTCTTGAAGACAGTCAGGGGTCTTGAGACAGTCAAGGGTCTTGAAGACAGTCAGGGTCTTGAAGACAGTCAAGGGTCTTGAAGACAGTCTGGGGTCTGGAAAGACAGTCAGGGGTCTTGAAGACAGTCTAGGTCTTGAAGACAGTCAAGGGGTCTTGAAGTAAAGTCAAGGGTCTTGAAGACAAGTCCAGGGGTCTTGAAGACGTCAGGGGTCTTGGAAGACAGTCAGGGGGCTTGAAGGACAGTCCAGGGTCTTGAAGACAGTCAGGGGTCTTGAAGACGTCAAGGGTTCTTGAAGACAGTCAAGGGTCTTGAAGAAGTCAGGGGTCTTGAGACAGTTCAATGGTCTTGAAGACAGTCAGGGGTCTTGAAGCAGGCAAGGGTCTTGAAGACAGTCAAGGTCTTGAAGACAGTCAAAGGGTCTTGAAGACGTCAGGGGTCTTGAAGACAGTCAAGGGTCTTGAAGACAGTCAGGGGTCTTGACGCCAGTCAGGGGTCTTGAGACAGTCAAGGGTTCTTGAAGACAGTTCAGGGGTCTTGAAGACAGTCCAAGGTGTCTTGAAGGACAGTCAAGGGTCTTGAAGACAGTTCAGGGTCATTGAAGACAGGTCAGGGGTTCTTGAAGACAGTCAAGGGTCTTGAGACGTAGGGGTCGTGAAGACGTCAGGTCTTGAAGGACGTCAGGGGTCTTGAAAGACAGTCAAGGGTCTGATGACAGTCAGGGGTCTTGAAGACAGTCAGGGGTCTTGAAAGACAGTCAAGGGTCTTGAAACAGTCAAGGGTCTTGAAGACAGTCAGGGGTCTTGAAGGGCAGTCAAGGGTCTTGAAGACAGTCAGGGGTCTTGAAGACAGTCAAGGGTCTTGAAGACAGTCAAGGGTCTTGAAGACAGTCAAGGGTCTTGAAGACAGTCAGGGGTCTTGAAGACAGTCAAGGGTCTTGAAGACAGTCAGGGGTCTTGAAGACAGTCAGGGTCTTGAACGAAGACAGTCAAGGTGTCTTGAAAGACAGTCTGGGGTCATGAAGACAGTCAAGGGTCTTGAAGACAGTTCAAGGGTCTTGAAGCAGTCAAGGGTTTGAAGGACAGTCAGGGGTCTTGATAGACAGTCAAGGGTCTTGAAGACAGTCAGGGGTCTTGAGATAAGTCAAGGGTCTTGAAGACAGTCGGGGTCCTTGAGACAGTCAGGGGTCTGAAGGCAGTCAAGGGTCTTGATCGCAACTGATAGCCCCTCTCCCACTCTTGTGAGGTATATACACTGAGAAACGTATTTCTAGGTTGATATATACAGCTGAGAGGTGTATTTCTATAGTGTATTAACACTGAGAGGCGTATCCTAAAGTGTATATACACTGAGGGTGTATTTCTCAGTGTATATACACTGAGGAGGCGAAATTCCTAAGTGTATATACACTGAGAGGGTGTACTTCTCAGTGTATATACATGAGAAGGCGTATTCTAAGTGTATGTACCACTGTGAGGTGTATTTCTTCAGTGTATATACACTGAGGGCGTATTCCTTAGTGTTATATACACCGAGAGGTGTTTTCTCAGTGTATATACACTGAGAGGAGTTATTCCTAAGTGTATTACATGAGAGGTGTATTTCTGTGTATATACACTGAGAAAACGTAATTTCTCTAGTTGTAAATACACGGACGAGGTGTTATTTCGCAGTGTATATAACACTGAGAGGTGTATTTCTCAGTGTATATTATCACTGAGAGGGCATTTCCCTAAAGCGTAATAGTACAATGAAGGTTGCTTTAATCCCTGTTGTCAGTAGTAAAGTATTCTTGTCTGGTGGCCATGAGGTTATGTGGAACGATAGGCTTAACCTATTAACCAGCCAAATCGCTACCATGGTGATCCCGGCAGGTGATGGTGTTTAATGGTGGTGCCTTCTCAGCTGTTGATACTAGTACTATTGCTTCGTGTTTCACTTTCTTTAGACTTGGAATCTCTCACGTGACCTTGCAATGCTAGCACCTGGGTGACCTTAAGGTGAACCTTGCTAGTTAGGCTCTGGGTGACCTTAGAGGGGACCTTGCTATGCTAGGCCCTATGTGAGCTTACAGGTGACCTTTCTATGCTAGGGAACCTGAGTGACTTAAGGGTGACCTTAACTATTTTAGGACCGGGGGTGGATTTACAGGTGACGTGCTATTGCTAGCTAGGACCCTGGTGTCCTTACAGGGGACCTTGCTAGCCTGGACCCTGGGCGTGACCTCACAGGGGGACCTCACTGCGGAACCTCACAGGGGACCTGACTATTGCTGGACTGGCGGTGCCTCACAGGGGGAACCTCACAGCGGACCTCACAGGGGATTGGCTATGCTAGGACCTGGGTGACCTCCACAGGGACCTTACTATGCTAGGCTCTGGTGATCTCACAGCGGGGGACCTAACAGCGGGACCTCGCTCTCTCAGGACTTAGGTGGAGTCCAGGCAGACGATTCTATATAGGCCTCTCCTGGTCACCTAGCATTAGACCTAGCAGGCTAGGCGACTATTGATAATATTGACTGGCTGAGGGAAGATGTAAAGAAAGTGGGATAAAGCCACAATGCCTGGCTTTCTTCCTTAATCATGGTTTAAGATTTAATAACCCGAATCAAAAGGCTTTTTTTAGGTGTTGGTGTCGACCTTTATAGCATGTGTTTGGTGTTAATCCACTTTCACTCCCTGTAATATGGTTCATGAACCACTTACACTACCTGTAATATGGTTCATGATCCACTTACACTCCCTGGAATATGGTTCATGAACCACTTAACACTCCCTGTATATATGGTTCATGAACCACTTACACTCCCTGTATTATGGTTCATGAACCACTTACACTCCCTGTAATATGGTTTTATGAAACCACGTACACTCCCTGTAGTAAGGTCATGATCCACTTACACTCCCTGTAATAAGGTTCATGAAACCAATTACACTCCCTGTAATATGGTGCATGAACCACCTTACACTCCCTGTAATAAGGTTCATGAACGCTTCCACTCCCTGTAATATGGTTCATGAAACCATTTACACTACCTGTAATTTGGTTCATGAACCACTTACACTCCCTGTAATATGGTTCATGAACACTTACAAATCCCCTGTAATATGGTTCATGAAACCACTTACACTCCCTGTAATATGGTTCATGAACCACTTTCCTCCCTGTAATATGGTTCATGAACACTTACACTCCCTGTAATAATGGTTCATGATCCACTTACACTCCTGTAATATGGTTCTGAACCAATACACTCCCTGTAATATGGTTTCACGAACCGCTTACACTCCCTGTAATATGGTTCATTGACATTTACACTCCCTGTAATATGGTTTCATTGAAACCATTACACTCCCTGTAATATGGTTCATGAACACTTACAACCCATGTAATATGGTTTCATGAACCACTTACACTCCCTGTAAATATGGTTCATGAACCACTTACACTCCCTGTAATATGGTTCTTGAACCACTTATTCGCCCTGTAATAAGGATCATGAACCACTTATTCTCCCTAAAACAAGGTGTAATGAACCACCTATTACTTCTCCCTGTAACAAGGTTCATGAAACCAACTATATTCACCCTGCTAACAGGTTCATGATCCTCTATACTCGCCCTGTAACAAGGTTCACTGAACCACCTATCATCACCCTGTAACAAGGTTCTGAACCAACTAAAAATCACCCTGTAAACCTAGTTCATGAACCAACCTATACTCTCCTGGAACAAGGTTCATGAACCACCTATTATCACCCTGTAACAAGGTTCACGAATCCACATATACTCTCCGTAACAAGTTCACGAACCACCTATACTCACCCTGTAACAAGGTTCCACGACCACCTATCTCTCCTTGTAAACAAGGTTCACGAACCACCTATACTCACCCTGTAAACATGGTTCATGAACCACCTATACTCACCCCTGTAACAAGGTTCATGAACCAACTATACTCTCCTGTAACAAGGTTAATGAACCACCTGTAATCCACCCTGTTAATAAGGTTTCATGCTAGATAACCAAACCTATCTCACATTGTAACAGGTTCATCGGACCACCTACTCTCACTGTAACAAGGTTAATGAACCACCTATACTCACCCTTAACAAGGTTAATGAACCACCTATACTCACCTGTAATAAGATTCATGAAACCGCCTATACTCACCCTGTAACAAGTTTCTTTGAACCACCTATACGCTCCCTGTAACAGGGTTCCATGAACCCCTATAATCTCCCTGTAACAAGGTTCTGAACCACCTATAATCTCCTGTAAAAGGTTCATGAAACACCCTATACTCTCCTGTTACAAGGTTCATGAACCACC
>NC_069491.1:163596-283596 GCF_026875155.1 Cherax quadricarinatus | reverse complement strand
GAGAGTTATTAAATGGAGAGGTTAGAGGTATAGGGAAGATGGAAGGAATATTTTGAGAATTGTTAAATGTTGATGAAGATAGGGAAGCTGTGATTTCGTGTATAGGGCAAGGAGGGAATAACATCTTGTAGGAGTGAGGAAGAGTCAGTTGTGAGTGTGGGGGTAGTTCGTGGGCAGTAGGTAAAATGAAAGGGGGTGTAAGGGCAGCCGGGGATTGAGGGGATAAAGATAGAAATGTTTAAAAGCAGGTGGGGATTTAGTTTTGGTGTGGTTGGTGCATGTATTTAATAAATGTATGGATGAGGGTAAGGTACCTAGGGATTGGCAGAGAGCAGGCATAGTTCTTTGTATAAAGGCAAAGGGGGATAGGGATAAAAGAGAGGGCAAAAATTTTAGGGGATAAGTCTGTTGAGTGTCCCTGGTAAAGTGTATGGTAGAGGTATAATGGAAAGAATTAAGAGTAAGACAGAGAATAGGATAGCAGATGAACAAGGAGTGGCGTTAGGATAGGTTAGGGGGTGTGTGGACCGGTGTTTACAGTGTGAAACAGTATAAGTGAACTGTATTTAGATAAGGCTAAAGAGGTCTTTGTGGACATTTATGGATTTGGAAAAAGGCGTATGACAGGGTGGTAGGGGGCAAATGTGGCAGATGTGCAAGTGTATGGGGTAGGAGGTAGGTTACTGAAAGAAGGTGAAGAGTTTTTACGAGGATAGTGAAGGCTCAGTTAGGAGTATGTAGGAAAGAGGGGAATTTTTTCCCTCAGTAAAAGTTAGGCCTGTAGGACAAGGATGTGTGTTGTCACCGTGGTTGGTTTAATATATTTATAGATGGGGTTGTAAGAGAAGTAAATGCGAGGGTCTGGCAAAGCGTGGAGTTAAAAGATAAAGAATCACACACAATGTGGGAGTTGTCACAGTGCTCTTTGATGATGAAACACTGTGCTCTTTGGGAGATTCTGATGAGATGTTGCAGAGATTGGTGGATGAATTTGGTATGGGTGTGCAAAAGAAGAAAATTAAAGGTGAATTCAGGAAAGAGTAAGGTTATGAGGATAACAAAAAAGATTAGGTTGATGAAAGTTTGAATATCAGATTGGAGGGAGAGAGTATCGGAGGAGGTGACGTATTCAGATATTTGGGATGTGACGTTGTTCAGCGGATGGGTCTATGAAAGATGAGGTGAATCATAGAATTGATGAGGGAAAAAGAGGAGTGGTTTGAACTAGGAGTCTGTGGAGACAAAGAAACTTGTCCTGGAGGCAAAGAGGGGAATGTATGAGAGTATAGTTTTAACATCGCTCTTATATGGGTGGAAGCGTGGGTGATGAATGTTGCAGCGAGGGAGAGGCTGGAGGCAGTAGAGATGTTCATGTCTGAGGGCAATGTGTGGTGTGAATATAATGCAGAGAATCGTTGTTTGGAAGTTAGGAGGAGGTGGGGGATTACCAAATGTTGTCCGAGGGGCTGAGAAGGGTTGTTGAGGTGGGTTCGGACTTGTAGATGAGATGGAGCGAATACGAATGACTTCAAGAGTGTATCAGTCTGTAGGGAAGGAAGGGGGGGCGGGGTAGGGTCGGCCTAGGAATGGTTGGAGGCGAAACGGGGGTAAAGGAGGTTTTGTAGTGGCGAGCGGGCTTGGACTTCCAGAGGCATGCGTGTGAGCGTGTGTGATAGGAGTGAAATGGTGACAAATGGTTTTTTAATACTTGACGTGCTGTTGGTTGTGGCAAAAGTAACATTTTTGAAGGGATTCAGGGAAAACGGCAGGCGGACTTGAGTCCTGGAGATGGGAAGTACAGTGCCTGCACTCTGGAAGTGAGGGGAGTTAATGTGGCAGTTTAAAAAACTGTAGTGTAAAGCACCCTTCTGGCAAGACAGTGATGGAGTGAATGATGGTGAAAGTTTTTTTTTTCGCGCCCCACCTGCCTTGGTGGAATCGGCCGGTGTGTAAAAAAAAAAAAAAATAAAAAAAAAGAGCTGTTACCTACATCAGCTCATTTGAAAGCATTTTTATTGTTTTGAGACATACAAGTAGGGAACAGGAAGAAGTTGAGCCATATGTGGGGCAGCCTTTTAATTTGATCATTGACTTTATTCGTTGACTCTTATGCTGTACGAATGTGTTCCATACTCTAGTCCATCCTGGGTATGTATGATCTCAGATGGAGTGATGTCTGGAGAAGGGTACAGCCAGAGTGAAGTTGCTGCTTTCTGCCCGTCTTGTTGGCATTAAAAGCTTGGTTTCACGATGGTCCTCGAAGTGGATCCAATAGTGAACAATATTGGCCTTGTATCATACAGTAAGGCCACCCACATTCCCTCCTATGTTGAAAAGGCTCTGCTGAAATGACAGATCTATCCAGGATGGGATCCAGACGAGCGATGAGACATCTGGCTCTGTTCTCTACTCTGTCAAGCAGCCGCAGATGAGAAGGGGGGGGGGTCAGGCAAACCATGAAAGTGGAGCATACTCAAGGTGTGAGCAGTACTTGTGCCTCGTAATGATATTCTTGCAACCCTACTGTCCAAGCAGATGCGAGATACGGCGAAGTGCTGTAAGCTTCCTGGCTGTCTTGTTTACAAGATTTACAACGTGGCTCTTCGTGGTCAGTTTGGAGTCAAATTTCACCCCAAGGATATCAACTTCTTCACCAGGTACCAACACCCTCCCATTCATACTTACTACTGCACCAGCATTACCATCATGGTGCCTAGAGACTATCAGCATTTGTGTGTTCACAGGTGCAAATGTTACTTGCCATCGGTTTCCTTAAGCTGATGTAGCTCTTAGCTCTCTCTCTCTCTCTCTCTCTCTCTCTCTCTCTCTCTCTCTCTCTCTCTCTCTCTCTCTCTCTCTCTCTCTCTCTCTCTCTCTCTCTTTCGCTCTCTCTCTCTCTCGTTCTCTCTCTGTCTCAAGTTGCCAATATTTTTTTTCTCGTTGCTGCTTCTGCTGTTCTTATCTCATCGCCTTGACCTCTCCTGATACTCCATTTGCTCCTCCTCCCGCTCTTCCACCCCCCCTCCCCATCCCCTCCCCTCCCTACCCTCTCTCTCCACTCCAGTAAATTTGAACCTGTGGCTATTACACCCCGAGGCGCACCTGACTCTCACGTCCGGCTGCCCATCAGGAGAGTTCCCCCTACCACCTTCCCCTCCCTTTCCCCATCCAGCCACCAAGGGAGTTCCCCATCCATCCCCAACGGGTTCCAAACCACCCCATGAGCCCATTAAACTCCCCTCCCTCTCTGGCTGCACCAATCCAGGTGTGTTGAGACGAACGTCTGGTCGTACCTGCAGACGCTGTCCTCTACCACTCTATCTTGGTAATAATATTAGTAATAAAGTTTATTTCCAGAAGCAAATGATGCAACTTATACGACATAGCTGACATCAATGGCAATAATAATAATATTAATAATTAATAATAATAAATAATAATAATAATAATAATAATAATAATAATAAGAATAATAATAATAATTACAATAACAATAATAATAATAAAGACAATTTTTTATTATATTCATTTCTACCATAGCTGACATCAATGACATACTACTATATAGAAAGCCCCTTGTTATGCAGAGCATTTCGAGCAAATTAGGTTAATTTTCTCCCCAGGATGCGACCCACACCAGCAGACTAACACCCAGGTACCTATTTTGCTGCTAGGTGAACATGGACAGCAGGTGTCTTAAGGAAACACGTCCTAATGTTTCCACCTGTACTGGGGATCGAACCCCGGATGTTTAAAAGAGTGGAGGAAACGTAGCCAGGTAGCCAAGGAGGTCGAAATGCGTAAATACGGAAGAAAATGTATAATAAACGGCTTGAAATGATATTTGTGGGAAGCATAGTGAAACTGCAAGCAAGTACAAAGAATAGGAGAAAAATGCGAAGAATAGGAGAGAAAATGCGAAGAATAGGAGAGAAAATGCGAAGAATAGGAGAGAAAAGTCAAAGAATAGGAGACAAAAGGCAAAGAATATGAGAAGAAAAGGCCAAAGAAAAGGAGAGAAATGCAAAGGAATATGAGAAAAAAATGCGAAGTATAGAAGAGAAAATGTAAAAAAGATTAGGATGGAGAAAATACGAAGAATAGGAGAGAAAATGCAAAGAATAGGAGAGAATAATGCGAAGGAATAGGAGAGAAATGCGAAGAAAGGACGAGAAAAAGTAAAAGATAGAGAGAGAAAATGCAAAGATAGGAGAGAAAATGCGAGAATAGGAGGAAAATGCGAAGGAATTGGAGAGAAAAATTGTAAAGAATAGGATGAGAAAATGCAAAGAATAGGAGAGAAAATGCGAAGAAGAGGAGAGAAAATGCGAAGAATAGGAGAGAAAATCGTAAAGAATAGGAGAGAAAATGCAAAAGATAGGGAGAGAAAAATGCGAAGAATAGGATGAGAAAAATGCGAAGAATAGAGAGAAAATGTAAGTATAGAGATAGAAAAATGCAATGAGTAGGAGAGAAAATGGAAGAATAGGATGAGAAAATGCGAAGAATAGGGGAGAAAATGTAAAGAATAGGAGAGAAAATGCCAATAATGTGAGAGAAAATGCGAAGAATAGGACGAGCAAAATGCGAAGAATAGGAGAGAAAATTGTAAAGAATAGGAGAGAAAATGCGAAGTATAGGAGTGAAAATGTAAAGAATAGGAGAGAAAATGCAAAGAATAGGAGAGAAAATGCGAAGAATAGGAGAGAAAATGCGAAGAATAGGAGAGAAAATGCGAAGAATAGGAGAGAAAGAAAATGTAAGAATAGGGACGGAGAAAATGCGAAGAATAGGAGAGAAAATGTAAAGAATAGGACGAGAAATGGCAAAGATGAGAGGGAGAAAATGCGAGAATAGAGAGGAAAATGCGAGAATAGGAGAGAAAATGCGGAAGAATAGGAGAGAAAAATTGTAAAGAATAGGAGAGAAAAATGCGAAGAATAGGAGAGAAAAAATGTAAAGAATAGGAGGAGAAAATCCAAAAGAATAGGAGAGAAAATGCGAAGAATAGGAGAGAATAATGCGAGAATAGGAGAGAAAATGTAAAGAATAGGAGAGAAAATGCAAAAAGAATAGGACGAGAAAAATGCAAAGAATAGGAGAGAAAATGCGAAGACTTAGGAGAGAAAAGTAAAGAATAGGAAGAGAAAATGCAAAGAATAGGAAGAGAAAATGCGAAGTATAGGAGAGAAAATGCGAAGAATAGGAGAGAAAAGGCAAAGAATAGAAGAGAAAATGCAAAGAATAGGAGAGAAAATGCAAAGAATAGGAGAGAAAATGCAAAGAATAGGAGAGAAAATGCGAAGAATAGGAGAGAAAATGTAAAGAATAGGAGAGAAAATGCAAAGAATAGGAGAGAAAATGCGAAGAATAGGAGAGAAAATGCGAAGAATAGAAGAGAAAATGTAAAGAATAGGAGAGAAAATGCAAAGAATAGGAGAGAAAATGCGAAGAATAGGAGAGAAAATGCGAAGAATAGGAGAGAAAAGGCAAAGAATAGAAGAGAAAATGCATGAATAGGAGAGAAAATGCAAGAATAGGGAGAGGAAAATGCGTTGAATAGGAGAGAAAATGCGAAGAATAGGAGAGAAAATGCGAAGAATAGGAAGAGGGAAAATGTAATGAATAGGAGAGAAAAATGCCAAAGAAATAGGAGAGAAAAATGCGAGATTAGGAGAGAAAATGCGAAGAATAGGAGAGGAAAAGGCAAAGAAATAGAAGAAAAATGCAAAGATTAGGAGAGAGATTGCAAAGCATAGGAGAGAAAATGCGAAGAATAGGAGAGAAAATGCGAAGAATAGGAGAGAAAATGCGAAGAATAGAAGAGAAAATGTAAAGAATAGGAGAGAAAATGCAAAGAATAGGAGAGAAAATGCGAAGAATAGGAGAGAAAATAGGAGAATAGGTGAGAAAAGGCAAAGAATAGAAAAGAGGGAAAATGCAAACGAATAGGAGAGAAAATGCAAAGAATAGGAGAGAAAATGCGAAGAATAGGAGAGGAAAAGGGCAAAGATAGAAGAGAAATCTCGCGAATAGAGAGAAAATGCTAAGAATAGAGAGAAAAGGGCAAAAGATATTAGAGAAAATGGGAAGAATCTAGAAGAGAAAAAGGCAAAGAAATATGAGAGAAAATGCAAGAAATTGGAGAGAAAAGCGTAGAATAGGAAGAGAAAATGCGAAGAAAAGAAGAGAAAATGTAAGAATAGAAGAAGAAATGCGAAGATAGGAAGAGAAAATGCGAAGAATATGAGAGAAAATATGCAAAGAATAGGAGAGAAATGCGAAGATAGGAAGAGAAAATGCGAAGAATAGAAGAGAAAATGTAAGAATTGTGATGAGAAATGCAAAGAATAGGACGAGAAAATGCGAAGAATAGAAGAGAAAAGGTGAAGAAAAAACTAAATAAGGGAAACACAGGATAAATGGGAATATCTTAATATCAGAGAAAAAGGATAATTCTTAATGTAATATTTTAATAAAAACTCAAAAATATTGAATAAAAACGTTCAAAGATTAAACAGGTAATGGCTAAAATAGAGGACTATAAAAATTTTAGAGAAATAGAGTTTATCAGGAGAGGGTGGATCAGGGTTCTGATCAACCAGGATTTACTGCTGGCCGGCACGTAAACTGGGACGTGCGAACCACAGCTCACAGCGGGTAGGGGTCTTGATGGACAGTCAAGGGTCTGGAAGACAGTCATGGGTCTGAATGTAGTCAGGGGTCTTGAAGACAGTCAGGGGTCTTTGAAGACAGTCAAGGGTATTGAAAGACAGTCAAGGGTCTTGAAGACAGTCAAGGGTCTTGAAGACACGTCAGGGGGTCTTGAAGACAGTCAAGGGTTCTTGAAGGACAGTCAGGGGTCTTGAAGACAGGTCAGGGGTCTGGGAGGACAGTCAGGGTTCTTGAAGCAGTCAAGGGGTCTTGAAGGACAGTCAGGGGGTCTTGAAGACAGTCAAGGGTCTTGAGACAGGGTCAGGGGTTCTTGAAGAAGTCAAGGGTTCTTGAAGACAGTCAAGGGTCTTGAAGGACAGTCAAGGGTCTTGAAGACAGTCAGGGGTCTTGAGACAGTCAAGGGTCTTGAAGACAGTCAGGGTCTTGAAGACAGTCAAGGGTCTTGAAGACAGTCTGGGGTCTGGAAAGACAGTCAGGGGTCTTGAAGACAGTCTAGGTCTTGAAGACAGTCAAGGGGTCTTGAAGTAAAGTCAAGGGTCTTGAAGACAAGTCCAGGGGTCTTGAAGACGTCAGGGGTCTTGGAAGACAGTCAGGGGGCTTGAAGGACAGTCCAGGGTCTTGAAGACAGTCAGGGGTCTTGAAGACGTCAAGGGTTCTTGAAGACAGTCAAGGGTCTTGAAGAAGTCAGGGGTCTTGAGACAGTTCAATGGTCTTGAAGACAGTCAGGGGTCTTGAAGCAGGCAAGGGTCTTGAAGACAGTCAAGGTCTTGAAGACAGTCAAAGGGTCTTGAAGACGTCAGGGGTCTTGAAGACAGTCAAGGGTCTTGAAGACAGTCAGGGGTCTTGACGCCAGTCAGGGGTCTTGAGACAGTCAAGGGTTCTTGAAGACAGTTCAGGGGTCTTGAAGACAGTCCAAGGTGTCTTGAAGGACAGTCAAGGGTCTTGAAGACAGTTCAGGGTCATTGAAGACAGGTCAGGGGTTCTTGAAGACAGTCAAGGGTCTTGAGACGTAGGGGTCGTGAAGACGTCAGGTCTTGAAGGACGTCAGGGGTCTTGAAAGACAGTCAAGGGTCTGATGACAGTCAGGGGTCTTGAAGACAGTCAGGGGTCTTGAAAGACAGTCAAGGGTCTTGAAACAGTCAAGGGTCTTGAAGACAGTCAGGGGTCTTGAAGACAGTCAAGGGTCTTGAAGACAGTCAGGGGTCTTGAAGACAGTCAAGGGTCTTGAAGACAGTCAAGGGTCTTGAAGACAGTCAAGGGTCTTGAAGACAGTCAGGGGTCTTGAAGACAGTCAAGGGTCTTGAAGACAGTCAGGGGTCTTGAAGACAGTCAGGGTCTTGAACGAAGACAGTCAAGGTGTCTTGAAAGACAGTCTGGGGTCATGAAGACAGTCAAGGGTCTTGAAGACAGTTCAAGGGTCTTGAAGCAGTCAAGGGTTTGAAGGACAGTCAGGGGTCTTGATAGACAGTCAAGGGTCTTGAAGACAGTCAGGGGTCTTGAGATAAGTCAAGGGTCTTGAAGACAGTCGGGGTCCTTGAGACAGTCAGGGGTCTGAAGGCAGTCAAGATAGGGGACTGACCACCTCAAAACTGAGTCTTCAAGGCTGAGGGACTGATGACATCGTCTTCACACCTCTAGAGCTTATGCTAACTCTTCTGTACCCGACTGAAGAAGCCTACTGTGTAGGCCAACGTTTTAGGATAAAGATATCTACTCATCAACAAGAGAGAGCTATCTTCTCTTCTCGCTTCGACCCCTCAAGGTAGGTTCCTTGATGCCTGTGAGGGGCTCTTGATCTAGGTAATTGGATCTGTGCTCCAGTTCCCTGAATTGAGTCTGAATACCTCCCCCCCCACATGCGCTGTATAATCCTACGGGTTTAGCGCTCCCTCAATGATTATAATAATGATCTTCTCTCCTCGTCTCTCAGGTGAATATGACTGCGTTGGTCTTCCTGTGTTTTGTTTACATAATCTTAATGACTATCATAACTCTGTGAATAATAAATGTTCATTTTCTCTCACTAATACATTTCAGGGTAATCTATTTCGTGATTTTATTGTCCTTGTTTCCTGCCCGTCTTGCCATATCCTTGTTTCCTGCCCGTCTTGCCATATCCTTGTTTCCTGTTCGTCTTGCGCTATTCACTACACTGGTGAAACTGGCCACATTCTTTCCGACAAACTCGTAAGACATAAGTGGTCGTTTAGCTACCAGTAACAACTCTCATCTCTGTCAATTAGGAATCATAACCATCCCTTGAAGTGGGGTGACCTCTGCCAAAACTCTCTACCCCTCGTTGTGTCATCGCAGACGTATCTACCCCTTGTACTATCATAGAAATATCTATTCCTCGTACTAATATCAGAAGTATCTACTCCTCGTACTATCGCAGAAACATCTACACCTCTTTGAATTGTCAGAGCGCCGACTGGTTACATCAGGCCGTGTACGCAACAATCTTGACACGAATCTAAACTCCGTTTTTGCTTAGGTTTGTGTTTTCCTGTCTCGGTATACTGTCAGATGTTCCCTTCTTCGGTATATACATGACTTGGAATGACCTTGGCTTCTCTGACCTGACCTTAGCTGTCTCCTAGCACACCTACTCACGAGTAGCTAGACAAATACATGAGTGGGTGTGGGTAGGTGAGAGTTGAACCTGACTGGTCCAACTTGTCAGGTGGTAAACACATTACAGGCAACATTAATGGCCCTCATATGGTCGATAGACTTTAAACTCCCACTAACATGAACATCACAATTGATGGAATCCATTACAAATACGTTGATGATCAGGGCACATGTGCAACACTTGGGGTATTTTTATTGCCTAAAAGTTTCGAGATACCCAACTGTTGCACTGATGTGTTATTGATCAACAAGGTACAGTGTGTCCACAAAATCTAAATCTCTTTGCGACGAAATATCGGTCTATTTTCGTGTTAGTGTTCCTCTGAGCACGTTGATCCATCTCTGTGTTCTTCCAAACATTGTCATCCTCCACATTTAAGGTAGAAAAATCATAAAGGCGGCCACTGATAACTCCGTTTTTATAAGATTCTTGATCCTCGTTAGCCGTAGATGGGAACACCTCCCACTGGTACAAAGGGTATAATCGTGTGTTGTTTAGTTTGAGACTTTGTACTTGCTATATTTTTTGTAAATGGGAAACCATGGGAGTCCATGGGAGTTCATGTAAGTAAATGGGAGTACAGGTAAGTTCACCAGGACGTATCCTGACTCACGTCTTCTCCATGTGGTAACCTGGCAAATGGGAGTACATGGAAAGGACAGATACCAGGGGATATTAGAGTCCACACCTAGACTATCTGCTAAGAACTGTCTACTTCCATCCATATTAAGAAGCATCGTGTATTATCGAAGTACTTGAGATAAGAACAGCAAAGTAGAGGCGTATTTAAGACGTAGGTATTTTATTTGAGACTGTCAGAGTCCCAAGAATAAGGATGCTGAAAGCGAGCTGTCCAAATCTGCTTTAAAACTGTTTAACATCGCGTGTGAGTTCTCTCGTCCACTCCATCACACACACACACTGTGTTATTAAGAGACTGGAACAGTGATTGCGGGGTGGCTGGTCGTCTCTCTCTGCTAGATGCTGTGGATTAGAGATGTCTCCTGCGTAGTTGTGGATTATTACTGATGAATGAAAGCCACGATGCCGTAGCTGGAATATTTCACAACTAACCCACAATACCGTAGTAGCAACAATTCACAACTAACCCAAAATACCGTAGTAGCAACAACTCACAACTAACCCTAAATACCGTAGTAGCAACAACTCACAACTAACCCACAATACCGTAGTAGCAACAACTCACAACTAACCCACAATACCGTAGTAGCAACAACTCACAACTAACCCAAAATACCGTAGTAGCAACAACTCACAACTAACCCTAAATACCGTAGTAGCAACAACTCACAACTAACCCACAATACCGTAGTAGCAACAACTCACAACTAACCCACAATACCGTAGTAGCAACAACTCACAACTAACCCACAATACTGTAGTAGTTTGGCAGGTTAAATCACCACCACCAGATGTAGACCAAACGAAATGTAAACTTTGCCAGATGGACTATTGTCACATCTTGCGTCATTATGTACTGGAGTGTGATCAAATTAATGAATTTAGAAACAACTCACTCAGAAATGTTCAAGAAATGGCAAAGTATTTTATCCACAGTGGTATATTACAGACCATTCTGGAGAAATACCCTGACTTTGCTAGCTGTAAATAATGCATTACCATGTGTGTGTGTGTGTGTGTGTGTGTGTGTGTGTGTGTACTCACCTATTTGTACTCACCTATTTGTGGTTGCAGGGGTCGAGTCACAGCTCCTGGCCCCGCCTCTTCGCTGATTGCTACTAGGTCCTCTCTCTCCCTGCCCCATGAGCTCTATCATACCTCGCCTTAAAACTATGTATGGTTCCTGCCTCCACCACATCACTTTCTAGGCTATTCCATGGCCTGACTACTCTATGACTGAAGAAATACTTCCTAACATCCCTTTGATTCATCTGAGTCTTCAACTTCCAATTGTGACCTCTTGTGTCTGTGTCCCATCTCTGGAACATCCCGTCTTTGTCCACTCGTCTATTCCGCGCAGTATTTTATATGTCGTTATCATGTCTCCCCTGACCCTCCTGGCCTCCGTGTCGTCAGGCCGATTTCCCTAAAACCTTTCTTCATAGGACAATCCCCGTAGCTCTGGGACTAGTCTTGTTGCAAACTTTGCACTTTCTCTAATTTCTTGACGTGCTTGACTAGGTGTGGATTCCAGACTGGTGCTGCATACTCCAGTATGGGCCTGACGTAGATGGTGTACAGAGTCTTAAACGAATCCTTACTGAGGTATCGGAACGCTATCCGTAGGTTTGCCAGGCGCCCGTATGCTGCAGCAGTTATCTGATGATGTGCGCCTTCAGGAGATATGCTCGGTGTTATACTCACCCCCAGATCTTTTTCCTTGAGTGAGGTTTGCAGTCTTTGGCCATCTAAACTATATTGTGTCTGCGGTCTTCTTTGCCCTTCCCCAATCTTCATGACTTTGCATTTGGCAGGGTTAAATTCAAGGAGCCAGTTGCTGGACCAGGCTTGTAGCCTGTCCAGATCTCTTTGCAGTCCTGCCTGATCCTCGTCCGATTCGATTCTTCTCATTAACTTCACATCGTCTGCAAACAAGGACACTTCTGAGTCTATCCCTTCCGTTATGTCGTTCACGTATACCAAGAACAGCACTGGTCCTAGAACTGACCCCTGTGGGACCCCGCTCGTAACAGGCGCCCACTGTGATACCTCTTCACGTACCATGACTCGTTGCTGCCTCCCTGTCAGGTATTCTCTTATCCATTGCAGTGCCCTCCCTTTTACATGCTCCTGATCCTCCAGCTTCTGCACTAATCTCTTGTGGGGAACTGTGTCAAAGGCCTTCCTGCAGTCTAGGAAAACGCAATCTACCCACCCCTCTCTCTCGTGTCTTACTTCTGTTACCTTGTCATAAAACTCCAGGAGGTTTGTGACACAAGATTTGTCATCCATGAACCCATGCTGGTTTTCATTTATAATCTTGTTCCTTTCCAGGTGTTCGACCACTCTCCTGATAATCTTCTCCATGACTTTGCACACAATACATGTCAGAGACACAGGTCTGTAGTTTATTGCCTCGTTTCTGTTTCCTTTCTTAAATATGGGAACTACATTAGCTGTCTTCCATTTCTCAGGTAGTTGCCCAGTTTCAAGGGATGTGTTGAAGATTGTGGTTAGAGGCACGCACAGCATCTCTGCTCCTTCTCTAAGGACTGTTACTCTAAGTCTGACTGTTACAACTGTGTTACAAGTGTGACTGTTACAACTGTGTGTTACAAGTGTGACTGTTACAACTGTGTTACAAGTCTGACTGTTACAACTGTGTTACAAGCATGACTGTTACAACTGTGTGTTACAATTGTGACTGTTACAACTGTGTGTTACAAGTGTGACTGATACAACTGTGTGTTACAATTGTGACTGTTACAACTGTGTGTTACAATTGTGACTGTTACAACTGTGTGTTACAAGTCTGACTGTTACAATTCTGTTACAAGTGTGACTGTTACAACTGTGTGTTACAAGTGTGACTGTTACAACTGTGTGTTACAATTGTGACTGTTACAACTGTGTGTTACAAGTGTGACTGTTACAACTGTGTTACAAGTGTGACTGTTACAACTGTGTGTTACAAGTGTGACTGTTACAACTGTGTTACAAGTGTGACTGTTACAACTGTGTGTTGCAAGTGTGACTGTTACAACTGTGTGTTACAAGTGTGACTGTTACAACTGTGTGTTACAAGTGTGACTGTTACAACTGGATGTTACAAGTGTGACTGTTACAACTGTGTTACAGCTGTGACTGTTACAACTGTGTTACAGCTGTGACTGTTACAACTGTGTAACAGCTGTGACTGTTACAACTGTCTTACAGCTGTGACTGTAACAACTGTGTAACAGCTGTGACTGTTACAACTGTGTAACAGCTGTGACTGTTACAACTGTGTTACAGCTGTGACTGTTACAGCTGTTTGTTACAAGTGTGACTGTTACAACTGTGTTACATTTGTGACTGTTACAACTGTGTGTTACAAGTGTGACTGTTACAACTGTGTGTTACAAGTGTGACTGTTACAACTGTGTGTTACAGGTGTGACTGTTACAACTGTGTGTTATAAGTGTGACTGTTACAACTATGTGACATACAACTGTGCAACTGCTACAGAGGTGACTTGCAATTGTGCGACTGTTACAAAGGTGCGTCTGTTACAACTGTGCGACTGTTGCAACTGTGCGACTGTTACAGAGGTGTGACTGTTATAACTGTGCGACTGTTAAAACATTGGTCAGTGGTCAGTCGTCACGTGAGGTCACAGACCCTGAGCTGCTTTGGGGATTAGCGTGGACGGTTACAAAGCATGGCTTGCTTCTGCAGTGTTTTAAAAACTGAGGTTGGAGAGTTGAAGGAGGAGGTCTTGCTTCTCCAGGAGGAGATTAGGAGGCTGAAGGTCCACCTCAATGGGCCTGGGAGAGAGTGTGAGGTGGTTGGAGATGTGGGGAATGAGGCTTCTAGCAGTGAGGTGCAGTCTGTCTCTCACTGTGAGGAGGCTGTAGGTGGGGAGGTAGCAACGGCTACCAGCAGTGAGGTGCAGCCCAGCACCTGCTACAAGTGGCGAGTTGTTCACAGTAATGGGAGGCGCATCAGAGTAAGGAAAGTTAAGAGTGAAGATCTGAAGGTAGGAAATCGCTTCTCTGTTCTCCAGGATGAATGTACTTCAGTGGCCAGTGAAGGTAAGGGTACTACTGCTCCTGCTAATGAAGGTAAGCGCATTCTTGTGGTTGGTGACTCTCAGGTAAGATATGTTGACCGTGCTTTTTGTAATAGGAATAAGAAGATGAGAGATAGAGTGTGCTTCCCCGGAGCTGGTGTTGGGGACATTGTCAACAGGCTGGATAATATCATGTCAGGTAATGGGAACAAGCCCATTATCTGTCTCAGTGCTGGTGGAAATGATATTGGGAAGGGGTTTAGGAGAGAAGAGCTGCTAGATAAGTACAGGTCAGCTATAGATTTCATTAAGTCTAAGGGAGGGATCCCAATCATATGTAGCATCTTGCCTAGTAGGGGAGTAGGAAATGAATGGTTGTCTAGGGCAATTGGTGTAAATTGCTGGCTAGACAGATACTGCAAGGAAACTTGCAATCCCATTCATTGACAACTGGAACAACTTTTATGGCAAACATGATATGTATGCAAGGGATGGGGTACATCTCTCTGGGGCAGGGGTGGTAGCACTTGCAGACTCGATTGAGAAGGCCATTGGTGAAATGCCTATGATTTTAAATGATGGAAGATAGAGGTATGGGTGTGTGTGGGAAACAAGCAGGTTGCAACACTAGGGTTGGAAACAGTAAATGTATAAAAGGCATTCAGCATGAAGTTATAAATAAAGACAATAGAACAGGTCAGCAAACAAAGGGGGACAGCAGAGGCAGCAAGGGACTAGCTCCCTTAAGGTTTACTATACTAATAGCAGGAGTGTTAGAAATAAGATAGATGAGCTAAGATTAATTGCAAGTGCAGGAAACATAGATATTATTGCTATAACAGGGGACCTGGCTCAATCTGAAAGATAGAGAGATGCCCTCTGAATGTCACATACAAGGCTATAAATTATTCCACACTGACAGGGTCAACAGGAAAGGTGGTGGAGTAGCGATGTATGTCAGAGACAATTTAAATTGTTGTGTTAGACAAGATATTAAATTAGAAGCGTCAGCCACTGAATCTGTTTGGTTACAGCTTCTCGAGGGCCGAGAAAAACTAATCTTGGGTGTGATTTACAGGGGCCCCAAATCTTGATAGGGAGTGCAAATAAACTTCTATGGGACGAAATTCGTAAGGCATCTACATACGAAAATGTTGTGCTAATGGGAGATTTCAACTATAGACAGATTGACTGGAGCAATTTGACAGGAAATTTAGAGTCGGGTGACTTTCTTGATTCGATCCAGGATTTTTTTTAAAACAGTTTGTGACAGAGCCAACTAGGGGAAATAACCTCCTTGACTTGGTTCTTGCCAGTAGGGAAAAAAACTAATTAATAATCTTGAGGTTAATGATGAGCTTGGGGAGAGTGATCACAAATCACTCAGTTTTAACATATTATGGAATTCCCCTAATAATGGCAATCAAGTCTCGTCCCTGACTTTCGCTTGGCTGATTTCATAGGACTGAAAAATTACTTAGGTGGGCTGAACTGGAATGACCTGACTAAGGGTCAGGTAGGTGGTGATGGTTGCCGATATGATGCTTTCCAGGGCATAGTTCTAGCTGCTCAGTCAAATTATGTTCCAAATAGGGAAATCAGATCAAAACAAAAATGATCCTAAATGGATGAACAATAGATTAAAATATCTGATTGGTCAAAAGAGAGGCATATATAGGCAAATCAAAAGAGGAGAGGGGCAATTAAGAAATCGATATATTCAGTTAAAGAGAGAAATAAAAAGGGAATTAGAAAAGCAAAAGAGATTATGAGGTTAAAGTTGCAAGAGAATCGAAGACTAACCAAAAGGATTCTTTCAGGTATACAGAAGTAAGATCAGGGACAAGATAGGCCCCCTCAAAAGTTCCTCGGGTCAGCTCACTGACAGTGATAAGGAAATGTGTAGAATTTTTAACACATACTTCCTCTCAGTTTTTACACAGGAGGATACCAGTGATATTCCAGTAATGATAAATTATGTAGAACAGGACGATAATAAACTGTGCACTATTAGGGTCACAAGTGACATGGTCCTTAGGCAAATAGATAAATTAAAACCTAACAAATCCCCAGGCCCTGATGAACTGTATGCAAGGGTTCTAAAGGAATGTAAAGAGGAGCTTAGCACACCTTTGGCTAATCTTTTCAACATTTCACTACAAACTGGCATGGTGCCAGATAAGTGGAAAATGGCAAATGTGATACCTATTTTCAAAACAGGTGACAGGTCCTTAGCTTCGAACTATAGACCAATAAGCCTAACCTCCATAGTGGGAAAATTTATGGAATCAATAATTGCCGAGGCAGTTCGTAGCCACCTTGAAAAGCATAAATTAATCAACGAATCTCAGCATGGTTTTACAAAGGGGCGTTCCTGCCTTACGAATTTATTAACTTTTTTCACTAAGGTATTTGAGGAGGTAGATCATGGTAATGAATATGATATTGTGTATATGGACTTCAGTAAGGCTTTTGACAGGGTCCCACATCAGAGACTATTGAGGAAAATTAAAGCACATGGAATAGGAGGAGAAATTTTTTCCTGGATAGAGGCATGGTTGACAAATAGGCAGCAGAGAGTTTGCATAAATGGGGAGAAATCAGAGTGGGGAAGCGTCACGAGCGGTGTTCCACAGGGGTCAGTGTTGGGCCCCCTGCTGTTCACAATCTACATAAACGACATAGATGAGGGCATAAAGAGCGACATCGGCAAGTTTGCCGATGACACCAAAATAGGCCGTCGAATTCATTCTGACGAGGACATTCGAGCACTCCAGGAAGATTTGAATAGACTGATGCAGTGGTCGGAGAAGTGGCAGATGCAGTTTAATATAGACAAATGCAAAGTTCTAAATGTTGGACAGGACAATAACCATGCCACATATAAACTAAATAATGTAGATCTTAATATTACGGATTGCGAAAAAGATTTAGGAGTTCTGGTTAGCAGTAATCTGAAACCAAGACAACAGTGCATAAGTGTTCGCAATAAAGCTAATAGAATCCTTGGCTTCATATCAAGAAGCATAAATAATAGGAGTCCTCAGGTTGTTCTTCAACTCTATACATCCTTGGTTAGGCCTCATTTAGATTATGCTGCACAGTTTTGGTCACCGTATTACAGAATGGATATAAATTCTCTGGAAAATGTACAAAGGAGGATGACAAAGATGATCCCATGTATCAAAAACCTTCCCTATGAGGATAGACTAAGGGCCCTGAAACTGCACTCTCTAGAAAGACGTAGAATTAGGGGGGATATGATTGAGGTGTATAAGTGGAAGACAGGAATAAATAAAGGGGATGTAAATAGTGTGCTGAAAATATCTAGCCTAGACAGGACTCGCAGCAATGGTTTTAAGTTGGAAAAATTCAGATTCAGGAAGGATATAGGAAAGTACTGGTTTGGTAATAGAGTTGTGGATGAGTGGAACAAACTCCCAAGTACCGTTATAGAGGCCAGAACGTTGTGTAGCTTTAAAAATAGGTTGGATAAATACATGAGTAGATGTGGGTGGGTGTGAGTTAGACCTGATAGCTTGTGCTAACAGGTCGGTTGCCGTGTTCCTCCCTTAAGTCAATGTGACCTGACCTGACTAGGTTGGGTGCATTGGCTTAAGCCGGTAGGAGACTTGGACCTGCCTCGCATGGGCCAGTAGGCCTTCTGCAGTGTTCCTTCGTTCTTATGTTCTTATGTTCTTATGTGACTGTTACAAAGGTGCGACTGTTACAGAGGTGTGACTGTTACAAAGATGCGACTGTTACAAAGGTGTGACTGTTACAAAGGTGCGACTGTTACAGAGGTGTGACTGTTACAACTTTGCAACAATTAACTGTGTGACTTACAAAGGTGCGACTGTTACAGAGGTGAACGTGGAAATGTGCCGGTGGTGAAGCAAAGGTCACAGGACTGTCACTCCAGCGTGGAATGCAAGGTTATTACCATTATTCGTGAGGGAGCGCTAAGCACGTATGGGTTGGTGCAGCCCCTCCGGGGAGGTAGAAAGAGGAAGGGGGGAAACTGAGGGAATGGGGAAGCCATCCGGTTTGATCCGAGGAAACGGAAAAGGGAGCGTCCATTCCTCAGCTGTCAGTTCATTCTACTCCCCGAAGATATATTTGAAACCAGTCGAAAGTGTTCAAATCGTGGCTGGTTTTCGACCTCCGTTCTCTTATACGCAAAAATGTATATCTCTGTATACGCAAAAGTGTATATCTCTGTATACGCAAAAGTGTATATCTCTGTATACGCAAAAGTGTATATCTCTGTATACGCAAAAGTGTATATCTCTGTATACGCAAAAGTGTATATCTCTGTATACGCAAAAGTGTATATCTCTGTATACGCAAAAGTGTATATCTCTGTATACGCAAAAGTGTATATCTCTGTATACGCAAAAGTGTATATCTCTTATACGCAAAAGTGTATATCTCTTATACGCAAAAGTGTATATCTCTGTATACGCAAAGATGTATATCTCTGTATATGCACTGAGGTGTGTGTCTCAGTGAATATACACTGTATATACACTGAGAGGTGTATCTTAGTGTACATACACACAGATGTGAATGTGCGTTATATACATCTATGTTTATGAGATATGGATGTGTATCTCGGTATGTGTATATAATGAGGTGTGAATATTGCGAGGTGTGTATATAGACGTGTGTATTTCTCAGAGCATATACACCGCAAGATGTAAATATCTCAGTGTATATACACTGAGAGGTGTGTATTTTCTCAACGCATATACACCACCATCTAACTTCAGCCCCACTAACTGCAACCTTAATGACCATCGTTCGGTCGATAGTCTTCAAACTAGACACCATAACAACCTATTACATCACAAGGAAAATAAAAGAAAATAAGTCAGTGTGATTTTACCGGGTTTTCCTGGATAATTTTCATACGCCTTGCTATGTAAATCAGGCGTAAATGCATAAAGGCTTGCTTGCTGATTTACATACGCGAGAAAAAACGAGAAACGTATATGGCAGAAAATTTACATATTTACGCTTATGATATGTAAATAC
Source organism: Cherax quadricarinatus (assembly GCF_026875155.1). NCBI lineage: Eukaryota > Metazoa > Arthropoda > Malacostraca > Decapoda > Parastacidae > Cherax > Cherax quadricarinatus. The sequence continues at coordinate 264,556 of NC_069491.1, read as the reverse complement.
TGGAAAAAATGCGTTTAGGCTTGGTTGTTTATTTACAAATGCTGTAAATCGGGAAAATATAAGATTGTGGTGTAGTATTTACAGCAGTTTCTCTCTAGGCTAAATAAAATGGCCCCGTTTACACTTATGATAGTATGTAAATAGTGTAAAAGCGTGTAAGCTTGCTTATTTATTTACAGAAACCTAAGAACAGGAAGAATCAAATAACTTGAGGTGTGGCGTGTAGAGACAGACACAGAAAGACAGCTACACACACACAGAAAGACACAAAGGTGGGAAGAGAGAGAGAGAGACAAAGAGAGAGAGAGAGATATGATGAGGAGAGAGATGAATCCAAAGTCAGCTGTGTGGCACTTGACATTGCTGGTGCTTTCGACCGAGTGTGGCACCAGGGCCTCTAACAGAAACTTCAAGCTCTGGGAACTGCAGGCTCTACGCTATGTCTCCTCAGTGATTACCTTCATGGTAGATCTCTAAGTGTAGTTCTCAATGGAACAGAATCAGCAAGACATCCTACTGGGGCAAGTGTTCCACAAGGAAGCGTGATGGGACCATTGTTATGGAATGTCTACTTCAGTGACCTTCTTCATCTCATCCCAGAATCCCCTGCATGTGCAGACGACTGTATACTGACATTTACTTATCCAACAGAAAAAATGCCAGCTGCTATAAGCTACATCAATCACCAGCTAAGAGCTATATCAGCTTGGGGAAACAGATGGCAAGTAACATTTGCACCTGAGAAAACCCAAATGATGATCGTCTCTAGGCACCATGATGGCAATGCTGGTGCAGTAGTAAGGATGAATGGGAGAGTGTTGGTACCTGGTGAAGAAGTTGATACCCTTGGGGTGAAATTTGACTCCAAACTGACCATGAAGAACCACGTTGTAAATCTTGCAAACAAAGCAGCCAGGAAGCTTACAGTACTTCGCCGTATCTCGCATCTGCCTGACAGTGGGGGTTGCAAGATTCTGTACGAGGCACAAGTACGCTCACACCTTGAGTATGCTCCACTTTCATGGTTTGCCTCCCTTTCCCCTCTCACCTGCGACTGCTTGACAGAGTAGAGAACAGAGCAAGATGTCTCATCTCTCGTCTGGACCCATACTGAATAGATCTGTCATTTCAGCAGAGCCTTCAACACAGGAGGGATGTGGGTGGCCTTACTGTTATGTACAAGGCCAATATTGTCAAAGTACCACACTTGGATCCACTTCGAGGACAGCGTGAAACAAGGTTTTATGCCACAAGACGGGCAGAAAGCAGCAACTTCACTCTGGCTGTACCCTTCTCCAGAACATCACTTAATCTGAGATCATTTATCCCAGGATGACTCGAGTATGGAACACATTCGTACAGCATTATGATGTCAACTAGATAAATAAAGTCAGTTGATCAAATGAAAATGCTGGCCCACAGATGGCTCCAACTTCATCCTGTTCCCTACTTGTATGTCTCATAATAAAAATGCTTTCAAATGAGCTGATGTAGGTAACAGCTCTTAGCTTGCCAATAAAGTTAAGAATCCTTAACCTGTAAATAGCTTGTCAATAAAGCTAGGGATCCTAAACCTTGTCAAACCCTGTGTAAAAGAGAGAGAGAGAGAGAGAGAGAGAGAGAGAGAGAGAGAGAGCAAAAGAGAGAGAGAGGGACTGACGGTAGAGTGACCCGTGTGTGTGTATTAAGCAGTGAAGGTTCAGTTCAGTATGGTCGCGGTGGTGGTGGAGTGAGGGTGTCGCTCGCTGGCTGACTCGCGCTACTCGCGGCTCCCATCTCCACACTTAGAAAGTGTCGAGATTGAAATCCCCTGACGAAAAGAGTGAGGATTACAATTGTGATTTGAACGGGGGGATTTAGACAAGGTTAATCCAGTGGACCGTATGAGGAAGTTAGTGGACGCTTTATTAAATAAAAACACAAAAAAAATCCAAGGGGATTTTTATACCGAAGATAACCTGGGATTAATTCTGTTTTAAGGAGGTAAGATAAAGCTAACTTTTTTTCTCTCTCACTCAAAGTTTGTAAATGCGTTTGTCTTTCAGAAACTTTTATATATACATTTAAAATCTTTTTACAATCACTGTTTTAAATTTTATATATATATATATATATATATATATATATATATATATAATATATATATATATATATATATATATATATATATATATATATATATATATATATATATATTATATATATATATATATATTATATATATATATATATATTGTGTGTTAGGTAAGACACATATGCAACAGTTAGGTATCTTTATTTCGAAACGTTTCGCCTACACAGTAGGCGAAACGTTTCGAAATAAAGATACCTAGCTGTTGCATATGTGTCTTACCTAACAACCTGTCGGTATTTTATACCATTTTAATGTTCATATATATATATTGTGTAGACGTTTCGCCCACCAGTGGCTCCATCGGTAAAATAGAGCTGTGAATACGTGGGATAGTCGAAGATGTGCGTACGGAAGAGGTATATAGTGATTTGGTCTTGACGGATCTGAAGCCCAGGCTTCAGATTCAGTGGAAATAGGTCAAGGACCCTAATGAAAATAAATCAAGGACTCCAAATAGAAATAAATCAAGGATCCCCAAATAGAAATAAATCAAGGACCCCAAATGTAAATAAATCAAGGACCCCACTGGAAACAAAACAATCGACCCCAATGGAAATAAATCAAGGACCCCACTGGAAATAAATCAAGGATGCACTTGAAGTAAATGAAGGACCACACTGGAAATAAATGAAGGACACCCTGGAAATAAATCAGTGACCCCACTGAAAATAAATCAAGGACCCCACTGGAAATAAATGAAGGACCCCCTGCAAATAAATCAGTGACCCCACTGGAAATAAATCAAGGACCCCACTGGAAATAAATCAAGGATGCACTGGAAGTAAATGAAGGACCACACTGGAAATAAATGAAGGACACCCTGGAAATAAATCAGTGACCCCACTGGAAATAAATCAAGGACCCCACTGGATAATAAATGAAAGGAGACCCACGGGAAATAAATGAGGACACCTGGAAATAAATCAGGACCCCACTGGAAATAAATCAAGGACCACTGGAAAAAGTAAAATGAAGGACCACACTGGAAATAAATGAAGGACACCCTGGAAATAAATCAGTGACCCCACTGGAAATAAATCAAGGACCCCACTGGAAATAAATGAAGGACCCCCTGGGAATAAATCAGTGACCCCACTGGAAATAAATCAAGGACCCCACTGGAAATAAATGAAGGACCCCCTGGGAATAAATCAGTGACCCCACTGGAAATAAATCAAGGACCCCATTGGAAATAAATCAAGGATAAAATGGAAATAAGTCAAGGACCCTAATGGAAATAAGCAACTTTGACTTTACGTGTACCTGAATAAACTTACTAACTTCAGCTGCAGTCTGGGCAGCACCATGTTATTTGCAGCCAAATATAGTTGAATTCCACAGGTGAGTAATGTAGAATTCAATAATGGCAAGTGTCAGGTGAGCTCTGTAAAAGCAAGTAGGATTGAATTCCACAAGTGAGTGATTTAGAATTCAGTAGTGATGGGTGTTAAGTGAGCTTTCTCTAAATATGGTTGAATTCCACAGGTGAGTAATGTAGAATTCAACAATGATAGGTGTCAAGTGAGCTCTGTAAAACCAAATAGGATTGAATTCTACAAGTGAGTGATTTAGAATTCAGTAGTGATGGGTGTTAAGTGAGCTTTCTCTAAATATGGTTGAATTCCACAGGTGAGTAATGTAGAATTCAACAATGATAGGTGTCGGGTGAGCTCCCTGTTACATGACGCTCTAATAAAGCTCACTAATGGTAAAAGTTTATATTGAAAAAGTTACGCCCCAAAAAATCCCGCTCTGGAGTAATTACGCCTGTGTTGGCGTTCGCCAAGTGGCGGTGGATTGCCCCGTCTTGGTGCCGGATTCCCGGCGGATTTGGACCAATTTTTAGTTAAGTGAGGTTGACGGAAAACGCGATTTTTGGGGGGATTTCTTGTTTTTTTTTTTTTTTAAGCCACTTTGTGTAATCCTTTTAAATCCAGGTAAAAGTTTGAAATGGATTTTTGCCTGTACGCAAATAAGATTATTTTTTATGAATTTTGAAGAGGCTGAGGAATGTTCCTTGATGCTGGTGAGGAGGGCTCTTGATCCAAGGAACTGTATTTGTCCTCTCCTTTGGCTCGAACCTGACTGTTTCGCATTTCCCAGGCAATCTATTGCCCCTACGGGTTTTGCGGCTCCTCAAAATATTTTAATAAACATTATACACTAAAGAGAAACAGACTTCTCGTATCTCAACCGAATCAACCAGGGTCGAATCCTGGGCGAGGCGAGTAGAATTAACATGGTTGATTGGTTAACAGAGTTTAAAGCCTATTAACTAGACGAGGTCATTAAGGTCACACGTAGTTTAAAGACTGCATTAAGGTCATTAAGGTTGCATGTGACCTGTTTTTATCACCAGTTAAGTATACTTTAATCCCTAAAATGCTGAGTAAACTCTGTATATACCCTGAGGGATATACACCTCTGTGAATATATGCTGAGAGGTATACACCTCTGAATATACCCTGAGATATATACACAGAGGTGTATATATCTCAGGGTATATATACCCTGAGATATATACACTTTTCTATAAATATACCCTGAGAGGTATACACCTCTGAATATTCCTTTATATACACCTTTCAGTGATTATACCCTGAGAGGTATACACCTCTTTGAATATTCCCTTATATACACCTTTCAGTGATTATACCCTGAGAGGTATACACCTCTGTGAATATTCCCTGGGTTGCCCAGGGTACCCAGTAACTTGGGTAACAGAGAGGAAGAGGACCCAGGGTAACCCAGTAACAAGCCACACTGCCTGGCTTCATGTTACCCCAGGTTATCCCTCCTGGGTTATCCCTCTTGTTAGGCCTATATTGACATTGTGTAGACATACATGGGTTATTACCTCGATACAGCTACGAGGGGCGCGTCGCCCCTTGTACCTTCTCGACCAGGTTGTTGGTGACCGTCGTGAGCAGACCAGTGGGTGCACCACAGCCTGGCTCATCAGGAACTGGCTTAAAATTTTCCAGAAAAAAGCCATAGGCTTGATAATAAAGAATTCAATAAAGTTTGGCTTTATTGGGTTATCGGATATCAAATTCTCCATAATTCTTTACAAAAAAAGTTATTAAAGCCTTACAAAAGCCCATTAAACCCACAAAAGCCTTAATAAACCCCTAAGAAAATCCATTAAACCCTAGGAAAGCTAAGCCCTGAAAGTGCTAAGAAAGCCAGTTTATTCTAAGAAAGCCAATTAAGCCCTAAGGAACTCAGTTAAACCCTGAGAAATCAAATTAAGCCTTAAGAAAGCCCGTTAATTTCAAGAACGCCTCCCAGAACAAATTTGTTAAGCCTAAAAACGCCACAAAAAGCCCAGTAAGCCAATTAAGCTCAAAGAAAAGCCCAGTAAGCCTATGAAAGCCCAAAGTAGACAATTAAGCCCAAAACGCCCCTAAAAAATCCCCCAAAACTCCCTAAAAAAAACCATTAAGACAACAAGCCCAAAAATTCAAGGAACCAGTCAGAAAAAAAATCCATCCCTAAACCGGGGGGCTCTCGATCCGGGGAAAGGGAGCTGCCCTCGGTTCGTATCAAACCTGACTTACTTCCCTCTTCTCTCCTTCCTCCCCCCCCCCCAGGGTACCATCGCTGTGTGGCCCTTGTGAGTTTAGCGCTTAATTATGATTATCCCCCTAGATGCTGTAAGCGGGGCGTCCCTACGGTTTTAGCGCTTTACCCTTAATGTAACTAACGCACAAAAAAATAATTAGGCGATAAGATAATCGAGGAATTAATTTCTCGTCTGTAATTATTCTTTTGTTACTGTTGTGCCCACTTTTGTTGCAGGCGATGAAATGTCAGGGGGCACGTCCGTGGCCGCGTTAATTAGGGCACGTCCGTGGCCTCGTTAATTAGGGCACGTACGTGGCCGCGTTAATTAGGACACGTCCCGGGTCACGTTAATTAGGGCATGTCCGTGGCGCGTTAATTAGGGCACGTCTGTGGCAGCATTAATTAGGGCACGACCGTGGCAGCGTTAGGGCACGTCCATGGTAGGATTATGTGGACACGCGTCGCCCAGCTGACTTCAGTGGTGCCTTGCGTTAGCTGCGACATTATACATATAGCCCAAACAATGCTCAACATGCCTCAGGAAAGGACACAGTTCGTCTCCGAGCAGTGAGAGCACCACATTCAGGAGATTTTCTTTTAGCTCTCTCTTTTAATCCTCTTTGGGCACTCGGCTCGACCCGCAGGTCATTCGGACAGGTGTAGCTCTTCACCTGGCTACCCCCGTACTCCTCGTACAGAGGTGTATTGACGGCAGGACGTCAGTTGATCAATTTAGACTTCATGGTCTCGTCAGAAGGGAAATGTGCCAGATATGATAAGGTCAGTGACATCAAGCGAAGTCTCCCCACAGCTCGTTGTCCAGCAGAGCGGGAACCTCAGGTACTGACGGAAGCCAAAGGCTTCCAGATGGAGCCACCATACTACCCTGGAAGGGGAGCCACCATACTACCCTGGAAGGGGAGCCACCATACTACCCTGGAAGGGGAGCCACCATACTACCCTGGAAGGGGAGTCACCATACTACCCTGGAAGGGGAGTCACCATACTAACCTGGAAGGGGAGTCACCATACTACCCTGGAAGGGGAGTCACCATACTACCCTGGAAGGGGAGTCACCATACTACCCTGGAAGGGGAGCCACCATACTACCCTGAAAGGGGAGTCACCATACTACCCTGGAAGGGGAGTCACCATAAAACCCTGGAAGGGGAGTCACCATACTACCCTGGAAGGGGAGTCACCATACTACCCTGGAAGGGGAGTCACCATACTACCCTGGAAGGGGAGTCACCATACTACCCTGGAAGGGGAGTCACCATACTACCCTGGAAGGGGAGTCACCATACTACCCTGAAAGGGGAGTCACCATACTACCCTGGAAGGGGAGTCACCATACTACCCTGGAAGGGAGTCACCATACTGCCCTGGAAGGGGAGTCACCATACTACCCTGGAAGGGGAGTCACCATACTACCCTGGAAGGGGAGTCACCATACTACCCTGGAAGGGGAGTCACCATACTACCCTGGAAGGGGAGTCACCATAAAACCCTGGAAGGGGAGTCACCATACTACCCTGGAAGGGGAGTCACCATACTACCCTGGAAGGGGAGTCACCATACTACCCTGGAAGGGGAGTCACCATACTACCCTGGAAGGGGAGTCACCATACTACCCTGGAAGGGGAGTCACCATACTACCCTGGAAGGGGAGTCACCATACTACCCTGGAAGGGGAGTCACCATACTACCCTGGAAAAGGAGTCACCATACTACCCTGGAAGGGGAGTCACCATACTACCCTGGAAGGGGAGTCACCATACTACCCTGGAAGGGGAGTCACCATACTACCCTGGAAGGGGAGTCACCATACTACCCTGGAAGGGGAGTCACAATACTACCCTGGAAGGGGAGTCACCATACTACCCTGGAAGGGGAGTCACCATACTACCCTGGAAGGGGAGTCACCATAAAACCCTGGAAGGGGAGTCACCATACTACCCTGGAAGGGGAGTCACCATAAAACCCTGAAAGGGGAGTCACCATACTACCCTGGAAGGGGAGTCACCATACTACCCTGGAAGGGGAGTCACCATACTACCCTGGAAGGGGAGTCACCATACTACCCTGGAAGGGGAGTCACCATACTACCCTGGAAGGGGAGTCACCATACTACCCTGGAAGGGGAGTCACCATACTACCCTGGAATTGGAGTCACCATATTACCCTGGAAGGGGTGTCACCATACTACCCTGGAAGGGGAGTCAACATACTACCCTGGAAGGGGAGTCACCATACTACCCTGGAAGGGGAGTCACCATACTACCCTGGAAGGGGAGTCACCATACTACCCTGGAAGGGAGTCACCATACTACCCTGAAAGGGGAGTCACCATACTACCCTGGAAGGGGAGTCACCATACTACCCTGGAAGGGGAGTCACCATACTACCCTGGAAGGGGAGTCACCATACTACCCTGGAAGGGGAGTCACCATACTACCCTGGAAGGGGAGTCACCATACTACCCTGGAAGGGGAGTCACCATACTACTCTGGAAGGGGAGTCACCATACTACCCTGGAAGGGGAGTCACCATACTACCCTGGAAGGGGAGTCACCATACTACCCTGGAAGGGGAGTCACCATACTACCCTGGAATTGGAGTCACCATACTACCCTGGAAGGGGAGTCACCATACTACCCTGAAGGGGGGTCACCATACTACCCTGGAATTGGAGTCTCACCATACTACCCTGGAAGGGGAGTCACCATACTACCCTGGAAGGGGAGTCACCATACTACCCTGGAATTGGAGTCACCATACTACCCTGGAAGGGGAGTCACCATACTACCCTGGAAGGGGAGTCACCATACTACCCTGGAAGGGGAGTCACCATAATAACCCTGGAATGGAGTCACCATACTACCCTGGAAGGGGAGTCACCATACTACCCTGGAAGGGGAGTCACCATACTACCCTGAAAGGGGAGTCACCATACTACCCTGGAAGGGGAGTCACCATACTACCCTGGAAGGGGAGTCACCATACTACCCTGGAAGGGGAGTCACCATACTACCCTGGAAGGGGAGTCACCATACTACCCTGGAAGGGGAGTCACCATACTACCCTGGAAGGGGAGTCACCATACTACCCTGGAAGGGGAGTCACCATACTACCCTGGAAGGGGAGTCACCATACTACTCTGGAAGGGGAGTCACCATACTACCCTGGAAGGGGAGTCACCATACTACCCTGGAAGGAGAGTCACCATACTACCCTGAAAGGGGAGTCACCATACTACCCTGGAAGGGGAAATTTCAATTACTTCATGGTGGAGAACATGCGGAAATAATAGCTGGAACAGAGTGTATTACAAGTGCTAACCATACAATAGAGTGAGAAAGTAGTGTGAAGGACTTGTGGATGTTCATACCAGAGGATCTCACCTTCAACGATCACAACAGTGTCACTATCACATCTGTGAGAAAAATGATAGGATGGATAATGAGAACTTTCAAAACAAGGGATGCCATGCCAAAAATCTTTTTTAAATCACTTATTCTCTCTAGGCTGGAATGCTACTGTACACTAGTAGCTCCATTCATGGCAGGTGAAATCGCAGATCTAGAGACTATACACAGAACCTTTACTGCATATATAAGTTTCTTCAAGCACCTTAATTACTGGGAACGCTTGGAGTCACTTGATCTGTACTCCCTGGAACGCAGGCGAAAGAGATACTTCATAATCTACACTTGGAAAATCCTAGAGGGACTGGTCCTAACTCTGTGCACATAAATCACTCCCTGCGACAGCAAAAGACTGGGCATGGGGTGCAACATACCCCTAGTGTAAAGTAGGGGCGCCATGAGTACGCTAACAGAAAGCACAATAAGTGTCTGGGGCCCAAGACTGTTTAACAGGTTCCTGCCTGCCATAAGGGGAATTACCAATAGATCCCTGGCTGCCTTCAAGAGGGAGCTGGATAGATACCTAAAGTCAGTACCCGATCAGCTGGGCTGTGGTTCTTACATTGGATTACGTTTGGCCAGCAGTAGCAGCCTGGTTAATCAGGCCCTGATCCGCTGGGAGGCCTGGTCAACGACTGGGTCGCTGGGGCATTGACCCCCAGAACATCACCGAGGTAGATTGCATGAGACTACACCTGTGTGTCTACTGTACGTTGGGTAACACCTGCCTACAATACTCTGAAGCTAAAAGGGCTGGTGCTGCCAGTTTCAGGGAGACCCAGATGATCAAATTCAGAGGGTTGCCGCCATGCTATAACATCGTCCTAGAAGGATCGGAGACCCTCGGAGCATGGGGGCAAATGTGCTCTAAAATTAGGTGAAAAACTCAGCACGGAAACTTAGGACCCAAGAGTAGCGAGCTTCCTCTTTTATAGACTCAGTGTTGCGATCCAGAGGGGTAATGCCTGCAGCATTCTGGTCACATGGCCCACCGCCGGAGAGCTGTATGAAGTACCTGAGCACAGGCCCTGAGACGTTATTTATGTTATTCTCTTTCCCGTGGTAGAAAATACTCATCTCCGGGGGGAAAGCTCCTGAGCTTTCCCTAGAGTGCTTTTATTCTCTTCTCTGAGGCTGTGGGTCCCCAATCACTTCTAGTGGTGATATCTGGAGGTACCACCTCTAGGACTGATTAATGGTTTCTGTTTCAGTGACCAGTTGTCACTGTACAGTGACAACTGGTCAGTGACAACTATAATTCGGGTGAGGAATCACTGTGGTAAATTAACTTGTGTTTCCTGTTCTCACAAGGGATCAGACAGGAGTCGAAATTTGACATCGTTTTCTAATGTGTATTTTTTTTTCTACTGTGCCATGCAAACCATGGTTTCCATGACGACCGTCGCTATCAGGCAGTAATTTTGTAGACAGCAGCCCTTCAGAGTGGAGAGATCGTTCTGTCATATGAAGCATGGAAGGCTGGTAAACATTTTGCACTCTGGCAGGTAAATGTTAGAGATTTGGACGTTGTGTTACATCTCAATAATTACCAGTCCTGTACTTGTTTTTCCCAGTTTAGACCTGTAAGACTGGTCCATGGGACGGTGACCCCCTGGATCAACAGCAGAAACGGAGGAAGTCTTCAGATAGTTCGCTAGTCGGAGACCGGGATACTGTGTTACAAAGGAACTGACCACCTGTCAAGGTTGAAACAGCCTGTTGTGCAGGCGAAGCGTTTCGTCAATCAAGAAACACAGGTGTTGCACATGTGTCTCATACACCGTCTTGGTACAACATACCATCAGTATTCCAGCAGTATGTGTTACAGCTGCTGTAGTGTATCTGTAGTTAAACACGTGTTTACATAATTTGATGTAATCTAACCCAACCCAATGTAACCAAACCTACTCTTAAATTGAGAACTTCGTAAGAAAATGAACGTACTAAACTGCGATTATATTGCTTATTTGAGTAAGCGTCACAGCTCTTGTGCTTGCAGCCGAAAGGATGTCGCTTGATAACCACTTAGTCTCGCTTTAAACTCAAATAAACAACTAGGGGACGATACCCAAGCAAGTGAATGGCCGGGCAGCGGGCACTGGGCATCATGTCAAACTGGCAGTGGGAAGTGATGAGGCAGAACGAATGAGAAGTTAAGAAAAGAGATACCATGGCAGCGTAAATGTTGAGCAGCGAGCGTCGAGTTGCCAGAATTAAGCTGCCCGTTGGTTAATTCGTTACGGCCGGTTAGCTAGACGTAAAATTAGGTCAATTTGCGTCTAACCTAGCCTAATCTTACCTAACCTAGCCTAACCTAGCCTAATCTAAGGTAACGTAACCTAATCTTACCTAACTTAGCCTAATCTAACGTAACCAAAACTTAATTTTAAAATGTCAAGGTTCGTAGACGAGTCTAACGAACTTAGATCAATTAAATTACCTTGTTCCCCTCAAGGAAGGTTCCTTGACGCTGGTGAGGGGCTCTTGATCTTGGGAACTGGATCTGTGCTCCAGTTCCCTAAATTAAGCTGAATACCTTCCACATCCCCCCACAAACGCTGCATTATCCAACGGGTTTAGCGCTTCCCCTTGATTATAGTAATAATAACTTGTTAACAATAATGAAGTTAATGTGCCCCTCTTATCTGAAGAACAGGTTACGAATGCACCTGTCTACGGCCCCGTCACTCACGTGAAAAAACTGTCGGAATGAATAGACGGGAATGTGAGGCTTCCTGTCTAATTCTCTTACCCAGAAAATTCTATTTCGTAAAGATAATTCGTCTTAGTGTGTGAGGACCTACTAGCCAGTCTCCAATCGTTTTTTTGCTAAATTCTTCCATGTATAAAGACTCCCCGAGCGACCCCAAGACTGGACGCCCTTCAGTAAGTCATCCACGTTTGAGGAGGCTGTGTGTGTGTGTGTGTGTGTGAGAGAGAGAGAGAGAGAGAGAGAGAGAGAGGTCTGGATGCTGAAGCAAGCTGATGGAGGCTGTGATCACCAAGACAAGAGTTGAATGTGGACACGCTATTTATTTATGGTTGAAATTGACATTATTTGCTCCATTCAAAGTTGGTGGACGAGGTATTCATTCAGAGTTGAAGGTGGACGAGGTATTCATTCAGAGTTGAAGATGGACGAGGTATTCATTCAGAGTTGAAGATGGACGAGGTATTCATTCAGAGTTGAAGATGGACGAGGTATTCATTCAGAGTTGAAGGTAGACGAGGTATTCATTCAGAGTTGAAGGTAGACGAGGTATTCATTCAGAGTTGAAGATGGACGAGGTATTCATTCAGAGTTGAAGATGGACGAGGTATTCATTCAGAGTTGAAGGTAGACGAGGTATTCATTCAGAGTTGAAGATGACGAGGTATTCATTCAGAGTTGAAGATGGACGAGGTATTCATTCAGAGTTGAAGGTAGACGAGGTATTCATTCAGAGTTGAAGATGGACGAGGTATTCATTCAGAGTTGAAGGTAGACGAGGTATTCATTCAGAGTTGAAGATGGACGAGGTATTCATTCAGAGTTGAAGATGGACGAGGTATTCATTCAGAGTTGAAGGTAGACGAGGTATTCATTCAGAGTTGAAGGTAGACGAGGTATTTATTCAGAGTTGAAGGTAGACGAGGTATTTATTCAGAGTTGAAGGTAGACGAGGTATTCATTCAGAGTTGAAGGTAGACGAGGTATTTATTCAGAGTTGAAGGTAGACGAGGTATTCATTCAGAGTTGAAGGTAGACGAGGTATTTATTCAGAGTTGAAGATGGACGAGGTATTCATTCAGAGTTGAAGGTAGACGAGGTATTCATTCAGAGTTGAAGGTAGACGAGGTATTTATTCAGAGTTGAAGGTAGACGAGGTATTCATTCAGAGTTGAAGGTAGACGAGGTATTTATTCAGAGTTGAAGGTAGACGAGGTATTCATTCAGAGTTGAAGATGGACGAGGTATTCATTCAGAGTTGAAGATGGACGAGGTATTCATTCAGAGTTGAAGGTAGACGAGGTATTCATTCAGAGTTGAAGATGGACGAGGTATTCATTCAGAGTTGAAGGTAGACGAGGTATTCATTCAGAGTTGAAGGTAGACGAGGTATTCATTCAGAGTTGAAGGTAGACGAGGTATTCATTCAGAGTTGAAGGTAGACGAGGTATTCATTCAGAGTTGAAGGTAGACGAGGTATTCATTCAGAGTTGGACAGACAGAGAGATTCGCGTTTAAATTTGTCTAAATTCACTGTTTTCGTGTGGTTCTTTCGTGAATGAAGCGACAGATGAAGGACGTGTATTCAGTTCTCTGGAGAAAATGTGGCTGCCATCACCGTCACCCATTTCTCTCCTTTTCCCGTTCTCCCATTTCTCCCCCTTTCCCGCTCTTCTCTCATTTCTCTCCTCTTCCCGTTCTTCCATTTTCTCTCTTCTTTTTTATTCTTGTCCTTTTCCGTTCCCAATTTTCTTGTCATTCCTCTCTCATCCTATTCGTCTTCCTTGGCCATTCATCATCTTCAATTCCTCTTCTTCAGTTCCTCTCCTATTCCTTTCCTCCTCCCATTCCTCTCTTTCTTCTATTCCTTTCCTCCTCCCATTCCTCTCTTTCTTCTATTCATTTCCTCCTTCCATTCCTCTCTTCCTTCCATGCCTCTCCCCATTCCATTTCTCCTTCTATCTCATTTCACTTGACCATCATCCCCCATTCCCTCATTTTACCTCCTCCTCTTCCTCCTCCTCTTCCTCCTCCTCCTCCTCCTCCTCTTCTTCCTCCTCCTCCTCCTCCTCCTCCTCCTCCTCCTCTCCTCCCTCCCTCCCTCATCACTTGATCTTCGACCTACCGTACACAGGCTGTGAAAAATGGCGTCTCTGACCCGTGTTTACCCTGGTATTACACCAGCTACATCAGGTTTCACTACATTTCCTTTACACGTTGTTTTGTTATATTTTTCACTAACTTTGCTTACACTTTTTTTTTTTACATATACTTTGTTATACTTTTTATATTGTGGGACCCAAAGCCTCGGAGAAGTGGATAAAAAGCTTCAGGGAAGAATATTTGGATTTCTTCCTGAAGCCGTTTGAATATTCCACTTCCCTACCACCCCATCTTTATAGTTTTTTTTACCAATAGGTATATTTTATTACATAATATGATATATATATATATATATATATATATATATATATATATATATATATATATATATATATATATATATATATTTTATTCGCCGGTATTCTCCCGGCCCGGGTCTTTTCCAAGTAGCGGTGACCCGGCCTTGGCTCCCTATCTGGGGAGTGTCTCGAGACCTAAGTCTCCCATAGGAGGAGATACAAGTACCCCTTCATCTTTGGGACCAAGTGCCCCCAGGCCTAGCCACAGTCCCCGCCCTCACAGGGCTCGTAGGGAGAAGCTAGGCCTCTGGTCTGCCATCTGCCCCGCCCCAAAGGGGCTCGGGAAAATGGCAGTCTTATGAGCTGCAGGCGGTAGCAAGCTCTGGCCTCACACTTTATATATATATATATATATATATATATATATATATATATATATATATATATATATATATAATTATATATATATGTCGTGCCGAATATGTAAAACTGGTCAATTAGCAAGAACTCATTTAAAATTAAGTTCTTTCTAAAATTTTCTCTTATACGTTTAAAGATATATTTTTTTCATTAATGTTAATGTAAAAATTTTTAATTTTACACCAAAAGAACCTTAGAAAACTTACCTAACCTTTATTAATAACAAGAGTAATTTATTTTAGTCTAACCCAGCTAAATATATTTTAAGTACGTTTACAATAATTTAGTACTAAACAAACACAATCAAATATATTTTTTTCGTTAGGTTCAGAATGATTTTGGCGAAATTATTGCGTACACAAATTTTCGCTTGTCCTATATGGCAAGATGAGCGTTGCTATTTAAGCCAAGATGGCAAGTTCTGCCTATTCGGCACGACATATATATATATATATATATATATATATATATATTATATATATATATATATATATATATATATATATATATATATATATATATATATATATATATATAATATATATATAATATCTTTGATGAGTTTCGAGAGCTTTTCCACTCCCGGAGCCCGGCCATGGGCCAGGCTCGTCTGGTACTAGCCTGGTCAATTAAGTTGTTGCTAGTGGAGGCCCGCTACCCCATATATACACTTTTGTGTGACATCTAAATGAATTCATGGGATTCGAGACTTTGTCGACATGTCTAAAGTTTCCTATATAACCGTGACTCCCTTGACTTCGAGAAAGCCATTGATACCATGCCCATGCACTCTGCTCCAGGCCCAGACTCGTGGATTTCCGTTTTCGTCACCACTCTCCATAACAATGGATATGGGGAGTGGTGTTATTCCACATCCTTTAAAAACAATGGGGGCATCCCCCACTCCACAGAGGTAGCACCAAAGGGTTTTAAGAATTAATATCACTAATCAAATGCATTTACAACAACTGCACAACCCAGGGCAACGTGAGTTTACAGCAGGTTGCTCCTGCCTCACAGGACCAGTATGACATGGTCTTAGATGCACAGGACCAGTATGACATGGTCTTAGATGCACAGGACCAGTATGACATGGTCTTAGATGCACAGGACCAGTATGACATGGTCTTGGATGCACAGGACCAGTATGACATGGTCTTAGATGCACTGGAAGACAAAATGTAGAGTTAGTATAAACAGACTTTGTAAAAGCCTTAGATAAGTGCGATCAAGGTGTAATAACACATAAAATGCATGCAAGAGGAACAAGTAGAGAAATGGGCAGATGGATTTTTAAGTTTCTAACTAAGAGAACACAAGAACTACAGTAAACAGAGTTAATTCAGAGCTGCCACAGTGGAAAACTCCGAACCCCAAGACACGGTATGCGCCCTCATTTCCTCATCCTCATAAAGAAACCATAGCATCGTACCAACCTTTGCAAACGATACTAGAATCTGCATGAGAGATATCCGTTGAGGGCATTTGTAATATACAAGTGGATGTGAACCAGGTGTTCCAGTGAACAGTATGTTCAATGACAGCAAATTTAACTTGCTCCATTGTGAAAAAAATAGATTGCAAACTACAAATGAGTATAAAATAAACTGCAGCCATTTGAAGAACTTAGGAGTAATAATGCCAGAAGATCTCACTTTGAAAGACAGTGTCATCACCATGAGAAAAGTGAGAGAATGGATTAAGAGGATACTCAAAATAAGGGATACCAAACCAGTGATAGTCCTCTTCAAATCTCTTGTTCTCTCTAGTTTGAAATCCTGCTATACATTAAGAACCCTCCTTTAAGGCAAGCAAGGTTGCAGACCTTGAGAATGTAGAGAAACTTCTCTGCATGTATAAATTCAGTGTAAAATCAAAATTACTGAGAATGTTTGAAGTCTTTCAACTTGTTCACCTCGAAACGTGCGCGAGAAAGACGATTCATACCTGGAAAATCTTAGAGGGACTGCTTCCAAATCTGCACACAGAAATCACTCCCTACGAAAGCAAGAGACGAGGCAGACGATCCAAAAGCCCCAGGTAAAAAGCAGGGGTGCCATGAGTATACTGATATATAAGAAAAGAAGTGTCAGGGGCCCAAGGCTTCTCAACAGCCTCCCATCATACATAAGGGGGGCTACCAGCAGATCCTTGGATGTCTTCAAGTTCCTCAAGTTGGTTACTGGCCGGTGTGTGCGGTTAGCAGTATCAGCCTGGTTGATCAGGCGTTGATCCATTAGGAGGCCTGGTCTGGGTCTGGGTCGCGGGGGCGTTGACCCCTGTAAACATCATGTGCTTATGTACCGTTTTTAAGTACACTTTCAATGTATATGTGTACACTGTTTTTACGTACAGTTTCTGATATATACTTAAGTACACTGTTAGTACAGTGTACTTAAGGTATAGGAGGCCCGATTATCGTTTTTCTACAGACACAATATAGAAACCCCAAGTTGTCTTCAAGAGGGAGCTGGACAGATACCTAAAGTCGGTACCGGATCAGCCTGGCTGTGGTTCGTACGTTGGAGTGCGTGAGGCCAGCAGTAACATCCTCGTTGATTAGGCCCTGATCCACCGGAAGGCCTGGTCGTGGACCAAGCCGCAAGGGCGTTGATCCCTGGAATGCACTCCAGGCAGACTCCAGGTAAACAAGACTTGCAACTTCTGGAAGACCAGCTCGGGGCTCCTACGACTGAAATATCCTGTTCTTCCTAACTTTCAGTAAATCTACTGAACATCCTCGTGTATATATCTAGTTCATCTCTCCCGTTAAGTTCTAGTAACTACTAGTAATTACTAGTTGATCTAGTAATCGTAATTACTAGTTGCTCCAGTAATTACATTTTGATGGGTCCGTCTTCTGTATAGTGTTGGCCAGGGAGTTGATGTACCAGCTGGGTCATCCAGGGTAGACTGACATAAATAGCTGGCTGGTCCACGAGCTACTGCTCCACTGTTCTTTCTTCCAGTATTTTCTGGAGGAAACCATTGCCCTAGATAAAAAATATTTATACGAGAGAATAGCATTTTGAGAAGTATTTTTTTTTTCAGAGTTTTCGTGTAGGAATAGGTGTACTCGCCTATTTGTGGTTGCAGGGGTCGATTCACAGCCCACAGCACACATACATTGTGTGTGTGTGTGTGTGTGTGCACAGAGTTGTGTTTATTTGGGCTGAGTCTTAGCTCCAGTATCCTGCCTCTTCAAGCACAATCCGCCGCTAGAGGTTTTACCATACCTACTCTTCAAACTGTGTATTTCCCCATGTTCCCTTTTCTTGTCTCCCTCCATTCCTCATCCCATATCATTCCTCCCTCTTCCCTTTGACATTCTTCCTATCTCCCATTCCCCATTCCTTGCCACTTCTCACCCCATGGTTCATCCTTGCCTTTACTTTCCATATGTCAGCCTCTCATTTCGGTCTTCCGCTTCATATCCTCTGAATATCTTGTATGCCGTGATCATGTCTCCCGTGGTTCATCTAGAATCGTTATCTTCAGTTCCTTTAGTCTCTTCTCGGCTTTCGCTTCCCTCCAGCTCTGCAAAGAGTTTTGTTTCAAACCTCTACACTTTTCCAGTTTCCAGACGTGCTGGAGCAGGTGTGGGCTCCGTGCTGGGGCTGCTGCCTCTTCAACAGGCCTTACATTTGTGGAGAAATATTCGAGACCGTGTCCCTTTAGGTGGCTCTAAGATTAGATAGCTTGTTATTGCTTTCAGCGGCCTTCACGACTTTCTCATCTTCCTCCACTCCTCTCCATTTCTCCGTCCTTCCCTCCATGTACCATCTATTCCTCCTTCAAACACAATAACTTGTGGGTAATTGTACTCCATGGAGGAAACATGTCGCATAAAATCTGGCCTAGAAGATTGGACAATAATTTAGTTACAGAGGGAAAAGTGCCAATGAACTAGTCTCTCTCTCTCTCTCTCTCTCTCTTTCTCTCTCTCTCTCTCTCTCTCTCTCTCTCTCTCTACTATCTATCTAGTCTATCCTATCTATCCATCTATCTATCTATCTATCTCACTATCCATCTACCTGCCCAGGGTCGAGCAGGCCAAGCTGGAGGCTGCAGTGGTCTTCCAAATGCACACTACAAGTCCAGTATATTTTGTTCAGATCTTAAAAAAAAAGAATATACTGGTATATTTTTCCTTGAGCTTGGACAAGATATATATATATATATTTCCCCTCTGGCTCTTAAAGATGTGCTATTCCTTCAATATAAGCCCTCTTTGAGGCTTGGTCTGGGGTCGGGTAGCGGGGTAGTCGACCACCATCTTGAAAGTAATCTTCAGGGATGCTTGAGGCATCCTTCAGGCATCATTCAGGTATCCTTTAGGCATCCTTCAGGTATCCTTCAGGTATCCTTCAGGTACCCTTCAGGTATCCTTCAGGTATCCTTCAGGCATCCTTCAGGTATCCTTCATAAATAGGTGGAGAAAACGTTTTATTCCTACGACTCCTGCTTTCTCAGTGCCTTGATGCCGACGAAGATTTGCCTTCTCAGTGCCTTGATGCCGACGAAGATTTACCTTCTCAGTGCCTTGATGCTGACGAAGATTTACCTTCTCGTGCCTGATGCTGACGAAGATTTACCTTCTCAGTGCCTTGATGCTGACGAAGATTTACCTTCTCAGTGCCTTGATGCTGACGAAGATTTACCTTCTCAGTGCCTTGATGCTGACGAAGATTTACCTTCTCAGTGCCTTGATGCTGACGAAGATTACCTTCTCAGTGCCTTGATGCTGACGAAGATTTACCTTCTCAGTGTCTTGATGCTGACGAAGATTTACCTTCTCAGTGTCTTGATGCTGACGAAGATTTACCTTCTCAGTGCCTTGATGCTGACGAAGATTTACCTTCTCAGTGTCTTGATGCTGACGAAGATTTACCTTCTCAGTGCCTTGATGCTGACGAAGATTTACCTTCTCAGTGTCTTGATGCTGACGAAGATTTACCTTCTCAGTGTCTTGATGCTGACGAAGATTTGCCTTCTCAGTGCCTTGATGCTGACGAAGATTTGCCTTCTCAGTGCCTTGATATCAACTAAAGGCTCTTGATCTGAAGTAAAAGATCTTTCTAGTCAAAAACAATAATAATTATAATAATAATTATTCCCTTCAATATATACTGGTATATTTAAGGAAAAAAAATGGTATATTCTCCCAGACTAGTAATATACTTCTACTGAGTATATTTATATTATAGTTACCAGGTCACAGACCGGACCGCGGGGGCGTTGACCCCCGGAACTCTCTCCAGGTAAACTCCAGGTAATAACGTTTCTGGGAATATTTATATTATTTAACCTCAACATAGACGACTTTCAGCTTGTCTCTCTTCTTCCCTTTTCTTTCTATTCATTCTTTCCTCTCACTTCTTTCCTATCCCCTTTTTTCTGTCACTTTCGTCTCCCTTCTTTCCTCTCTTTTCCTCTCTCTTCTTTCTTTCCTCTTTTCTCTCCCTTTACTCTCCATCCTCTCCCTCTTCCTTCACCCTCTCCATTTATCTCTATTCATTCCTCTCCCTTTCATCTCTATCCGCTCCATTCATCCCCTCCCTTCATCTCCTCCCTTCATTTTTCTTCTCTCTCTTCCACTTCATCCTGCCTCCTCTCTTCCTCAACACTTTTCCTCTCTATTCTCCATCCATCCTATTCCAGTTTCCTCGTTTCCTCTTACCCCATCCTCTCCCTTGTCTTTTACTACCAGTCCCTTGTGTTCCTTGTTATCTCTCTCCCTTGTTTACAAAACAAGGGATACCAAGCTCTACGGTCTTCCTATTATGTCCTTGTATTGATAAAAACCACTGGAGGGCGAAACATCTACAAGTAATGATACCCAAATGTTGCACATGTGTCTAATTCTTCACTAAGACGAGCCTGGACCATGGCGGGGCTCAGAGAGTAGAGAAACTCTCGAAACTCTTCAAAGGTATATCAAAGGTATAGCATTCACGGTGAATTTGTAGATGTGTAGAATGTTCAGAGGATTTTCACTGAACATATTAGTTCAGTTATGATGTTTGATTAGCGAAAAGTGGTCTGGTGATACCCACAAGATATGGAAAATCATACTTATGTGTCTCCTACTGTGTGGGCGAAACGTTTTGGAATAGTTACTTAACTGTTACACATGTGTCTTACTTATCAACAGTACAGAACATTTACTAGAGACGTTTCGCCACTAGTGATTTCTTCAGTGCTAATGGACTGGAGAAACCAATCTTGGTATATACACAAGTGACTTTTCCCGCACCTTAACTACTGGGGACGTTTGATGTTCCCTGACTTGTACTCCCAGGAAGGCAGGCGAGAAAGATACATCATGATCTACACCTGGAAAATCCTAGAGGGACTGGTACCAAATCTGCCCACAGAAATTACTCCCTACGAAAGCAAAAGACTAGGCAGGTGGTGCAATAAATTTCCATTGAAAAGAATGGGAACCTTGAGTACACTAAGATATAATAAAATAAGTGTCAGAGGCCCAAGACTTTTCAACAGTCTACCACCAGCCATAAGGTGGATTACCAATAGGCCTCTGGTTGCCTTCAAGAGGGAGCTGGACAGATACGTAAAGTTAGTATCTGAACAGCCAGGCTGTGGTTCGTACGTTGGACTACCTGCGGCCAGCATTAACAGCCACGGGGGCGTTGACCCCCGGAATACCCCTCCAGGTAAACTTTCTCTTTGCCTTTCATTTCTCCCTTCTTCTGCCTCTTTTCTGCTTCTACTGGTAGCAGTCCCCTCAAGGAAGGTTCCTTGATGTTGGTGAGGGGCTCTTGATTTAGGGAATTGGATCTGTGCTCCAGTTCCCCGAATTAAGCCTGAATGCCTTCCACATCCCCCCCCCCAGGCACCGTATAATCCTACGGGTTTAGTGCTTCCCCTTGATTATAATAATAATAATAATACTGGTAGCAGGTTGACGAGCCTTGATATCTGCTTTGATGTTGAGCTACAGCTCTGTACACGCAAATTGAAGCGAATTTACGATAATGCTTGAATATAGAATTGTTACCATACCTGTACCTGTTGCTGCTGTACCTGTTGCTGCTGTACCTGTTGTTGCTGTACCTGTGCTGCTGTACCTGTTGCTGCTGTACCTGTTGCTGCTGTACCTGTTGCTGCTGTACCTGTTGCTGCTGTACCTGTTGCTGCTGTACCTGTTGCTGCTGTACCTGTTGCTGCTGTACCTGTTGCTGCTGTACCTGTTGCTGCTGTACCTGTTGCTGCTGTACCTGTGCTGCTGTACCTGTTGCTGCTGTACCTGTTGCTGCTGTACCTGTTGCTGCTGTACCTGTTGCTGCTGTACCTGTTGCTGCTGTACCTGTTGCTGCTGTACCTGTTGCTGCTGTACCTGTTGCTGTGCTGTACCTGTGCTGCTGTACCTGTTGCTGCTGTACCTGTTGCTGCTGTACCTGTTGCTGCTGTACCTGTTGCTGCTGTACCTGTTGCTGCTGTACCTGTTGCTGCTGTACCTGTTGCTGCTGTACCTGTGGCTGCTGTACCTGTTGCTGCTGTACCTGTGGCTGCTGTACCTGTTGCTGCTGTACCTGTTGCTGCTGTACCTGTTGCTGCTGTACCTGTTGCTGCTGTACCTGTTGCTGCTGTACCTGTTGCTGCTGTACCTGTGCTGCTGTACCTGTGCTGCTGTACCTGTTGCTGCTGTACCTGTTGCTGCTGTACCTGTTGCTGCTGTACCTGTTGCTGCTGTACCTGTTGCTGCTGTACCTGTTGCTGCTGTACCTGTTGCTGCTGTACCTGCTGCTGCTGTACCTGTTGCTGCTGTACCTGTTGCTGCTGTACCTGTTGCTGCTGTACCTGTGCTGCTGTACCTGTTGCTGCTGTACCTGTTGCTGCTGTACCTGTTGCTGCTGTACCTGTTGCTGCTGTACCTGTTGCTGCTGTACCTGTTGCTGCTGTACCTGTTGCTGCTGTACCTGTTGCTGCTGTACCTGTTGTTGCTGTACCTGTTGCTGCTGTACCTGTTGCTGCTGTACCTGTGGCTGCTGTACCTGTGGCTGCTGTACCTGTTGCTGCTGTACCTGTTGCTGCTGTACCTGTTGCTGCTGTACCTGTGGTTGCTGTACCTGTTGCTGCTGTACCTGTTGCTGCTGTACCTGTTGCTGCTGTACCTGTTGCTGTTGTACCTGTTGCTGCTGTACCTGTTGCTGCTGTACCTGTTGCTGCTGTACCTGTTGCTGCTGTACCTGTTGCTGCTGTACCTGTTGCTGCTGTACCTGTTGCTGCTGTACCTGTGCTGCTGTACCTGTTGCTGCTGTACCTGTGGCTGCTGTACCTGTGGCTGCTGTACCTGTTGCTGCTGTACCTGTTGCTGCTGTACCTGTTGCTGCTGTACCTGTTGCTGCTGTACCTGTTGCTGCTGTACCTGTGGCTGCTGTACCTGTTGCTGCTGTACCTGTTGCTGCTGTACCTGTTGTTGCTGTACCTGTTGCTGCTGTACCTGTTGCTGCTGTATCTGTTGCTGCTGTACCTGTTGCTGCTGTACCTGTTGCTGCTGTACCTGTTGCTGTACCTGCTGTTGTACTTGTCGCTGTTGTACATGTTGCTGCTGTACCTGTTGTTGCTGTACCTGTTGCTGCTGTACCTGTTGCTGCTGTATCTGTTGCTGCTGTACCTGTTGCTGCTGTACCTGTTGCTGCTGTACCTGTTGCTGTACCTGCTGCTGTACCTGTCGCTGTTGTACCTTTTGCTGTACCTGATGTTGTACCTGCTGCTGTACCTGTCGCTGTTGTACCTGTTGCTGTACCTGCTGCTGCTGCACCTGCTGTTGTGTCTCCCTGTTGTATCTCCTGCTGTACCTGTTCCTGTAGCTGTGCAATTATAGCTTCGAGTGACTATCAGAAAGTGTGGCAGCAAAAAGGGAAATTAAAATTGGGGCTCTACGTTAAGAAATTTTTTTGTTTTCCCCCCGGGGGGGGGGCATCAAAATTTTAACGGGTGTTTGAATTAAAGAAAATTTAGAGAGAGAGAGAGAGAAGAGAAAGAGGGGGAAGGGGAGAGAGAGAAGAAGGGAAACAGAACACAGACAGAGGGGGAAGGATTTTACCTCTTTTTAAATTCATGTTCATCTACTTCTTTTTTTTTTTTTCATTCCTTTTTCATCCTACGATTCTTATTTTTTTTTCACCCATTTCATCCTACGATTCTTATTTTTTTTTTCATTCCATGTTCACCCTACATTTTATTTTTTTTCTTCCCATTTCATCCCGATTCTTATTTTTTTTCATTCTTGTTCTTTCCTACGATTTATTTTTTTTCGTCAAAAGAATTTTACCCAAATTGGGATATTTTTGCAAGTTTTTTTTAAAAATTTATTACTATTTTTTTATTTTTATTTAAAAGTTTTTTAAAAAATTTAAAAATTAATTTTTATAAATTCTGTACGTCTCTGCGAATATTATAATAATATATATATATAATTTTTTTTTTAAATATATATTTTTTTTAATATTAATTATATATATATATTATATATATAATATTTATATAGAATACATTTTTGAGGCGTCAAAAGAAACGTTCTGAGGGTTGTCTAGAAGACATTTTAGGGCGTCAAAAGAACGTTTTGGGGGCTGTCAAAAGTAATTTTTGGGCTACAAAAAGAATTCTGGGGGCTGTCTAAAGTCTTTTTTTGAGGACTGCCCCTAAAAGAACGTTTTTGAGGGCTTTTTGAAGTACTTTTGAGGGCTGTTAAAAGAAGTTTTTGGGGCTTTCTGAAATAATTTTTGAGGGCTGTCTTTTGGTTGGGCCTGTTGTTGTTATGATAGTTCCTCGGTTCATATGTTTTTCAATTTTTGCAAATAATGTATATGATTTTGTAGCAAGTTTATGGACAGTATCTGGTTGGTTTTTATTGTTACTATACTGAATAAAAATTTATGGGAGGAGGGGGGAAAGAGGGGGGAAAAAAAGCCAATTCATAAGAGAGAGAGAGAGAGGGGGGAGAGAGGAGAGAGAGAAGGGGGAGAGAGAAGGGGAGAGAGAGTGAGTGAGTGAGTACCTCTGTAGAACATATCCCAACCCTTCAAACCCCCCTTCATCGCCTGGGGATAACCTGCACCCGAAAACCATGTTTTGCGGCAAATATAAGCCTCGGACCACAGTGGGTGGACACGTTTTGGGTGCATCACACAACCCCAACCCAATTTTGCCTCAGGCCAACGGCGTTGACCAAAGGGCCAGGAACTATTCCTTGGCTACCCTGTAGAAAATTTGAAGGCGCTTTTAAAATTACCTTGGGAACCCAAAGCTTGGTGTGTGTTTTGGTGGTATCCCTTGTTGTTGCCGGGGTCGTTAAAGTGACTCGGAGGGTATGGACGTTGGGGGAAAAGAGAGAATAAAAATGCCCTTCAGATCGGCAAAAACTTGCATGTGGTGTTTTTAACCCAAAGTAAAGTTTTTTCATTAGTTTTGGGGCTGGATGCAAAGCCAAATTTTATGGAACAATTTGGGTTTTAGACCCTTCGATAACTCGGAGATTCTCTGATAAATTCAAATCTCCCCCGTGACGACCTACTCAGACTAAAGTTACCAATGTAATTGGGCTGGTAGTGCTAAATTTTGAGGGGATTCTAGTTATTGTATCTGGAGCCCCAGGAAGCGAAAGCTTTCCCAACTAGTGTATACCTCTCTAATTTAGCTGACGTTTCGGCCTGGGATCAAAAGTCTCTTTTTTACCTCTCGTCGAAAAAATTCCCAAGATTTATTATATATTTATTTTATACACTTTCCCTTCTATTAAAGGTATATCGAAGGAAAAAATGAAAAAACAGTTGAAAAACACACACCACACGTGTCAAAGGTCATTTAAATTCCCCCTTTTAAACTTTTTGCAACAGCAAAATACGCCAAAGAGGATCGGCTGCCCTTGGGGATGAGGAAAGGGGGTTCCCAAGGACGAATCTGAGAGGGAGGAAGGGAGATAGAGCAAAAAAAAAAAGGGGGGAAGATGGGGAAGGAGCTAGATGATGGAAAGGAAGATGGAAGAAGGTTGCACGAATGCAGAAGGTGGAAGCAACGGCCACAGAAGCAGAAATAAGATAAGAGATTAGAAGAGGAGCTGAGACATTAAAAACAGAACAGAGACAAAGATTTAAAAAGTAGCATGGGCAATGGCTCATCAACAAGAAACGGTCCGGGAACAGGGAAACTAAACTGTTGAAAGGGGGTCCTGTCAAACCCACTGGGGCCAAAACAAAAAAGGGGACCCCTTTTAGGCCAAAAAGGGGGTTTGGGAAAGAATCAAAGGAACTGGAATGTAAAGGACCTTACCAATCTGGGGGGGCCAGGACAGGTGAGCAGGAAGGATAAACCAAGAAGCAAGGGGCCTAACGAGGGGGGGGACTGAGGAAGGAACACCCCAGGGAAAAGGAAACCCTAAAACACATCAAGGATGCAATGGAGTCACAGTGGGAGGTTGGAAAAGGGGGAGAGATCCGTTTTTGTCTATGGGCTAGACGAACTAAAGGGGAAATTTGAAAAAGAAAGAAAGGGAGCAGAAAAAGCGATTGAAGACATCATGAGGTGATAGGCGAGGGGGACTGACCCGGTGGCAAATTTTCGGAAAATTTGGGTGGTTCCAAAGAAAAGGAATCGGCCTCTCAAAGAATTTTCAAGGCAGAATCACCCAACCCAGATCCTGGGGGGAAACCCCGGCTGAGGGGAAAGAAAGGGAGTTCCGGAGTGTTCCTCGCCCGAACAGAACACGGACGAAAGGGAAAAGACAAAAAAAGAGAAGTTCAAAAACGAAAGGGATATGGGAGGAAATAAAAGGAGAGCAAAATAACCCAGGTCAAATGGGGGGCAAGCCACCCCCCAGAAAACACCTGCAAAGGGACTCCACCACGACACCCCAAGGCAATAAACAATAACCAACCTCACACACCGATCCCTGTTTCCACCCCCCCCCCAGTTCGTTTAGAAAAGAGTTAATTTTTGGTACACAATGAAGGGATTAAGAAAAAACATGAGGAATGCAAGAAAGAATCAAGAGAAGCCCCCAGACATCATAGCAGTTACAGAAAAAAAAACATGGAGAAAATAACAATCAATCTTCCCCAGGTCCCAGATCATGAGAAAGATAAGGGGCGGGGGGGGGATGGGGGGTTGCTTGCCGAAAAAAAAACAGATGGAAATTCGGGGGAAAAGGGAAAGGAATGATAGAGGGAAAAGAATAATGCAGGTACACTTCAGTTGGGGAACACAAAGTGGTCTTGCAGGATGTTAATCCACCACGAACTGCGGGGCCAAGAAGGGGAAAATATGAAAGAGCAACAGAGCAAGGGGTGGACCATTTGCGAGGTGGAAAGGGAAAAAGATCACTCCAGAGGCAATTTTGGGTTTTGGGGGTTTAACCACAGGGAGATTGACTGGGGAAAAACCCCCCTGGGGGTCCCCTGGGGGAGGGGGGGGGGGACGGGGTGGGAAAATTCCCCAACATGTTTAAGGGGCAACCAAATGGAGAGGGGAGGATGAAAACGTTTACCGGCCCCTGGGGGGTAGGGGCATTGGGGGAAAAAAGGCCCAGGCCCCCCGGTTCTGTGCTTTGAATACTTTAAAAAGGGGCCCAAAGGGAGAATAAAGGAGTAGAATGGGAAAAAAAAAAAAAGGGGGAAAATTTAAAATCCCGGGATTCCTGGGAAAGAACTGGGGAAAAGGGAAAAAAAATTTGGGAAGAAACCCAAAAAAAAAGGAGATGGAAAGGTTTTTCCAAAGGGCCCGAAAGGGGCCCCAGCCCCCGTTCACCCGGGGGAAAGGGGGAAAAAAAAAAACAAAGAGTGGAAAAAAAACAAAGGAAGAAAAAGAAAATAGGGGGGCAGGAAAAAGGAAATAGGGAAGGTAAAGGGGGGGCCAGGGCAGTTAAAAATGGAGAGCAAAGACCCGAAAAAAATTTTTATACCACACAGGAGGAAGCAAAAAGAAAGGGAATAGAAAAAGGGGAAAAGTAAAAAGAAAGACAGGAAAGAAAAAAAAGGGGAGATTTAATTTTTTGTGGGGAAGGGGGTGTGGGGGGGTGGGGTTTTTGTGTTGGTGTGAAAAAAAGGGGGGGGGGGGGTTTAAAGTGGGGGATTTTGGGTGGGAAGGGAAACTTTTTTTTAAAAACAAACTGTTGGGAAACAAAAAAGGAAACCAAAAGGGGGGAAAAAGGGAAAAAAATAAAAGATTCCCAAAGGGAAAAAAGGGGGCGGGGGGTGGGGGGTTTTTTTTGGGGGGGGGGGGGGGGCTGGGAAAAATTTAATAAAGGACGGGAACCCCCGGGGGGGGGAAAAAGGGGAAACCCCCAAATTTTGGGGAACTGGGGAAAAAAACCCTTTTTAGAAAGAAAAAGGAAAAAACAAAAGGGAAGTTGGGGGTTTTCAAGAGGGGAGGGTTTTTTTTTAAAAAAAAAATTTAAAAAAAAATTTAAAAAATTTTAAACCCAAAAAAAAAAAAAAAAAAAAAAAAAAAAAAAAAAAAAAAAAAAAAAAAACAAAAAAAAACCCCCAAAAAAAAAAAAAAAAAAAAAAAAAAATTTTTTTTTTTAAAAATTTTTTTTTTTTAAATTTTTTTTTTAAAATTTTTTTTTTCCGGGGTTTGGGGGGGGGGGGGTGGGGTTGGGGGGGGGGGGGGGGGGGGGGGGGAACAAAGGGGTTAAAAAAGCCCCAAACTTCCGAAAGGCATGAAGAAGGAGGGGCGGACCCAAAAAAAATTTTGGGGAAAAAAAAAAGATCCTGGGAAAAGACTTGGGGTACCAAAACCGGAAAAGGGCCCCAACCAAATAAACCCCGGTCGGGCCCCAAAAGAATCGTTCCAACCTTTAAGGAAAGTTAGGCCCCTTAAACCCCTTTGGAACCCCAAAGGGGAGCAGCAATTTGGAAAAACAATTCAACCGCAAAATTAAAAAATAAAAAAAAAGGAGTAGGAAGGGGTGTCGACAGGAAAAAGGGAAAGGACTGCAACTGGGAAAGGGGTGGGGAAAAAAAAAATAAGAATAAAGTACGGGGAAAAACAAAGGGGACAAGGGTTTCCGGAGGGGGAACCCGGACAAGGGGGAAAGGAACTAAACTCAGAAGAGTTTCCCGGGGTTGGAATATTTCTTTTAGATTTTTGGGGGAAGGGAAACCAAATAAGAAAGGGGGGGGAACCCAAAATAAAAGAAGAAAAGACAAACGGGAAAAAGAGGGGAAAGGGTTTCCGACTAAAAAAGGGGGGCAAGGTTTAGTTTGACCCCCAAAAAACCCAAAAACAAAAAAAACCCCAAACCCCAAAAAAAAAAACACAACCCCCAAACACAATTTAAAAATTTTAATTTTTAAAATTTTTGCATGTGCGGTTTTTGGAATAACTCAAAATTTTGGCCCCGGGTTTGGGGTCGCCCCCCTTGGGAGGCTCCCCTACTTTCGGGTTTCAGTCAATTTACTTTGTGCAGGTATTTGGTTCGAAAGGGGGGCAAACCGGTTTGTTGTTTTAAGGAGAAGGAAACCCCCCCAAAAATCCTCAGATGAATTAAAAGGGGGAATTCAAAACCCCCCCCCAAATGATAAGCCCCTTTCCCGCCTGTCAGGCCAAAAAAAATTTTTAAGGGGGGTTTTGGGAGAAAAGAGGTGTAAGGAGGATTTTTTGGGGGGAGGGATGGAGGAGGGGGGGGAGGGTATGGGGGGGAATGAGGTAGGGGGGGAAGGAGGGGGGGGGGGAGGATGGTAAAAAAGGTGGGGGGGTTGGGAGGGGGGGGGAGAGATGGGGTGGTGGTGAGATAAAAAAAATTTTTTGTTTTTTGTTGGGTTGGGGGGTGGGGGTGAAATTTTGGGCCCCCCCCCCCCCCTTGACTTTTTTTTCCGCCTTTTTCCCTTGTGGTACCCAAACTTAAATTTCCGACTTTTTTCCTTGGAATCCCCTTTGAATTTAGGGGCAATTGAAAAAAGTTTTTGTAAGTTTCCCGTGGGGATTGGGTTAATTTATTACTTAAATTAGGGAAAAAAGGGGTGGGGGCCAAGGAGGTTTTTTTTCCCCCCAATTCTTGTACCCCTTCCCCCATTTTTTCCCCTTTTTTTTTTTTTAAAATTTTTTGTCCTTTAAACCCTTTTATTTTTGTGTTTAGACTATGACCAAATTTTGTTTTTTTTTGAAGTTTTAGTTTCTTAGTTTCCCCCTTCCTGGAACGGATGTTTAACTGGGTTTGGAGTTCTTTGGGCCCCTTGAACGGGACTTGTTAGTTTTAAGGGGGGTTTTTTTGGGTGATGTCTTGAGGGGCTTTTAGGTAAGCCATCCAATTGTTTACGATTAGAATGTTTTTGTCCCTTTTATTTCAGCGGGGTTTTTGAAGGTTGCAGCAGGGAAATTTTAAAACAGGGGGTTGGGGGGGGGGGGGGGGGTTTGGTTTAAAGTTGGGGGCCAAGGAGGAAAAGGAGGGGAAAAGGGGAAAGGGTGGGGGCCAAAGGGGGGGAAAAGTACAAAAGCTCGTGGGTTTTGACGGTATCCACAAGGGCCCCGAACCTGTTTTTCACTCTAAAAACCCGGGGGCTCCCCCAAAGTCTTTCCCCCCAAAAAATTTTTAAAGCACCGGTTTTTTTGTTCCAAGGGATTTAAGGGTGCTTAAAATTAAAAAAAATTGGGGGGGGGGGGGGGGGGGTTTTTTTGGGTTTTTTTTCTACCCCTTAACCTCCATTTGTTTACCCCCTTTGTTTCCTGTCTTCTTTTAGACAGGATGTTGCTGTCTATCTAATCAAACCCTCTAAATACTCTTGTACGCTGTTAGTCTCCCATGATCCGTATATTCAGTTTATCCTGAAGTTGAGTTATCTTAGTGTCGCCTCGTAGTCCTTGAGTATATCTGTGTATGTGTCAACATGTGGAATGTTATGGCAGAAATTATTTTGGTGACATCCCGTGTAGAACGTGTGGAGCTCTGTGTACAGCTTTCTCAAGTCTGGACGATGTTCTGAGCCGTGACTCGTCTGTGAGGCGGCTTGCTTTCAGCGCTAAGTCCATCTCTGACGCACTTGTTGACAGTATCTGTCATCTAGAATGTAGTTGTCAGCTTTGTAGTTGTCAGCTGTGTAGATGTCAGAAGTGTAGATGTCAGCAGTCCAAATGTTTTAGCAGTGTAAATGTTAGCAGTGTAAATGTTAGCAGTATGGATGTCAGCAGCGTTAGTTTGAAGAGATTGGGACCAGAGCTAGAGGAGCAGGTAAGAACGACAGGGGAAAACGGCTACAATGGATAGAGGAATGCCTAACAGGAAGGAAGCAGTGACAAGAGGCGTCAGAATGAGCATGTGTGACGAGTGGAGTCCCACAAGGATCACCACTGAAGCCTCCGCTGTTTCTGACGTGCGTAAATGACATGCTGGAAGAAACAGTCTCCTGCATCATGTCTTCCCCAAACCTTCTTCTAAAAGTCATCTGGTTCGGTTCTTCTAGTCTGTCTTAAATGACTCTAGCTAGTAAGTTCTAGGACTAGTTTTGTTGCAAACCTCCATCTTTTCTAGTTCTTAGATAATTAACTAATAAGAAAAGGAAAAAAAAACGAATAATGAGGAAATTTTATTATCAATGATCAAAATTCTCTGGAGTCACACTCGTGCTGGAGGCTGTGGACTGATCACCTTTTGTCTAAGCTAAGTGACTGACGAAATCAGAATTACCTTTCCATTTTGACTACTGTCTCCAGAAAAACACAAAAGGGCACAATACTGTAACAGGAACAGTACACAAGTAACCTACACATAAGAGAAAAACGACGTTTCGAACATTAACTAGCCACACACTGACTAGTTAATGGACCAAGTCAGACCGAAACATCGTCATAAGTTCCTTTCTCTCACGAGTAGATTGTGTACTGTCTTCATTGTTATAATCTCCAGGATTCGACTTAAAATTTCTGCTGAGTGGGCGAAACGTTGGAAAGTTACTTAAGTGTTGCACGTGTCTTAAGGATCATCAGGGCAAGGTAAACCTGTAAACACACCTGGATAATCTACCTCGTATGGGCCTACTGGCCCCTACTAGGTAGGTCCTCAAAACAGTTTATAAGATTCCAGAATTAATTGTAAAATTGACCTTAATTTGGCATAAATAGTGGGGATGTTTTCCCTTTTTGTTGCTTATGATGTTACATGAAACTTATGGAAATGTTACCTTCAGGTCGTCCCGGGGGTCAACGCCCCCAGGGCCCGGTCCTCGACCAGGCTTCGCGGTGGATCGTCCCTGATCAACCAGGCTGTTACTAAAATATCTTTGAATACCTTTGAAGAGTTTCGAGAGTTTATCTGCACTCTGAACCCGGCCATGGGCCAGGCTCGTCTGTTGCTTGCCAGGTCAACCAGGCTGTTGATTCAAGATTGATGGACTGATTACATTGACTCCAGGCTGAGGGACTGATTACCTCAAACTATACTGATCTTCACCATTCTTCTTTGTATGGACTGATGAAACCACTGTGTGGCGAAACGTTTTCTCAATAAAGAGACCCAAATGTTGCACATGTGTTTAATTTGTCAACTTGTCGGTTCTCTGACCCATTTATCTACCTTCCAGGTAGAGGAGGCTGGGCTTATAAGATACGGGGGTAAGTTTCTCGGATCACGCAGCGACTCCAAACACATATTGTTTCTGGTGTTGTGGTTTTAATATATGGGAAGATCTTTCACGTTTCGCCCTAAACGCCCTTTCTCTCACGAGGTTTCGCTTCTTGTGATGAGCTTCATGAGAGAACGTTACAAAAAATAAAGAACTTTGTCCGGCCTGAATAATAAAAATAATAATAAATAATAATAATATAATAATAATAATAATAATAATAATAATAATAAAAAAAAAAAATAATAATAATAATAATAATAATAATAATAAATAATAATAATAATAACAAAATAATAATAATAATAATAATAATAATAATAATAATATAATGATGCAACTTAAACAGACCATAGCTGACATCAATGACTTACTACTGTAGAGAAAGTCCCTAATTATGCAGAGAATTTCGGGCGAATTAGGGTAATTTTGTCCCAGGATGCGACCCACACCGTTGACTAACACGCAGGTACCTACTTACTGCTAGGTGACCATGGACAGCAGGTGTCTTTAAGGAAATCACGTCTAATGTTTCCACCCGTACTGGGGATCGAACCCCTGACCCCTAACTCCCCTCCCCTTCCCCTCTGTCTGTCACTCCGCGTGTCCCGCGACAACTACGACAAGGCCACCGCCTCCGCGACACGTCGCTGGCCGTCGTATCGACGCGTGTATCAGGATTTTTTCACGTCGCCGCTGAGAGTGTTGTACACGAGGATCCTGTTGAGTGTGTCGCTCCTAGCTGATACACTGCTGAGGTGACTCCTTCACTGAGAGAGAGAGAGAGAGAGAGAGAGAGAGATGAGAGAGAGAGAGAGAGAGAGAGAGAGAGACAGAGAGAGATTAGGTTGCTTACTCTTATTTCAGACGCTTTACGTTATGAAGATTTCTAGTTGTTTTCTGATTGTAATTTTTGTTTATGGCAATAAACGTGTGTGTGTGTGTGTGTGTGTGTGTGTGTGTGTGTGTGTGTGTGTGTGTGTGTGTGTGTGTGTGTGTATGTGTATATTGTGTGTGTGTGTGTGTGTATGTGTATATGGTGTGTGTGTGTGTGTGTGTGTGTAATCACCTATTTGTGGTTGCAGAGGTCGAGTCTTAGCTCCTGGCCTCGTGTCTCAACTTTCTGCTTCCTGATTCTCTCTCTAGCCTCATGGGAGTCTATCGTACATATTCTTCAAACTATGCATAGAATCTGCCACCCACTGTATGTGGGTGTACACTAATCTATTTGTCGGCACCTAGTTGTGTCTTCAAGGTTGAGTCACGGCTCCTTCCTCTGCTTACTTTTGTTTCTATTTTCTGGCCGCCACAGCTTTTCCATAAATATCCTTGAAGCTGTGTATGGTAGTGTTTACATCCACCACATCGTCTTTCACGTACTACTTTGAGGGTTAAAAAGTATTTTCCTAAAATTCCTTCAACTATGAAACCTGGCCTCAGACCGGGCCGCGGGGGCGTTGACCCCGAAACCTTCTCCAGGGAAACTCCAGGTAACTGTTTTCCCCTGGCTCCCCTCTCCTTCGTATCTCAGACTGTTGATAGCCTTCTTTGATATCTCTAGGCATTTTGTACGACTTGATCGTGTTTCCCCAATCATTTTTTATTGCAAATGTTGTTGGGGTCCTTCAAGTTCCTCCTTGCAGTGTTGTTGGAGGTCCTTCAAGTTCCTCCTTGCAGTGTTTTTTGGAGTTCCTTCAAGTTCCTCCTTTCAGTGTTGTTGGAGGTCCTTCAAGTTCCTCCTTGCAGGTTTGTTGGAGGTCCTTTCAAGTTCCTCCTTGCAAATGTTGTTGGAGGTCCTTCAAGTTCCTCCTTGCGTGTTGTTTCGAGGTCCTTTCAAGTTCCTCCTTGCAGTGTTGTTGGAGGTCCTTCAATTCCTCCTTGCAAATGTTGTTGAGGTCCTTTCAAGTTCCTCCTTGCAGTGTTGTTGGAGGTCCCTTCAAGTCCTCCTTGCAGTGTTGTTGGGGGCCTTCAAGTTCCTCCTTGCAGTGTTGTTGGAGGTCCTTCAAGTTCCTCCTTTCAGTGTTTTTTGGAGGTCCTTCAAGTTCCTCCTTGCAGTGTTGTTGGGGGTCCTTCAAGTTCCTCCTTGCGTGTTGTTGGAGGTCCTTCAAGTTCCTCCTTGCAGTGTTGTTGGAGGTCCTTCAAGTTCCTCCTTGCAGTGTTTGTTGGAGGTCCTTCAAGTTCTCCTTGCAGTGTTGTTGGAGGTCCTTCAAGTTTCCCTCCTATGCATGTTGTTGGAGGTCCTTCAAGTTCCTCCTTGCAGTGTTGTTGAAGGTCCTTCAAGTTCCTCCTTGCGAGTTGTTGGAGGTCCTTCAAAATTCCTCCTTGCAGTGTTGTTGGGGGTCCTTCAAGTCCTCCGTGCAGTGTTGTTGGAGGTCCTTCAAGTTCCCTCCCCTTGGGAGTGTTTTTTGGAGGTCCTTCAAGTTCCTCCTTTTCAGTGTTGTTGAAGGTCCTTCAAGTTCCTCCCTTGCATGTTGTTGGAGGTCCTTCAAGTTCCTCCTTGCAGTGTTGTTGGAGGTCCTTCAAGTTCCTCCTTGCAGTGTTGTTGGAGGTCCTTCAAGTTCCTCCTTGCAGTGTTGTTGGAGGTCCTTCAAGTTCCTCCTTGCAGTGTTGTTGGAGGTCCTTCAAGTTCCTCCTTGCAGTGTTTTTTGGAGGTCCTTCAAGTTCCTCCTTGCAGTGTTGTTGGAGGTCCTTCAAGTTCCTCCTTGCAGTGTTGTTGGAGGTCCTTCAAGTTCCTCCTTGCAGTGTTGTTGAAGGTCCTTCAAGTTCCTCCTTGCAGTGCAACTCTCTCATTTCCGGCATCAGTCTTGATGACAACCCTTCGACCTTCTGCAGCGTCTTTGCATGCTTGATCAGATGCGGCTTCTCTCTTTACCATTTGTGTTTTATCTCCGTAAGTCTGTTGTAAAACTCGAAAGCAAGGATGTCCCGTCCTTGAGTCACTGTTTATTTTTCTCTGTCAAATTATTTTTTCCGTCTTTCTGTCTGTGTTCCGCTAGCCTTCCAGCCACCTTCTTCAGGGCTTGAGCCTAGCGTATGTCAGTAATATTGGCCTGTTGTCTGCTGGTGGTTCTGGGGATTATCTTCCTAATGACTCCGTCTCTGACCAAGCCTCTTTACACAAATAACTCGGACATAGGAGAGAGGAGTTTACGACGACGTTTCAGTCCTACTTCTACCATTTACAAAGTCACACTTTGACTTTGTGAATGACCCAGTCACGGTATAATGTATATAATGAATGTAAGTATAGAGTTCGTAAGATTATCATCATCTTAGTTAAGCATGACAGACAAGATCAACACTCCTGCCAAGGTAACTCGTACAGAAGTTCTGTGTGTCTCTAGTGCAGTGTTGTTGGAGGTCCTTCAAGTTCCTCCTTGCAGTGTTGTTGAAGGTCCTTCAAGTTCCTCCTTGCAGTGTTGTTGGAGGCCTTTAAGTTCCTCCTTGCAGTGTTGTTGGAGGTCCTTCAAGTTCCTCCTTGCAGTGTTGTTGGAGGTCCTTCAAGTTCCTCCTTGCAGTGTTGTTGGAGGTCCTTCAAGTTCCTCCTTGCAGTGTTGTTGAAGGTCCTTCAAGTTCCTCCTTGCAGTGTTGTTTTGGAGGTCCTTCAAGTTTTCCCCTTGCAGTGTTGTTGGAGGTCCTTCAAGTTTTCCCCCTTGCAGTGTTGTTGGAGGTCCTTCAAGTTCCCCTTGCAGTGTGTTTGGGGGCCTTCAAGTTCCTCCTTGCAGTGTTGTTGGAGGTCCTTCAGGTTTCCCCCTTGCAGTGTTGTTGGAGGTCCTTCAAGTTCCTCCTTGCGTGTTGTTGGAGGTCCTTCAAGTTCCTCTGCAGTGTTGTTGGAGGTCCTTCAAGTTCCTCCTTGCAGTGTTGTTGAAGGTCTTCAAGTTCCTCCTTGCAGTGCAACTCTCTCA
Source organism: Cherax quadricarinatus (assembly GCF_026875155.1). Taxonomy (NCBI): domain Eukaryota; kingdom Metazoa; phylum Arthropoda; class Malacostraca; order Decapoda; family Parastacidae; genus Cherax; species Cherax quadricarinatus. Next base: position 228,408 of record NC_069491.1, on the reverse strand, counting down.
TTTCCGGCATCAGTCCCTTTATGACAACCCTTCGACCTTCTGCAGCGTCTTTTCCTGCTTGATCAGATGCGGCTTCTCTCTTTACCATTTGTGTTTTATCTCCGTAAGTCTGTTGTAAAACTCGAAAGCAAGGATGTCCCGTCCTTGAGTCACTGTTTATTTTCTCTGTCAAATTATTTTTTTTCCCTCTTTCTGTCTGTGTTCCGCTAGCCTTCCAGCCACCTTCTTCAGGTCTTGAGCTAGTGCATGTCAGTAAAAATTGGCCTGTTGTTCTGGTGGTTTCTGGGGATTATCTTCCTAATGACTTTCCCTCTCTGACCAGCCTCTTTACGACAAATAACCGACATAGGAGAGAGGGGTTTACGACGACGTTTTTAGTCCTACTTCTACCATTTACAAAGTCACACTTTGACTTTGTGAATGACCCAGTCACGGTATAATGTATATAATGAATGTAAGTATAAGTTCGTAAGATTTATCAGTCATCTTAGTTAAGCATGACAGACAAGATCAACACTCCTGCCAAGGTAACTCGTACAGAAGTTCTGTGTGTCTCTAGTGCAAGTGTTGTGGAGGTCCTTCAAGTTCCTCCTTGCAGTGTTGTTGAAGGTCCTTCAAGTTCCTCCTTGCAGTGTTTTTGGAGGTCCTTCAAGTTCTCCTTGCAGTGTTGTTGGAGGTCCCACAAGTTCCTCCTGCAGTGTTTTTTGGGGGTCCTTCAAGTTCCTCCTTGCAGTGTTGTTGGAGGTCCTTCAAGTTCCTCCTTGCAGTGTTTGTTGAAGGTCCTTCAAGTTCCTCCTTGCAGTTTTTGTTGGAGGTCCTTCAAGTTCCTCCTTGCAGTGTTGTTGGAGGTCCTTCAAGTTCCTCCTTGCAGTGTTGTTGGAGGTCCTTCAAGTTCCTCCTTGCAGTGTTGTTGGAGGTCCTTCAAGTTCCTCCTTGCAGTGTTGTTTTGGGGGTCCTTCAAATTCCTCCTTGCAGTGTTGTTGGAGGTCCTTCAAGTTCCTCCTTGCAGTGTTTTTTGGAGGTCCTTCAAGTTCCTCCTTGCAGTTTTTGTTGGAGGTCCTTCAAGTTCCTCCTTGCATGTTTTTTGAAGGTCCTTCCCAAATTCCTCCTTGCAGTGTTGTTGAAGGTCCTTCAAGTTCCTCCTTGCAGTGTTGTTGGAGGTCCTTCAAGTTCCTCCTTGCAGTGTTGTTGAAGGTCTTCAAGTTCCTCCTTGCAGTGTTGTTGGAGGGGGGGGGGCCTTCAAGTTCCTCCTTGCAGTGTTGTTGAAGGTCCTTCAAGTTCCTCCTTGCAGTGCAACCTCTCTCATTTCCGGCTCAGTCTTTATGACAACCTTCGACCTTCTGCAGCGTCTTTGCATGCTTGATCAGATGCGCTTCTCTCTTTACCATTTGTGTTTTATCTCCGTAAGTCCCGTTGTAAAACTCGAAAGCAAGGATGTCCCTCCTTGAGTCACTGTTTATTTTTCTCTGTCAAATTAATTTTTTCCGTCTTTCTGTCCCGTGTTCCCTAGCCTTCCCGCCCCCTTCTTCAGGTCTTGAGCTAGTGCATGTCAGTAATATTGGCCTGTTGTCTGCTGGTGGTTCTGGGGAATATCTTCCTAATGACTCCGTCTCTGACCAAGCCTCTTTACACAAATAACTCGGACATAGGAGAGAGGAGTTTACGACGACGTTTCAGTCCTACTTCTACCATTTACAAAGTCACACTTTGACTTTGTGAATGGCCCAGTCACGGTATAATGTATATAATGAATGTAAGTATAAGTTCGTAAGATTTATCAGTCATCTTGGGTAAGCATGACAGACAAGATCAACACTCCTGCCAAGGTAACTCTTGATAAATTGACACATGTGCAATCGTATCTTTGAGAAACGTTTCGCCACACAGTGCATCGTCCATACAAGAGAATCTTGAAGTCGATGTGGTCAGCATCAATCTTGAAGATTGATGATGACCACATCGACTCAGGTTGAGGTGATTACCTCTTCTCCCGTTCTTCAAGATTCTCCTTTGTTTTGGATGATGAAGCCTCTGTGTGGCGAAACGTTTCCTCAATAAGATACCCAAGAGTGCACATGTGTCTAATTTATCAACATGTCGAGTCAATTATCAAATTTGTGTGTGGTGTTAGTATACACCACGGTATGACTACAAACGACCGTTGTCGTATGCACACCGCATGAACCAATGGGTTCTTCCTCTGCCCAATTTTTATCTACACGTACGGCTGGTGGGCCTACGACCACAGCAAGTTACCAGGGTTCGGCAGGAAGTGATACCCACCCCCTTCAACAGGAACCGGGCTTTAAATTAATCTTGTCAACTGAGGATCAGTTTACAGGTATTCATCCATAGCACCTTTAGGTGTCCTGCCCCCCCCCTGTTAGCCTGTGATGTCTACGATGTGGATCCCTCTTAACCACTTTACTAACGAGTTAGGCCTTTCCCCTGTCAGGGTTTTAAAATTACCGAGGTGCCTGTAGGGACCTTGTGAGAATCTTTTCGGATGTCTTTTACTTTAATAATTTAACCGGGACTTTTTGCAATTTGATTATGTTACTTGGTGTGATGTTTATTTGTGTTGATATTATTACGAGTTAAAAGTTAAAGGGGTATCTTTGTGTGGAGACGTTTCGCCCATCAGTGGCTTCTGATCTAACCAAGAATCAATATTGGACTTGGGCGAAAACGTAAAGTATTTGGGTAGTCGTCAGTTCTAGCTTTCTCTCCTCGTCTCTCTCTCTCTCTCTCTCTCTTCTCTCTCTCCTCTCTCTTCTCTCTCTCTCTCTCTCTCTCTCTCTCCTCTCCTCTCTCTCTCTCTCTCTCTCCTTCTCTCCTCTCTCTCTCTCTCTCTCTCTCTCTCTCTCTCTCTCTCTCTCTCTCTCTCCTCTCTCTCTCTCTCTCCTCTCTCTCTCTCTCTCATAATCAGACTTAGTCTTTGTTGAAGGACTATTCATGGGAGTAAAGGAGATGGATGGGAGAGTAAGGATGAAGGAGAATAAAGAAGGAAGGTGAGGAGAGAAGGAATGTGCCGCCACCAACACAATTATACACATTATCACCACCAACAGCAACGCATTTCCACCACCATCAACATTCCCCTCAGCAAACATTCCCAGCAACCGCCTCCATAAACACTCAGAACCACTAACACCACCATTACCATTCTCACTACCATTACCAACAACCACCAAAAATCGCATCTTCATCCTCCATGGACAATGGTGGATAAATTACCTACCATACACACCTACCATACTTTAACACATCACTAATTCCAGCTTCTGGGCGGGTGGTGACAGGGGGAAATCTCAGGAACAGAATCTGGAGAGACTCCGGGGAGAAGGGAAGAAAGAGACGACCAAATAAGACTGAAGGGAATTAACATGACAAAGGAGCACGTGAAGAGACTCCCAAACGATGTAGACATAAGTAAATCAATGGGACCTGACAAGGTATCAGTTTAGGTTTGGAGAAGAGGAGAGAAACTGTGGGGTCCTCTAGCGACGATTGGCACTTCAGTAGAGAGCAAAAATCTCCATATATCTAAAGTGTGAGAGATATCCAGGGGGATGATATCTCCCTGGGAGGTATAACTTGAGGAATACCTCACAGGTAGCCCTTACACTGAGGTATTCCTCAAAATTTAGCTTTTATTTTTCATACCAAATATAATTGGTTGAAATCGTTCACAAAGAACCCACTTTAGACCATATTTAGGCCTTGATCGTTTAGGCTGTTGGTGCTGGTTGCAGGCAGTCCATCATAAGCACCACAGCTGATCAGCAAACAAGTTTCCTAAGGTACAAGACAAGGCAGTGCCTTGATGCCGGGGCAAGGCTTTTGTTTTACAGACGTGGAGCTGTCCTCCTGTCCCTAGCATACTAGATAGGCTTCAAACCTAACCAACCAAAAGTCTCGTGCAAGAACTTAAATTCCTGAATTTAAAATCGAGAGATTATAAATGCCTTGCGCTTTTATTACACTGATTATAGTTCTTGTAAAGTAATCGGTACACAGATTAAATAAGCCTGGAGGCTGAGGTCACCCTTAAGTCAATAAATTCTACTGACACAGCTCGGCTCTACAAAGGTTATAGTGAAGCCATTGCATCAAGACAACTATAGACCTAATAGTGCTTATACCACACATTACCAAAATCTTTTAAGGGCCTTAAATAGCAGGATTACCACTCAAACGGATTCCCAACAACTGCACAAACCAGAGTGTAAGGGTTTAGAGCAGGTAGCTCCTGCCTCTCGCTGTTACCGAACCCTGACGACATTACACAATACATAACCTGCATATGGAAGCTTAGGATGATGTTTCGGGCCGACTTGGACTATTTACAAAGTCACAGTGACTTTGTTAATGGTCCAAGTTGGACTGAAACGTCGTGGTAAGCTTCTTTCCTATCAGTTCCTGATAAGCCGAGTTGTAGTGCATGCATCGAACTGCATGCAGCTGGCACCAGCGGCCTTGTCGATCATGCCGGCACTGGGAGGCCTGGTCTGGAACTGGGCCCCGGGGAAAAGGAGTGTTGAGTGACCACCAACTAAACACCAGGTAAACTCCAGGTAGACTCCAGGTAAACTCCAGGTAGACTCCAGGTAAACTCCAGGTAGACCCCAGGTAAACTCCAGGTAGACTCCAGGTAAACTCCAGGTAGACTCGTAACTCAGGTAGACCCAGGTAACTCCAGGTAAAACTTATAATTGCCGCTTAAACACTGCTGTCTTGGCTTCAGATTTCTCCTTACCATAAATTCCAAAAGCTTTTAAGATTATTTATAATTCCCTCAAAGGATGCTGGTGAGGCGCAGTATAATCCCTAGGGATTTAGCGCTCCCCATAATTATTATAATTATTTAATCAAGTTCCATATATATATTTTTTTATTTTTTAATCTCTCCAGAGGCTTCGGCGTCAATATTAAACAAATTATTGTTTGCTAATCTGTGCTCATTAATGTTATTATTCCAGCTAATCTTACTTTTAATTGCTGCTTCGAGTTCGATACACGACCGTCACTCTTCCCAACTCCTGCCTCGAGCTTCGGAAATGTGATTTACGAGAGATTTTGCGGTTTTCCGTAAACGGTGGGAGATCACTCGCATCTTAATGCATTTGTAAACATACTTCTTACCTGGCGAGAGAGACGAGTCTTGGGGAAGTTTGCTGGTCTTGAGACCAAGAGACACCTCATTATGTTGATGCTGGAGGAGGAGGAGGAAGAGGGAGAGGGAGAGAAGATAGAAGAAGAGGATGGGAGAGGGAACACGAGAGGAGGGTGATAGGAAGATGAGACGGAGGTTTATACCTGTTTACTAATAGGAACCAGGGTGTAGGAAGTGTGAGGGGGAAAGAGAGAGAGAGAGAAGAAGAAGAAGAAAGGGAGGGAGAGAGAGAGAGAGGAAGGAGGGAGGGAGAGAGAGAGAGAGAGAGAGAGAGCCTGACTGATTAACTGACTCACTCACTCTGACTCACTGACTAACACAGGCTCGCTCATTGGCTCAATCATTCACTGACTGACTGACTGACTGGCTAGACTGACTGACTGACTGACTGACTGTTTGGACTGACTGACTGACTGACTGACTGTTTGGACTGACTGACTGACTGGACTGACTAACTGGTACAGCCACCGTAGAGTTGTCTAAGTGCTTGAAGATGGGATCAAATTTCTCCTCTCTATCAACCAATGACTCTTGTTATGGTGAGACAATACTGGTAGTGGTGGTGATAGCAGCGGTTAGTGGTGGTGATGGTAGTGGTTAGTGGTGGTGATGGTAGTGGTTAGTGGTGGTGATGGTGGTGGGGCGATGCTATTGTTGTGAGAGAAGGTGGGGATGTTATTCTTTTAACAAGAGTGGATATATCAGCAGTGTACTGCTACTGTATTCTTCATAACAGCTACCTAACTCCATGTTAATACTCTCATAAATTTGCGTCTACAAACCCTCAAGAGCGCTATTATTTTCCTTAAAATTCAACAGAAACAAAAGACTGACGCTCTTCAGCGGTGAAATATTGGAAAATATTTCAGGTTTGAAGCCAATAGGATGAGGAATTACTGAGTTGTAAACAAAATCTTCGGAAAGGGGGAAAAAAAGTGCATATTATCTCTCTCTCTCTCTCTCTCTCTCTCTCTCTCCGCTTGTAGTGTCCTCCTTGATGCTGAAGAAAGGCTCTCCATCCAAGGCAGTGGAGTTACTCTTTTCCTCTTGTCCAGACGCTGTATGACCCTTACGGGTTGAGTTCAGTAACAACAACACTTCCTCGGATCAAACCACATCAATACTCATTTTCCAGACGCTATATGACCCATACAGATTTAATGCTTCCCCGTGAATTTAATAACTGCAATATAATAATAACAATAAATGAATTGCAAATGCAGCGGAATATTTACAAGATCATCGCCTCGCGTCCCGGTCCAGGACCACAATCAGTATAAGATTCCCCCGAGCACCCTGTGAGTGTCCTACCTCCGTCTGTAGGTCTCATAGGAGGAAGCCCCTGTGAGTGACCTACCTCCGTCTGTAGGTCTCATAGGAGGAAGCCCCTGTGAGTGACCTACCTCCGTCTGTAGGTCTCATAGGAGGAAGCCCCTGTGAGTGACCTACCTCCGTCTGTAGGTCTCATAGGAGGAAGCCCCTGTGAGTGACCTACCTCCGTCTGTAGGTCTCATAGGAGGAAGCCCTGGGTGTCCCCCACCTCCGTCTGTAGGTCTCATAGGAGGAAGCCCCTGTGAGTGACCTACCTCCGTCTGTAGGTCTCATAGGAGGAAGCCCCTGTGAGTGTCCTACCTCCGTCTGTAGGTCTCATAGGAGGAAGCCCCTGTGAGTGTCCTACCTTCGTCTGTAGGTCTCATAGGAGGAAGCCCCTGTGAGTGACCTACCTCCGTCTGTAGGTCTCATAGGAGGAAGCCCCTGTGAGTGTCCTACCTCCGTCTGTAGGTCTCATAGGAGGAAGCCCCTGTGAGTGACCTACCTTCGTCTGTAGGTCTCATAGGAGGAAGCCCCTGTGAGTGACCTAAACCACCGTCTGTAGGTCTCATAGGAGGAAACCCTGTGAGTGACTACCTTCGTGTAGGTCTCATAGGAGGAAGCCCCTGTGAGTGACCTACCTCCGTCGTAGGTCTCATAGGAGGAAGCCCTGTGAGTGACCTACCTCCGTTGTAGGTCTCATAGGGGGAAGCCCTGTGAGTGACCTACCTTCGTCTGTAGGTCTCATAGGGGGAAGCCCCTGTGAGTGACCTACCCCTCCTGTAGGTCCATAGGAGGAAGCCCCCTGTGAGTGACCTACCTCCGTCCCGTAGGTCTCATAGGAGGAAGCCCCTGTGAGTGTCCTACCTCCGTCTGTAGGTCTCATAGGAGGAAGCCCCTGTGAGTGTCCTACCTCCGTCTGTTGGTCTCATAGGAGGAAGCCCCTGTGAGTGTCCTACCTCCGTCTGTAGGTCTCATAGGAGGAAGCCCCTGTGAGTGACCTACCTCCGTCTGTAGGTCTCATAGGAGGAAGCCCCTGTGAGTGACCTACCACCGTCTGTAGGTCTCATAGGAGGAAGCCCCTGTGAGTGACCTACCACCGTCTGTAGGTCTCATAGGAGGAAGCCCCTGTGAGTGACCTACCTCCGTCTGTAGGTCTCATAGGAGGAAGCCCCTGTGATGACCTAAACCCCCGTCTGTAGGTCTCATAGGAGGGAAACCCCTGTGATGACCCCACCACCGTCTGTAAAGGGCTCATAGGAGGAAGCCCCTGTGGGGTGACCTACCTCCGTCTGTAGGTCTCATAGGAGGAAGCCCCTGTGAGTGACCTACCTCCGTCTGTAGGTCTCATAGGAGGAAGCCCCTGTGAGTGTCCTACCTCCGTCTGTAGGTCTTATAGGAGGAAGCCCCTGTGAGTGTCCTACCTCCGTCTGTAGGTCTCATAGGAGGAAGCCCCTGTGAGTGACCTACCTCCGTCTGTAGGTCTCATAGGATGAAGCCCCCGTGATGTCCACCTCCGTCTGTAGGTCTTATAGGAGGAAGCCCCTGTGAGTGTCCTACCACCGTCTGTAGGTCTCATAGGAGGAAACCCCTGTGAGTGACCTACCCCCGTGGTTTTAACCCACCATGGGCCTATATATACTAAACTAAGAGATTGCGGCTCTGGGTGATCGTATCTCGATAAATGTGACTTTTGGGTTGCCTGCTCTTGTTTATGTCCTTACCAGAGGCTACCGTATCTTTCCCGTGGCGTGTGTAAGAGATCCAAAGGAGTGTGTGTGTGTATGTGTGTGTGTGTGTGTGTGTGTGTGTGTGTGTGTGTGTTGTGTGTGTGTGTGTGTGTGTGTGTGTGTGTGTGTGTGTGAGCTAATTGTTTAGGCATAAAGATTGCCAGTGTTGCCATGTGTCTTACTTTTGTTAGCAAATAAAAAAAGTGGTATTTTGAGGTCCAGTGCAAAATACATAGGCGAGCACACCAGTCTGGGAACCCGGATTGGTAATTAGCAGCACCGTGGAGACGCTAGTCACGAAGCATCGGTTCGTAACTTTGATGACTTCGGGAGTTTTCCTACTCTCGAAGCCTGAGCAAAACTCTCGAAGCCTGAGCAAAACTCTCGAAGTCTGAGCAAAACTCTCGAAGCCTGAGCAAAACTCTCGAAGTCTGAGCAAAACTCTCGAAGCCTGAGCAAAACTCTCGAAGTCTGAGCAAAACTCTCGAAGTCTGAGCAAAACTCTCGAAGCCTAAGCAAAACTCTCGAAGCCTGAGCAAAACTCTCGAAGCCTGAGCAAAACTCTCGAAGCCTGAACAAAACTCTCGAAGCCTGAACAAAACTCTCGAAGCCTGAACAAAACTCTCGAAGCCTGAACAAAACTCTCGAAGCCGGAGCAAAACTATTGAAGCCATCAAAGATTTGAAACAATGTATAGACTTTAACTTTCTGCCACTTTTCCACTTTACTAGGTAAACATCTGTCTAGAAAGTGTTTTGTATCCGAGGAAGACACACATGCAACACCTGGGTACCTTTATTGGTGAATATAACCCATGTTCAACACCTGGGTATCTTTATTGATGAATAAGAATCAAATGCAATACCTGGTCCACTTGTAGGTTGGGCTAGTGGTAGTAAATCTGAACTTAAAAATGAACTAGAGCGTTGGTACCACTATACTGTCATACATTCCCCTCTTTGCTTCCATGGATAACGTTCTTTGTCTCCACAGACTTCTCAGTGCACCAGACACCTTTTTCCCCCCTCTTCAGTTCTATGGTTCACCTCGTCTTTCAAAGACCCATCTGCTGACAAGACCACAAGGTTCGTGTATATATTATATATATATATATATATATATATATATATATATATATATATATATATATATATATATATATATGTCGTGCCGAATAGGCAGAACTTGCTATCTTAGCTTAAATAGCAACGCTCATCTTGCCATATAAGACAAGCGAAAATTTGTGTATGCAATAATTTCGCCAAAACCATTCTGAACCTAACGAAAAAAATATATTTCGTTGTTTCTTTAGTATTAAATTATTGTAAACAAATCTAAAATATATTTAGTTGGGTTAGGCTAAAATAAATTGCGCTTGTTATAATAAGGTTAGGTGAGTTTTTTAAGTTCCTTTTGTTGCAAAATTATAAATTTTTACATTAACATTAATGAAAAAAATATATCTTTAAACGTATAAGAGTAAATTTTAGAAAGGACTTAATTTTATTGCTAATTGACCAGTTTTACATATTCGGCACGACATATATATATATATACATATATATATATATATATATATATATATATAATATATATATATATATATATATATATATATATATATATATATATATATATATATAATATATATGTCGTGCCGAATATGTAAAACTGGTCAATTAGCAAGAACTCATTTAAAATTAAGTCTTTTCTGAAATTTTCTCTTATACGTTTAAAGATATATTTTTTTCATTAATGTTAATGCAAAAATTTTTAGTTTTGCACCAAAAGAATCTTAGAAAACTTACCTAACCTTATTATAACAAGAGCAATTTATTTTAGCCTATCCCAAATAAATATATTTTAAATACCTTTACAATAATTTAATATTAAACAAACACAATCAAATATATTTTTTTCGTTAGGTTCAGAATGATTTTGGCGAAATTATTGCATACACAAATTTTCACTTGTCCTATATGGCAAGATGAGCGTTGCTATTTAAGCCAAGATCGCAAGTTCTGCCTATTCGGCACGACATATATATATATACTTTTGTGTTAATCTATCTTAACCTCCAGTTAGAGAAAACAATCAGGAATCTACAGGAATAAATCTTTTGGTTGTGGTTGTTTGTCTTTTCTGCTTCATTCATCAGAATGCGCCTTGATGTCAGTGATGGTCTCTTGCTGTAAGGAAATGGGTATCTCCTTTCCCTGAATGGAACCTGGTTGCGTCTCTTTCCTCAGGGGTTGTAAGACCACCTACAGGGTTTTGATTCGCCCATTAAGCTGCTGCTATTGCTGCTACTGTGCAGCTGCTGCTGTTACTGCTGATGTTACCGTTGATGTTGCTGTTGATGTTGTTGTTGCTGCTTCTACTGCTACTGTGCAGCTGCTTTTGTTACTGTTGCTATTACTGATGGTGTTACGTCATATGTTGCTGTTGGTTTTGCTGTTGCTACTGTGCAGCTGCTGCTATTGTTGCTATTATTGCTACTGTTGCTTCTGCTGTTGCTCTTGTTGTGTTCCCATCTTCACTGTATCCGGCTCCATCGTGGCCGGGTTGAATCTTCACGGTGAGAACTGCTCATCCTGGGGCGGGCGAAGTGCCAAATTACGTTATGTTATTAAAATCCTCGACAAATCCTTAAGCGATTATGGTAAATCCCGATGGATTCCGAGGCGCATCGATCCCATCCACAGTTACCAGACCCTTGGCACTCCCATTTCCTTAAACACAATATTGACTGAGTGGACGCCTGCAGACCGCTACGCTGATATCTAAAGACCGCGTGGAAGATGCATAAAGTGGAAAGCGAAGCATTTCAGCTGTTGATTTAGGCGGTATTGTTAGAAATGCAGCGGGTTTGGGAGTGTTGGTGGGGGCAGGAGCGTGGCTGGAGGCTGTCAGCTGCCATCTCTCCCACGGTACCGCCAGACGAGGCGCTCCGACACTCCGGCACAAACTTCATTTCGTTCCCCGGGTTTTCATTTCTTCCTTGTAGCTCTAAACAAAGTAAGATGTGGATAACCTCTCTGGTAGAGAAAAATTAATGGGATGTTTGTTTCCTTTGTACATGCATTTTATTTTTTTTTATTTTATTAACACATTGGCCGTTTCCTACCAAGGCATGGTGGCCCGAAAAAGAAAAACTTTCACCATCATTCATTCCAACACTGTCTTGCCAGAGGCGTGCTTACACTAGTTATAAAACTGTAACATTAACACCCGTCCTTCAGAGTGCAGACACTGTACTTCCCATCTCCAGGACTCAAGTCCGGCCTGACGGACTGAATCCTTTCATATTACCTTGTTCACACTCCAACAGCACGTCAAGTTCTAAAAACCATTTGACTCCATTTGCTCTTATCTAACAAGCTCACGCATGCTTGCTAGAAGTCCAAGCCCCACGCACACAAAGCCTCCTTTATCCCCTCCCTCCAACCTTTCCTACTCCGACCTCTACCCCGTCTTCCCTCCAGTACAGATTCATACACATTCGAAGTCATTGCATTTTGTTCCAGCCTCTCTACATGTCCGAACCACCTCAACAACCCCTTCTCAGCCTTCTGGATAATAGTTTTGGTAATCCTGCACCTCCTAATTTCCAAACTACGAATTCTTTACATTATATTCACACTACACATTGCCCTCAGACACGACATCTCCACTGCCTCCAGCCTTCTCCTTGTTGCAATATTCACCACCCATGCTTCACACCCATATAAGAGCGTTGGTATAACTATACTCTCATACATTACCCTCTTTGCTTCTATGGAAAAGTCTTTTGTCTCCACAGACTCCTAATGCACAACTCACCTTTTTCCACTAGTCAGTTCTATGATTCGCCTCATGTTTCATAGACCCATCTGCTGACACGTTCACTCCTAAATATCTGAATACATTCACCTCCTCCATACTCATATGCATCTCTGTGTATAGAGAAAATACTCTCGTTGTAATTCATGTACAGGTGAAATCGATCTTAATGACACACCTGCAAGTGGGAGATCACGTGACTGACACACCAGCTCAGTGACGTGATCAACAACACACATGTGCAACACCTGGGTATCATTACCAGGCCTTAGGGAGGATGTAGACAAGACAAAACATGTAGATCTCATTAACCAGGTTGTGACTGCTGGCCGCTCGCAGTCCAACATACGGACCACATCTTTGCTGGTCAGGAACTGATTAAATTTAAGATAGGTATGTGTACATGGTGAGACTATATAACTAATCTTAACCAACACTGGCTGCTGCGTTGGGCGTTCTGAATGCTTTCTTGAACAATTTATTCGGCCATTATGTCAAAGTCCAGGCGTGGGAATGGCTGGTTTTGATAGGATTTACCTTGTATGGGCCAGTAGGCCTGCTACAGTGTTCCTCCACTTTAATGTTCTTATACAGTCTGTGGCATAAGAGTACGTCAAATTTTATTTGGGGTATGCCACATACCCATATAGGCATGCCAAGGTGGGCGAAACGTTCTCAAGATTAAAAAACAAAGGCGTGTCTTGTTTACCAGCATGATGTGTGGTAGCTAACTAGGCAATGACAGAAAGCTTAGTCCAAATTTGGTGCTGGAAAGCTTACATCTGGAATATCCTCTGGACGGACCGTCAACAGGACAGTCAAGCTTCCATACCAAGCTTGGGTCATTCTTTCAGCTTTTCCACACTGACAATATAATTAAAATCATCTTCAGTGATAACCACTATAAAAACAATCAGTTTATCTCCCGCTAATTACATTAATGGCGATAAAGTCATTACATTCAAGTCGCTCTGGCCTGTAATTAGCGGCCGCCTCTGATATGCAAATTAGGGGGTCTTTAATGTCGATTTTTTTAAGCTCAACGATTAATTCCATCAACGGTGGCACATATGGTGTAGGCTACGCCAGGAAGCACATTGTTGTAATGAGCCAACTTATACCATTTACTAATACGTAAGAGGAAAGTTGTCTTCCAGGCCTCCTTAAAAACCTTGATTTTTCTTCACGTTCGATTTGGAATATCGTAATTCTGGGGAAATCTTGGGTTCGCATGTGATTGGCTTTTTCTGTTTCAGTTAAAGTTGTCTTACGTATTTTCTGTTTTGAAGGAACTGGCGAACTTCCTGTCTCACGAAGACGTAAGATGACAGGTAAATCTTACAGATCTCTGCTGGCATTCAGTATACACGTTAGCTCACTACGTCTATGTTCAGTGGGTCTAAACCAGAAAATTTACCTTAACCTAGGAGCCCATTGAGACCCTGCATGAGGGCCCAGTCTGAGACCCTGCCAGGCCGTCTGAGACCCTTGCCCTGTGGCCCATCTGAAACACAGCCTGAGGCCCAGTTTTGAGACCACTGCCCTGAGGCCCAGTAGAGCCCATCCTGAGGCCCATGCCCTGATACCCAGACCTTGAGCCAGTCTGAAACACAGCCTGATGGCACAGTATAAGACCCATTTACCTGGGCCCCGGTACTGAGACCCACCTGGAGGCACAGTCTGAGACCCATCCTGAGGCCCAGTCTGAGACACAGCCCTGAGGCCCAGTATGAGACCCGCCTGAGGCCCAGTCTGAACACGCAGTGAGGCCCAGTTGAGACCCTACCCTGAGGCCCAGTCTGAGACCCTGCCCTGAGGCCCAGTCTGAGACCCTGCCCTGAGGCACAGTCTGAGACCCAGTCCTGAGGCCCAGTCTGAGACCCAGCCGTGAGGCACAGTCTGAGACCCAGTCCTGAGGCCCAGTCTGAGACACAGCCCTGAGGCCCAGTCTGAGACCCAGTCCTGAGGCCCAGTCTGAGACTCAGCCCTGAGGCCCAGTCTGAGATCCCTGAGGCCCAGCCCTGGGCATCTTAATACCCACAACCATTAACATAATAATGCTAATAATAATAATAATAATAATAATAATAATAATAATAATAATAATAATAATAATAATAATAATAATAATAATAATAATACACAAAGCGCTTATAGAAAGAAACTTATGACGACGTTTGCATACACAAATTCTCGCTTGCCTTATTCGGCAAGAAGAGCGTTGCTATTTAACCCAAAATCGCAAGTTTTAGATATTCGGCATTTACACACACACACACACACATATAATATATATATATATATATAATATATATATAATATAATAATATATATATAATATATATATAAATATATAATATATATATATATATATATATATATATATATATATATAAATATATATATATATTATATATATATATATATATTATATATATAAATATATATATTCATGTGATTACACACGTCTTCTGAAGATATGTGTAAGCACATGAAAGCGCCAGATATATTCTAAGGTCAGCCAAAATCTTTCATTTTGCAGTGGATACTTTGTATAAGAATTTATGTATAGAGTGCTAGACTATATTTGGTTAGTCTCTGGCACTGCATACAAACTATGCCTCCTGCATTAGGACAGTGCCTATACCTGTAACTAATTCTGAGTAAAGAATCGATGACCTGACCAGTCATAGGTCAGAGTTCAGGGAGGTCAGCACGCCTTTGAGGTCGACGGTGTGTGGCCTTTATGAAGCAGGTTAGGTGTGTACTCACTTATTTGGGGTTGCAGTGGTCGACTCCTAGCTCCTGGCCCAGCCTTTCAAGATGCATACTCTATGTTGGTGGTGCATACTCTATGTTGGTGGTGCATACTCTATGTTGGTGGTGCATACTCTATGTTGGTGGTGCATACTCTATGTTGGTGGTGCATACTCTATGTTGGTGGTGCATAATCTATGTTGGTGGTGAATACTCTATGCTGGTGGTGCATACTCCATACTGGTGGTGCATACTCCATACTGGTGGTGCATACTCCATACTGGTGGTGCATACTCCATACTGATGGTGCATACTCCATACTGGTGGTGCATACTCCATTTCTGGTGGTGCATACTCCATACTGGTGGTGCATACTCCATACTGATGGTGCATACTCCATACTGGTGGTGCATACTCCATACTGGTGGTGCATACTCCATACTGGTGGTGCATACACCATACTGGTGGCGCGTCGTCTACACCGATACGATCATACATCTTGTAACGTGTTCTAAAGGACTCTTATGTGAGAGTTTCTGAATGCTGTGTTAAGATGTACCTGTCTAGCATATGTTACCTGGTTTATATGTACCTCTAGCGATGTGTGTGCCTTTGGGCGATATCAAAACATCTGGCTGCGTGCGTGTGTGATGACGTGCAACCTCTGGTGAGACTGAAAAGCCAGCATCACTCTCATTTCTTAAGTTATGATTTACGTTGCATTCAAGTGTTCTTCTTTTCGTATATATTTGACCTTGACATACTCTTAGTTGTCTCACTATACGTAGATGAAGGGTCGAGGCCCTTGGTTCCTGGCTTCACCTCTTCACTGCGTGGTATGTATGTTGTTCATTAACCATCTAACATATGCGGTAAGTTGCGCCTGGTGATTATGGGTGAGGAACCCAAAAGAACTTTGTGGGATGGTTTAGGTGGTTTGTGGATCTACCTACCAGGAGTCTACTTGGAGGGTATTCCGGGGTCAACTCCTCTGCTGGCCCGGTCCACGACTAGGCCTCCGGTGGATCAGGGCCTGGATGCAACCAGGCTTGTGTGTCTGTGAGCAGTGCTACATGTTGCTGGCTATGTGTTGATGTGTGGATATGTGATAAGGTGTGTAGAACTTGTGGATGTGAGGATTCTGAAAACAGGCTTAATCTTGAAAGAAAAATGTGTAAGGGTCCCAAGACTCTTCAAAAGCCTCCCAGCGTACATAAGAGGGATTACCAGCAGAGCCCTGACTGTCTTCAATAGGGAACTGGATAAGTTCTTCAACGCAGTTGTTGACAACCGAGCTGTTGTTTGTACCTTTGCATGCGGACCAGCAGTAACAGCCTGGTTGATCCTATCTTGATCAGTCAAGACGTCTGATGAAATCTGCATGAAAATGGTATCCAGGACAGACAGCACAAACCTCCAAGCTGACTGTCAAATAGAAAGAAATGAAAATGTGAAAAACCTGGGAGTAATTATGTTAGCCAGCCTTACTTTCAAAGAACACAACACCAAGGTCAAACAGCCAGGAAAATGACGGGGTGGACAATGAGAATTTTCAAAACAAAGGCAATCAAGGCAATAGTGACACTTTTCAAATCACTTGTGCTCTCTCACTGGGTATATTGCTCAGTGTTGACGGAACCGTTCAGGACAGGAAAAATACCAGAACCGTAACAGATACAGAAATCGTATATAGCTCGTATGAGGCCAGTAAAGCATTTAAAAACTGGAAACCTTCAGTCTTAAATATGTACTCACTGGAGCAGAAAGATACACGATAATATAAACTTGCAAAGTACTTGAGGGCCTGGACCCAAGTCTGCACATTACCATAACAACAGATTGGAGTGTGAGAGATGGGATGAAGTGAAAAATAAACCTAGTGAGAAGGAAGGGTGTAATGAGCACAATAAGAGGTCTGTACGTATGACCCTCATGGGTTTAGCTCTTAGTTATGATTCTAATCAGCATCTTACCAGAAGATATCAGAAACACTGGTGGGACAAGTTTAGAAGTCTTTAAGAGGAAACTAGACAAGTATCTTCACCAAGTGTTAGTTAAACCAGGTTGTCATGGAAATGTAGGTCACTGGGCCACCAGCAGCAACAACCTGGTCGGCCAGGCAAACACCAGACAAGCCTGGCCCAAGACTGGAATCTGTGGGTAGAAACCCCTCAAGGAAGGTTCCTTGATGTTGGTGAGGGGCTCTTGATTTAGGGAATTGGATCTGTGCTCCAGTTCCCCGAATTAAGCCTGAATGCCTTCCACATCCCCCCCCCCCAGGCGCTGTATAATCCTCCGGGTTTAGCGCTTCCCCTTGATTATAATAATAATAATAATAATGTGGGTAGAAAAACTCTCGAAACTCGTCAAAGGCAAAGGTGACATGAACCAAGTCTTCGAGTGGACCACTGACAACAGTGTGACGTTCAGTGAGGCAAATTTCGGTTACTAGATCGTGAAAAGACTGAGGAAACAGAAACTGGATCTGAGTACAAGACCACTCAATAGAGAGTAAGCCAAATGTGAGAAACCTGGGAGTGATAATGTCAGAAGATCTCAAGTTCAAGGAGCAAAATAACGATATCACAACTGCAAGAAAAAGGATAGGTTGGATAATTAGAACTTTGAAAACAGATGAGAAGCCAATGGTGACATACTAACGACCCCCTTCACGACAGATGAAATCTTACAGCTTGTATAAACTCAAGAACCTGAATTACTGAGAGTGCTTGAAGTACCTAGAACTGGTACTCCTTACGATGCAGAGAATAAAGATATAATCTACACCTGGAATATTCTGGAGTAACTGGTCCCAAATCTGCACTCTGAAATAACTACGTTTAAACACAAGAGGCTGGACAGATGGTACAAGATTCTTCCGATGAAAAGCAGAGGAGTGATTAGTACAGTGAGACTTGAATAAGCGTAATGTCCATCCCAAGTCCATCCTATGGATATATCCCTCAATAGGATGGATATGGGGTACATGATAAACTAGCCACTACCATCCACAGAATGGATATGTGGTGCCCAGTAAACTAGCCAGTAATGCAACATTTGGATATGTTTATTCTGGAAACGTTTCACCAGTAAGTGGCTTCTTCAGTCCAGCGCAGAGAGAGGTAGAAGATTAGGAGTTGAGGTAATCAGTCCCTCAGTCTGGAGTCTGCGCAGCATACTCGCGGAGAAGGGACATATCTACTTCTGACAGACGAGGTGAAGCAGTGGTAGGCGGAGTCACCAGTGGAGAAACCTACTAGTGGAACTTGTCGATTTTTCTAAATTATCTATTCAAACTAGCCACTTCGGCAGAAAAATCTAAATAATTTGGTTTTGTATATAATCTCTCGACACATTTCTTCTTTACGTCTTTCTGATATTTTTCTTCTTCCATTTACGAAGGCGATCAGTCTGAGGTCGCAGTTACTCACTAACTCTTACCTTCCCAGTATTATCAAATCTAGCTGCATTTCAGCCTCTGTTCGATCCTCGTATCTCGCAAGCCCAGCCTCCTCTGCCTCAATACACACAAAAGGAGTGGTGTAGAGCGGTCACAGAAGTATAAAACAGCCAAAATACGAAATGTATGTATGCAGTATGAACCATACGACGGGTTTAGTGCATAGTTTGTTATTGTATATGTGTGTGTAGGTATGTTAGTATGCAGGTACAGTGTACACATTGTTCATTCTTTTAAAGATTCCATTTTGTTACAGAAAAACACAACAACGTGGAGTTTACCTGGAGGTTATTCCGGGGATCAACGCCCCCGCGGCCCGGTCCACGTCCAGGCCTCCCGGTGGATCAGGGCCTGATCAACGAGGCTGTTACTGCTGGCCGCACGTAATCCAACGTACGAACCACAGCCCGGCTGATCCGGCACCGTCTTTAGGTATCTGTCCAGTTCCCTCTTCCCGTAATGTCCCCTTATTGCTGGTGGGAGGCTGTTGAACAGTCTTGGGACCCGGATACTTGTGTTTTCTCTTAGTGTACCAGTGACGCCCCTACTTTTCACTGGGGGTATGTTACATCGCCTGCCAAGTCTTTTGCTTTCGTATGGAGTGATTGCTGTGTGCATATTAGGGACCAGTCCCTCCAGAATCTTCCAGGTGTATATTATGATATATCTCTCTCGCCTGCGCTCTAGTGAGTACAAGTCAAGTGCTTCCAGGCGCTCCCAGTAGTTAAGGTGTTTGATGGCACTTATATGTACAGTAAAGGTTCTCTGTACATTCTCTAGATCGGCAATTTCACCTGCCTTGAATGGGGATGTTAATGTACAGCAGTATTCCAGCCTAGAGAGAACAAGTGATTTAAAAGGGATCATCATTTGCTTGGCATCTCTTGTCTTGAATGTTCTCATTATCCATCCTATCAGTTTCCTAGCAGATGTGATAGTGGCATTGTTGTGGTCCTTGAAGGTGAGGTCTTCGGACATTACCACTCCCAGGTCCTTCACATTACTTTTCCTCTCTATTGTGTGATTGGAGTTTGTAGTATACTCAGTCCTAGTTATTATTTCCTCCAGTTTTCCATAACGGAGTAGTTGGAATTTGTCTTCATTGAACATCATATTGTTCTCTGTTGCCCATTGGAAAACTTGGTTTATATCTTCTTAGAGCTTTGCCGTGTCCTCAATGGATGACAATCATGCAGATACTAGTATCGTCTGCAAAAGATGATACAGTGTTGTGGTTTACATCTCTGTCTATGTCTAATATGAGAGTAAGGAACAGGATAGGTGCGAGTACTGAGCCTTGTGGGACAGAGCTCTTCACCATGGCAGCATCTGATTTAACTCCGTTTACCACTACTCTTTGTGTGCGATTGGTTAGAAAGTTGAAGATCCATCTGCCTACTTTGCCGGTTATCCCTTAAGCACGCATTTTGTGTACTATTACACCATGATCGCACTCGTCAAAGGCTTTTGCAAAGTCTGTGTATACTACATCCGCATTCTGTTTGTTTTCCAGTGCATCTAGGACCATATCATAGTGGTCAAGCATTTGCGAAAGGCAGGAGCGACCTGCTCTGAAACCATGTTGCCCTGGGTTGTGCAATTTTTGGGAGTCCAGGTGGTTTGCTATCCTGCTTCTTAGAACTCTTTCAAAGATTTTTATGATGTGGGACGTTAAAGCTATTGGTCTATAGTTCTTAGCTACTGCTTTGCTGCCACCTTTATGGAGTGGGGCTATATCTGTTGTTTTTAGTGACTGTGGAATCTCGCCTGTGTTTAAGCTCCTTCTCCATACCATACTTAGGGCCCGTGAGAGGGTTTTTTTTGCAGTTTTTAATGAACACCGAGTTCCACGAGTCTGGGCCTGGGGCTGAGTGCATGGGCATGTCGTTGATGGCTTTCTCAGAGTATAGTGGAGTTACGGTTATGTCATAAATCTGGCCTACATTGGCAGGGTTTTGAGGTTCGTTCATGAAAAATTGTTTGGATTGTCTATCTTTAAACTGGTTAGTGGCTCGCTGAACACTGAGTCATACTGCAATTTCAGTATCTCGCTTATTTCTTTGTTGTCGTCTGTGTAGGATCCGTCTTGTCTGAGCAGGGGCCCTATACTAGAAGTGATTTTTTGACTTGTTTTTGGCATATGAAAAGAAATATTTCGAATTTCTTTCAATTTCATTAATCGCTTTTATCTCCTCTTGCCTCTCCTGGATCCTGTATGGGTCCTTTAACTTCAGCTCAATATTTTCCACTTCCCTGGTTAGCACTTCCTTCCGTGTATCAGATAATCTGACATTCCTCTAGAGGGAGCGTCTCTCTCTCTCCAGTTTACTTCTTCTTTTTTTTTTTTTTTGTCTTACAGGAATTTACCTTGAACATACTTCAGCTACCAGGAGGGTGATCTATTCAAGGCATTGGTTAGGGTCCATGTAATTTAAGATAATCTCCCAGCATGTTTCATTTAGGGCATAGTTTACCTGATCCCAGATGATGTTCTTGTTGTTGAAGTTGAATTTGTTAAAGGTACCTTTCATAACGAACAGAAAACGAAAAGAAGACGTCTGTACTGCGCAGGGTGATGTACTGCGCAGGTGATGCACCGCGCAGGATGATGTACTGCGCAGGGTGATGTACTGCGCAGGGTGATGTACTGCGCAGGGTTATCTGCTACGCAGGGTGATCTACATTGCCGCCATATTCCACTCAGGAAGTGCACGAAAATTCGAGTACGGGGACACTTTGATAGCACTTCGTGTATTCATGGGAGGACTAAACCCATGGGCCATTCAGCACATGGGGAAATGGGGGGGAGGCCACGCAGGTTCGACCCAAGGAATGGAAGGATAAATCCAGTTTATTTAATCAAGAGCCCAGTCTCTGGCATCAAGGCACCTTGAGGGGATTAGACTTGTCTGACAGACACTTGGTGCAAACCTCCAGACAGAGCTGTACAGCTTCATGGCTGTAAAGCGCTATCACGAAGGAGATCTTATTTTTTGGGTAGTCATAGAGGTGACTAAAGGCTTGATGCTATTTAAATAGTCACTCTTCGGTAGTCCCCTTAGTGTTAACTACTCCCAAACCCGTCAAGAGCTCTCTATGGATGTGTGGCAACAGAGTTAGCGTCGTAAAAATTCAGACCATGGCGCCTCTCCTACACAACACGCCGCTGCCGCCTCTCCGTTCTTCATCGTTAGTGCATCAAGATAACGACCAGGCTGGTTCATTCAGACCCCATTATCCCGACAGTCATCTTGAGAATGTTATCTTGGCCCTCTGGTCTGGGTATCCAGTTATCGCACAGGTCCCCGACACGCCATAACTGTACCATAGAGGAGTACCCCCTCCCACGATCCAAGTCACCCACCCCAAGACTCCCGTTTTCTTTACCGGCAGATCAAACTATTTTTTATCTCCCTGAAATTGTGGGTAATTACGATGCTGTGTGGGGCCCCCTGTGGTGGTGACCCAGACAGCAGGGGCCCTAATTTAGTTCTCATGCATTGTTTCATCGGCGGGGCGCAGGGAGACGCACCAGTTATTTACTTATCTTGGATGTTATGGGCAGAGACTTCATTTGTTTGAGGAGATTGCATACCCCAACCTTCACTTCCTGCACCACCTCCCCCTCCCCTTCTTAATACTGTTGAACTCCCCTCTTAAACCCTGTTGCACTCCCCTCCCCTTCTAAATCCTGTTGCACTCCCCTTCTAAATTCTGTTGCACTCCCCTCCCCTTCTAAATCCTGTTGCACTCCCCTCCCCTTCTAAATCCTGTTGCCCTCCTCTCCCTTCTAGTTCCTGTTGCATTCCCTTCCCCTTCTAATCCTATTGCCCTCCCCTACCTTCTAAATCCTGTTGCCCTCCCCTCCTTTTCTAAATCCAGTTGCCCTCCCATCTTCTAAATCCTGTTGCCCTCCCCCCTCTTCTAAATCCTGTTGCCCTCCCCTCCTCTTCTAAATCCTGTTGCCCTCCCCTCCTTTTCTAAATCCAGTTGCCCTCCCCTCTTCTAAATCCTGTTGCCCTCCCCTCCTCTTCTAAATCCTGTTACCCTCCCCTCCTCTTCTAAATCCTGTTGCCTCCCCTCCTCTTCTAAATCCTGTTACCCTCCCTCCTCTTCTAAATCCTGTTACCCTCCCCTCCTCTTCTAAATCCTGTTGCCCTCCCCTCCTCTTCTAAATCCTGTTGCCCTCCCCTCCTCTTCTAAATCCTGTTGCCCCCCCCTCCCAGATGCCATTTTACTGCGGCAACGTTTCGCTCTCCAGGAACTTATTGCTCAGATTCCAAGAAATTTGTTGTGCCTACACAGGCTAACTCCACAAATCCATCAACCATTTCATACGATGCATCAATCGTAGAAAATTGATGCTGTTTATAATTATAAGCGTTTACCTTTCTTCGACCAGATAAAAACCACCAAGCCGTAATTTCTTCGACCAGATAAAACACCAGCCGTAATTTTCGACCATAAACCACCAAGCCGTAATTTTTTGACCGGGAAAAAACCACCAAGCCGAGTTTCGTCGACCAGAAAAAAACACCAAGTCCGAAATTCTTCGACCAAAAAAACACAAGCCGTAATTTCTTGACCAGATAAACCCACCAAGCGTAATTTCTTCGACCAGAAAAAACACCAAGCCGTAATTTCTTCGACCATCAAAAAACCACCAGCAGTAATTTCTTGACCAGATAAAACCCCAAGCCTAGTTTCTTCGACCAGATACCACAAAGCCGTAATTTCTTCGACCAGAAAAAAACACCAAGCCGTAATTTCTTCGACCAGAAAAAACCACCAAGCCGTAATTTCTTCGACCAGATAAAACCACCAAGCCGTAGTTTCTTCGACCAGATACCACAAAGCCGTAATTTCTTCGCCCAGAAAAAACCACCAAGCCGTAATTTCTTCGACCAGATAAAAACCACCAAGCCGTAATTTCTTCGACCAGATAAAAACCACCAAGCCGTAATTTCTTCGACCAGAAAAAAACACCAAGCCGTAATTTCTTCGACCAGAAAAAAACACCAAGCCGTAATTTCTTCGCCCAGAGAAAACCACCAAGCCGTAATTTCTTCGACCAGATAAAACCACCAAGCCGTAATTTCTTCGACCAGATAAAACCACCAAGCCGTAATTTCTTCGACCAGATAAAACCACCAAGCCGTAATTTCTTCGACCAGATAAAACCACCAAGCCGTAATTTCTTCGACCAGATAAAACCACCAAGCCGTAATTTCTTCGACCAGATACCACAAAGCCGGAATTTCCACCCTCCACAATGGTATTTTATGGTATTTCAATTGGAATTATGATTTTTCTCTCTGCTCCATCTGAGTTTCTGATGATAACGGCTTGATAAAGCTCCTGGAGAGCGAAACGTTGCCACAATAAAATATCACATTAGCTGCACTTCTGTCCTTTTACCTAACATATTGTCGGTAATTTTACTCACGTTGATGTTTATTGATGGTGTGTCATCAGTGACGATATTTGACTCTCGTAACGACTCTAACAACATATTCGTTAGTGGAGATAGATCTAGTTATTGAAAAAGTCGGAGATAGATAAGAATTAATGTTAATAAATGAGACACTCGGGCAATATTTGGGACTCTTTATTCTGAAAACGTTTCGCCACTCAGTGGCTTCTTCAGTCCAATGCAGAGAAAGGTGGAAGATGAGGAGGAGTTTGAGGTAGGTCAGTCCCTCAGTCCGGAGTCAATGTGTTCAGTCAGGTGATCAGTCCCCTGTGACGCCGTCTCCACTTCCGCACCTCACTTCTGGCAGTACAACCCTTGTGGGTTTAGTGCTTACTTATGGTTATAGTAATAATATGATTATAATCTGGCAGTATAAAAGTCCGGTTTCTCAAACTTCAGCTTCGTAATCACTGAAATTATAGAATTGAATGCACACACAAACCCTGAGGGACTGATCACCTTAAACTTACTTATCCAGGCTGAGGGACTGATCACTTCTAACTTCTCCAGGTTGAGGGACTGATCACTTCTAACTTCTCCAGGTTGAGGGACTGATCAAAAACCTTCTAACCTCTCCAGGTTGAGGGACTGATCACTTCTAACTTCTCCAGGCTGAGGGACTGATCACTTCTAACTTCTCCAGGTTGAGGGACTGATCACTTCTAACCTCTCCAGGTTGAGGGACTGATCACTTCTAACTTCTCCAGGCTGAGGGACTGATCACTTCTAACTTCTCCAGGTTGAGGGACTGATCACTTCTAACCTCTCCAGGTTGAGGGACTGATCACTTCTAACCTCTCCAGGCTGAGGGACTGATCACTTCTAACCTCTCCAGGTTGAGGGACTGATCACTTCTAACTTCTCCAGGTTGAGGGACTGATCACTTCTAACTTCTCCAGGTTGAGGGACTGATCACTTCTAACTTCTCCAGTTGAGGGACTGATCACTTCTAACTTCTCCAGGCTTGAGGGACTGATCACTTCTAACTTCTCCAGGCTGAGGGACTGATCACTTCTAACCTCTCCAGGCTGAGGGACTGATCACTTCTAACTTCTCCAGGTTGAGGGACTGATCATTTCTCACTTCTCCAGGTTGAGGGACTGATCACTTCTAACTTCTCCAGGTTGAGGGACTGATCACTTCTAACTTCTCCAGGTTGAGGGACTGATCACTTCTAACTTCTCCAGGTTGAGAGACTGATCACTTCTAACTTCTCCAGGTTGAGGGACTGATCACTTCTAACTTCTCCAGGTTGAGGGACTGATCACTTCTAACTTCTCCAGGTTGAGGGACTGATCACTTCTAACTTCTCCAGGTTGAGGGACTGATCACTTCTAACTTCTCCAGGTTGAGGGACTGATCACTCCTAACCTCTCCAGGTTGAGGGACTGATCACTTCTAACCTCTCCAGGTTGAGGGACTGATCACTTCTAACTTCTCCAGGTTGAGGGACTGATCACTTCTAACCTTTCTCCAGGGCCAGGGATGTGATCATTAGCACGTCTATCTCCGGATTACGGAGTTTTAACGCGCTCCAGGTTGAGACGACCTTTAAACTCCCGGTGAGGACTACATTCAACTCTTCCAGTACACCCGGACCAGTCATTTGCACCGTCATCCCTGAATACATTTCAACTGCAACTCCATTTGAGGCGTTTTTAATCCGCGAGACTCGATGAGTGTTCGTACGCTGGAACATGCGACGTACCCGAATATCCAATCTCTATGAGTCCCTGCGTAGCAGACAACATCCGCAACTTTAAAGGAGTGAGGAATCCCACTGCCCTCTCCTCCTCCTTGTCCTCCTCCTCCTTCGCTTTCTCCTTCTGCTCCTCCTCGTCGTCCTCCTCTTCGCCTTCATCTTCCTCCTCCCCACTAACCGGCTGTAGCGCCTCTTGAACGCCGCTTGCGTTTAAGCCATACACGAGACGCACCCTCGTCTGTTTATGCTTACAAATAAGGTATACTAATTAAATACGTTATATAATACCTGGAGTATACCTGGAGGTATACCGGGGGTTAACGCCCCCGCGGCCCGGTCTGTGACCAGGCTTCATAATGTGAGAAGTCACGAAAGCCCTTGGAAGCTCACTATTTTTTCACAGTGGTTTTTTGCATATTGATATCACCTGTTTACTGTGATTTTATTGCATATGTGGTGCCGAATAGGTAAAATTGGTCAATTAGCAAGAACTCACTTAAAATTAAGTCGTTTCTGAAAACTTCTCTAATACCTGGAGGTTACCTGGAGGTTATTCCGCGGATCAAAGCCCCCGCGGCACGGTCCATGACCAGGCCTCCCTGTGGATCAGGGCCTGATCAACCAGGCTCTTACTGCTGGCCGCACGCAGTCCAACGTACGAGCCACAGCCCAGCTGATTCGGCACTGACTTTAGGTATCTGTCCAGATCCCTCTTGAAGGCAGCCAGGGGCTTACTGGCAATTCCCTTAATGCCGGATGGGAGGCTGTTGAACAGTCTTGGGCCCCGGACACTTATGGTGTTTTCCCTTAGTGTACCAATGACGCCCCTACTATTAACTGGGGGCATTTTGCATCGCCTGCCCAGTCTTTTACTTTCGTAGGGAGTGATTTCTGTGTGCAGATTTGGGACCATTCCTTCCAGGATTTTGCAAGTGTAGATTATGATATATCTCTCCCTCCTGCGTTCCAACGAGTGCAAGTCAAGTGCTTCCAAGCGTTCCCAGTAGTTAAGGTGCTTGACAGAACTTATACGTGCAGTAAAGGATCTCTGTACACTCTCTAGATCTGCGATTTCACCTGCTTTGAATGGAGATGTTAATGTACAGCAGTATTCCAGCCTAGAGAGAACAAGTGATTTGAAAAGGATTATCATTGGCTTGGCATCTCTCGTTTTGAAAGTTCTCATTATCCATCCTATCATTTTCTTTGCACGTGCGATCGTGGCACTGTTGTGATCCTTGAAAGTGAGATCCTCAGACATTACTACTCCCAGGTCCCTTACATATTTTTCCGCTCTATTGTATGGCCGGAGTCAGTAGTATACTCTGTTCTAGTTATTATCTCCTCCAGTTTTCCATAACGGAGTAGTTGGAATTTGTCCTCATTGAACATCATATTGTTTACCGTTGCCCACTGGAAAACTTTGTTTATATCTTCTTGGAGGTTAACCGCGTCCTCAGCAGATGACAGCCTCATGCAGATCCTAGTATCATCCGCAAAGGATGATACGGTGCTGTGGTGTATATCTCTGTTTATGTCTGATATGAGGATAAGGAATAAGGTGGGGGCGAGTACTGTGCCTTGTGGAACAGAGCTCTTCACTATGGCAGCCTCCGATTTAACTCTGTTGACCACTACTCTTTGTGTGCGATTTGTTAGGAAGTTGAAGATCCATCTTCCCACTTTCCCAGTTAAAGATATATATTTTTCATTTATGTTAATGTAAAAATGAATAATTTTGTACCAAAAGATCGTTAGAAAACTTACATAACATTATTATAACAAGCTCAATTTAATTTAGCCTAATCCAACTAAATATATTTTAGATAAGTTTACAATAATTTAATAATAAACACAAGGAAATAATTTTTTTCGTTAGGTTCAGAAATTATTGTATACAGAAATTTTTGCTTGCCTTATTCGGCAAGAAGAGCGTTGCTATTTAAGCCAAAATTACAAGTTTTACTTATTCGGCACGACATATATATATATATATATATATATAT
Organism: Cherax quadricarinatus; assembly: GCF_026875155.1. Taxonomy (NCBI): domain Eukaryota; kingdom Metazoa; phylum Arthropoda; class Malacostraca; order Decapoda; family Parastacidae; genus Cherax; species Cherax quadricarinatus. The sequence continues at coordinate 200,971 of NC_069491.1, read as the reverse complement.
ATATATATATATATATATATATATATATATATATATATATATATATATATATATATATATATAAATTTCAGTCTAAACATTTGTGTTGATGTTTCGTTTGGGTCCTTCAGGTAGTAACGAAAATGTTTGACCATGGGCAGTCTGGCACCAAGGTAGGGTAACCCAGTGAAGGAAGCCCTCACCATCACTCAGACAATAGTTGGCTTCCACATATGTGCAGACATCACAGTACCAACGAGCCTCAGCACACCAACATCCACCAGCCGCCCCTCAGGCTGCACCCACTCTACTTCCCACTTCTAAGAATCAAGTTCTGATAACCGGTTTCCCTGCATCCTTTTACTGATGTTACGATGCTCACACCCAAACAACACGTAAAACACACAAAAAAAAAAACACAAATTTGCCTCGCCTTACTCCAGCCTGCAGGATGCCCAAGCCCAGAGGATTCAAATCCTTCTTTACCGATTTAAAAATTGTGTTGACCATCCCTTTCCACGGCATTTCAGGGTCATTTGGTCACAAATCTGTTCAAAGAAGTCACGCACTACGAATCACAAGGTTTGGCAGATGGTGCAAAATACCACCAATGAAAAGCAAAGGTGCCGTCTGTTCACTAAGGGATAGCACAATAAGTATAAGGGGCCCAGGACTTTTAAACAGCCTCTCACCATATATAAAAGGATTACAGACCCATGGTTGTTCCTCAAGGCAGTTCTTGATCAGCCGGGTTGTGGTTCATACGCTGGACTTCGTGCGGCGAACAGTTACAGCCTGATTGATCAGGCCTTGATCTAAAAGGAGGCCTGGCCGGTACCGGGCAGAGAGGGGCGCTGACCCCCGAGAATGTCCTTTAGGTAAAAACCGGCGTCGAAAAAACAACGTTTTCTAGAACGTTTTTCCAAACGGTCTCGAGAACGTGTACGACTTTGAAACCATTTAAAAAAAGGCCTAGAAAATCCGTATGTTAGTCTCTTTGTGTGTGTGTGTGTAAACGTGTAATATATATATATATATATATATATATATATATATATATATATATATATATATATATAAATAATCTTTCAACACACCGGCAGTATCCCACCGAGGCAGGGTGGCCCAAAAGGAAAAACGAAAGTTTCTCCTTTTACATTTAGTAATATATACAGGAGAAGGAGTTACTAGCTCCTTGCTCCCGGCATTTTAGTCGCCTCTTACAACACGCATGGCTTACGGAGGAAGAATTCTGTTCCACTTCACCATGGAGATAAGAGGAAATAAACAAGAACAAGATCTAGTAAGAAAATAGAAGAAAACCCAGAGGGGTGTGTATATATATGCTTGTACATGTATGTGTAGTGTGACCTAAGTGCAAGTAGAAGTAGCAAGACGTACCTGAAATCTTGCATGTTTATGAGACAGAAAAAAGACACCAGCAATCCTACCATCATGCAAAACAGTTACAGGATTCCGTTTTACACTCACTTGACAGGACGGTAGTACCTCCCTGGGCGGTTGCTGTCTACCAACCTACTACCACAGGACGGTAGTACCTCCCTGGGTGGTTGCTGTCTACCAACCTACTACCACAGGACGGTAGTACCTCCCTGGGTGGTTGCTGTCTACCAACCTACTACCACAGGACGGTAGTACCTCCCTGGGTGGTTGCTGTCTACCAACCTACTACCACAGGACGGTAGTACCTCCCTGGGTGGTTTTTGTCTACCAACCTACTACCACAGGACGGTAGTACCTCCCTGGATGGTTGCTGTCTACCAACCTACTACCACAGGACGGTAGTACCTCCCTGGGTGGTTGCTGTCTACCAACCTACTACCACAGGACGGTAGTGCCTCCCTGGGCGGTTGCTGTCTACCAACCTACTACCATAGGACGGTAGTACCTCCCTGGGTGGTTGCTGTCTACCAACCTACTACCACAGGACGGTAGTACCTCCCTGGGTGGTTTTTGTCTACCAACCTACTACCACAGGACGGTAGTACCTCCCTGGATGGTTGCTGTCTACCAACCTACTACCACAGGACGGTAGTACCTCCCTGGGTGGTTGCTGTCTACCAACCTACTACCACAGGACGGTAGTGCCTCCCTGGGCGGTTGCTGTCTACCAACCTACTACCATAGGACGGTAGTACCTCCCTGGGTGGTTGCTGTCTACCAACCTACTACCACAGGACGGTAGTACCTCCCTGGGTGGTTGCTGTCTACCAACCTACTACCACAGGACGGTAGTACCTCCCTGGGTGGTTGTTGTCTTCCAACCTACTACCACAGGACGGTAGTACCTCCCTGAGTGGTTGTTATCTACCAACCTACTACCACAGGACGGTAGTGCCTCCCTGGGTGGTTGCTGTCTACCAACCTACCACCACAGGACGGTAGTGCCTCCCTGGGTGGTTGCTGTCTACCAATCTACTACCACAGGACGGTAGTGCCTCCCTGGGTGGTTGTTGTCTACCAACCTACTACCACAGGACGGTAGTACCTCCCTGGGTGGTTGCTGTCTACCAACCTACCACCACAGGACGGTAGTGCCTCCCCGGGTGGTTGCTGTCTACCAACCTACTACCACAGGACGGTAGTGCCTCCCTGGGTGGTTATCTACCAACCTACTACCACAGGACGGTAGTACCTCCCTGGGTGGTTGCTGTCTACCAACCTACTACCTATATATATATATATATATATATATATATATATATATATATATATATATATATATATATATATATATATATATATATATATATATATATGTTCCTTGATAATGTGAGTAGTCACGAAAGCGCTTGGAATTTCTCTATTCTTTCAGAGTGGTTGTTTTGCATGTATATATACATATATATATATATATATATATATATATATATATATATATATATATATATTATATATATATATATATATATATACATATATATATATATATGTCGTGCTGAATATGTAAAACTGGTCAATTAGCAAGAACTCATTTAAAATTAAGTCCTTTCTAAAATTTTCTCTTATACGTTTAAAGATATATTTTTTTCATTAATGTTAATGTAAAAAATTTTAATTTTGCACCAAAAGAACCTTAGAAAACTTATCTAACCTTATTATAACAAGAACAATTTATTTTAGCCTAACCCAACTAAATATATTTTAGATTTGTTTACAATAATTTAATACTAAACAAACACAGTGAAATATATTTTTTTCATTAGGTTCAGAATGATTTTGGCGATATTATTGCATACACAAATTTTCGCTTGTCCTATATGGAAAGATGAGTGTTACCATTTAAGCCAAGATCGCAAGTTCTGCCTATTCGGCACGACACTATATATATATATATATATATATATATATATATTATATATATATATATATATATATATATATATATATATATATATATATATATATATATATATATATATAACCGAGTATATCGAGGGAAGCTGACACCTCCACGCCCTCTACACATGTAGATCCTGAACGAAGTCCAGCAAGGTAAGTATCCCCCTCTATTCCTTTGACTCAGTGGTAGCGCATCTGTACCACACACCCTCATAACTGATAACATCCACTTGCTAACCACCTACCCACCGCTGAGATAGCTTGCCTTAGCTGTGAGTTGTTAGAGGGCGGACCAGACAAAGACTCAAGCTTGGTGGTGACTACCACGACGCCTGACCAGGGCTCCTAACACTTGCTGTCCGTGTTACCTATCAGTTAATAGGTAGCTGAGTGTTAATCGACTGTTGTGGGTAGCATCCAGGGGAAGGACGCAGAAAAATAAAGGATCCCAGTGGAAATAAGCTAGTGTTTGTTTTCACTGGGTTATCGTGTTTAAGCCATACTGGATTACTAACACAAATAAACCTTTCCCCAGAAGATGAACAACTTAAAGTTACCAGTGAACGGGGCTAAAGACAGCAGGATGCACCGAGGAGGGTGTGTCCTTCCCCATTCTCGCATCCTATCTCCCTCCATCCTTCCACCGGGCCAAACAGGTTTCTAAGGTTACGTGGGACATACTGTCCATTGTTTATGGCCCAGGAGGGAGGAAGGGAGGGAGGCGGTGACACTTAGCAACATCCCGACATTAGTTCACAGACTAGCGCCTGCCTCTCTCTCTCTTTCTCTCTCTCTCTCTCTCTCTCTCTCTCTCTCTCTCTCTCTCTCTCTCTCTCTCTCTCTCTCTCTCTCTCTCTCTCTCTCTCTCTCATTCTCGCGGCCGCCTCCTTCACGTCCCTATGGTCCCCTCCCTCCTCCCCCTCCCTATAACGTCCCACGAGGGTTTACGAGGGTCATTTTTAAGCTCCTGGTCCCGCCACTGTCTGATTTTATTAGCTATTACAGGTTAAATCTACATAATATACTATGCACGTGTCCATAACACCTGTAGTCCTTGAAAACCATTGTAAAAGTCCTGCATAATACGTAATGAATGGCTGTCAAACAGATTACTGGGCGAGTACTTGAACCTTGTGTAGTATACACACTGTAGTTGGTTTACAGCATGCATGAGCATTTCGAGCAGTACAAGAGAATGTTTTTATAACCAGAACAACTGGCACTTGCTTGCATTAGTGGCACCAACTGTGATCTGTCTCATTCCACAGCACCGGAAACTTTGAGAGGGAGAAAGGTCAACTCCCCCGCTGCCCGGTCCTCGACCAGGCCTCCTAGTGAATCAGGGCCTGCTCAACCAGGCTGCTACATCTGGCCACACACACAGTCCAGCGTAGGAGCCACAACCTAGCTGGTCGGGCACTGACTGTGTCCAGTCCCTTAGCCTAGGAGTAGGTGATAAGCACCGTAATCTTTACATTATGTTCTTGTATTGATAAAGATACCAGATGTTGCACATGTGTCTAATTCTTCACCACGGTTCGAGTACCTGTCCAGGTTTCTGTTTATTTATCATGTTTCCAAAACCTAAACCTGACGAGAACAGGTTTCTAGTCTTCAGCCGCTTATTCCAGTTTCCAGTTCTTTCCATTTTCTGATAAGCTGAAGACTGCTGGAAATATTGCTTAACACTTCGGTGACTCAGGTGAGTTTTCATCTCCACTAGCCTAGTTCTTGCTGTGGTAGTTCTCTACTAGCCTAGTTCTTGCTGTGGTAGTTCTCTACTAGCCTAGTTCTTGCTGTGGTAGTTCTCTACTAGCCTAGTTCTTGCTGTGGTAGTTCTCCACTAGCCTAGTTCTTGCTGTGGTAGTTCTCTACTAGCCTAGTTCTTGCTGTGGTAGTTCTCTACTAGCCTAGTTCTTGCTGTGGTAGTTCTCTACTAGCCTAGTTCTTGCTGTGGTAGTTCTCTACTAGCCTAGTTCTTGCTGTGATAGTTCTCTACTAGCCTAGTTCTTGCTGTGGTAGTTCTCCACTAGCCTAGTTCTTGCTGTGGTAGTTCTCTACTAGCCTAGTTCTTGCTGTGGTAGTTCTCTACTAGCCTAGTTCTTGCTGTGGTAGTTCTCTACTAGCCTAGTTCTTGCTGTGGTAGTTCTCTACTAGCCTAGTTCTTGCTGTGATAGTTCTCTACTAGCCTAGTTCTTGCTGTGGTAGTTCTCTACTAGCCTAGTTCTTGCTGTGGTAGTTCTCTACTAGCCTAGTTCTTGCTGTGGTAGTTCTCTACTAGCCTAGTTCTTGCTGTGGTAGTTCTCTACTAGCCTAGTTCTTGCTGTGGTAGTTCTCTACTAGCCTAGTTCTTGCTGTGGTAGTTCTCTACTAGCCTAGTTCTTGCTGTGATAGTTCTCTACTAGCCTAGTTCTTGCTGTGGTAGTTCTCTACTAGCCTAGTTCTTGCTGTGGTAGTTCTCTACTAGCCTAGTTCTTGCTGTGGTAGTTCTCTACTAGCCTAGTTCTTGCTGTGGTAGTTCTCTACTAGCCTAGTTCTTGCTGTGGTAGTTCTCTACTAGCCTAGCTCTTGCTGTGGTAGTTCTCTACTAGCCTAGTTCTTGCTGTGATAGTTCTCTACTAGCCTAGTTCTTGCTGTGGTAGTTCTCCACTAGCCTAGTTCTTGCTGTGGTAGTTCTCTACTAGCCAAGTTCTTGCTGTGGTAGTTCTCTACTAGCCTAGTTGTTGTTGTGGTAGTTCTCTACTAGCCTAGTTCTTGCTGTGGTAGTTCCCCACTAGCCTAGTTCTTGCTGTAGTAGTTCTCTACTAGCCTAGTTCTTGCTGTGGTAGTTCCCCACTAGCCTAGTTCTTGCTGTGGTAGTTATCTACTAGCCTAGAACTTGCTGTGGTAGTTCTCTACTAGTCTAGTTCTCGCTGTGATAGTTCTCTACTAGTCTAGTTCTTGCTGTGGTAGTTCTCTACTAGCCTAGATCTTGCTGTGGTAGTTCTCTACTAGTCTAGTTCTTGCTGTGGTAGTTCTCTACTAGCCTAGATCTTGCTGTGGTAGTTCTCTACTAGTCTAGTTCTTGCTGTGGTAGTTCTCTACTAGCCTAGTTCTTGTTGTGGTAGTTCTCTATATATGGCTTCTTGTTCCCGTTCCTTTCAAGTGGATGTTGCTATTGTTTGTTGATTCGTCCGGGGAGAAACCCTGACAGGGATGTGTGGTGAGACGACCCATTCAGTGGTGTCGGCACTCGGGGAGGGTTGGGACAAGCGTGATGGTGTGTCGGTGTCTGTGTCTACGATCCTGGAGGTTACCTGGAGGTTATTCGGGAGATCAACGCCCCCGCGGCCCGGTCCACGACCAGGCCTCCCGATGGATCAGGGCCTGATTAACTAGGCTGTTACTGCTGGCCGCACGCGTCAGGTGAAGGTGAAGTAGAATTAGACACATGCGCGTCATCTGGGTTTTATTTGTAGACGTTTCGCCAATTAATGGCTTTATGGATGCAACACAATGATATTGCATTGATGAAGCCACTGGTTGGCGAAACGTCTACAAATAAAGATGCCTAGATGTTGCCTATGTGTCTAATTCCTCATTTTGTCGGTACTGTATACCATACTGACGGCCCGTGCTGGACACACACTGGCCCGAGTGTGACTGGTGGCCTACGGCAGCAGTGGCCACTGACTGGCCCGTGCTGGACACACTGGCCCGAGTGTGACTGGTGGCCCACGGCAGCAGTGGCCACTGACTGGCCAGTGCTGGACACACTGGCCCGAGTGTGACTGGTGGCCCACGGCAGCAGTGGCCACTGACTGGCCCGTGCTGGACACACTGGCCCGAGTGTGACTGGTGGCCCACGGCAGCAGTGGCCACTGACTGGCCCGTGCTGGACACACTGCCCGAGTGTGACTGGTGGCCCACGGCAGCAGTGGCCACTGACTGGCCCGTGCTGGACACACTGGCCCGAGTGTGACTGGTGGCCCACGGCAGCAGTGGCCACTGACTGGCCCGTGCTGGACACACTGGCCCGAGTGTGACTGGTGGCCTACGGCAGCAGTGGCCACTGACTGGCCCGTGCTGGACACACTGGCCCGAGTGTGACTGGTGGCCCACGGCAGCAGTGGCCACTGACTGGCCAGTGCTGGACACACTGGCCCGAGTGTGACTGGTGGCCCACGGCAGCAGTGGCCACTGACTGGCCCGTGCTGGACACACTGGCCCGAGTGTGACTGGTGGCCCACGGCAGCAGTGGCCACTGACTGGCCCGTGCTGGACACACTGCCCGAGTGTGACTGGTGGCCCACGGCAGCAGTGGCCACTGACTGGCCCGTGCTGGACACACACTGGCCCGAGTGTGACTGGTGGCCCACGGCAGCAGTGGCCACTGACTGGCCCGTGCTGGACACACACTGGCCCGAGTGTGACTGGTGGCCCACGGCAGCAGTGGCCACTGACTGGCCAGTGCTATTTTCAATACTCTACCGGAGGGCGTTCCGGGGGGGGTCAACGCCCCCGCGGATTAGTCCATGACCAGGCCTCCCGGTAGATCAGGGACTGATCAACGAGGCTGTTACTGCTGGCCTAGTATCGAAATATCATCTTGTCCCTCCTGCCTGTATATATCCATCTTTGAACATGACTACACAGTTGTACGAGACAATTATTATAATAATTATTATTATTATTATTATTATTATTATTATTATTATTATTATATGTATTATTATTAATTATTATTATTATTTTTATTATATTTATTATTATTATTATTATTATTATTATTATTATTATTATTATTATTATTATTATTATTTTGAAAATAGTACAATCTTAATATTCTCGTATCCTTCTCCCATCCTGGCCGTGTTCTTTCCTTAAGTGAATGTGACCTGACCTGACTAGGTTGGGGCATTGGCTAAAGCCGGTAGGAGACTTGGACGTACCTCGCATGGGCCAGTAGGCCTGCTGCAGTGTTCCTTCTTTCTTATGTTCTTATGAACAGTGAAGGTACAAAGAGTAATCCTTGTGGGGAATATATGTATTATAGGAAGCCGAAGTACATGAAGAATGAGTATAATCACAAACCGCTGTATTAGCGATATGCTGTAAAGCGAGGCCCTCCTGTACCTAATTTCAGTTGGATAAATCTTACTGAAGCCAGCTGGCTCAGTGGTTAACGCACTGGCCTGTGTGCTTTAGGGTTCAAACCCCACCCGATTAGTGATTTTCCTTTACCTGGAGGTTACCTGGAGGTTATTCCGGGGATCAACGCCCCCGCGGCCCTGTCCATGACCAGGCCTCCCGATGGATCAGGGCCTGATCAACTAGGCTTTGTATCCCATTGTGGTGGACTCTTCCTAAACACTGTAATTACATAAAAATAATTACCGATCGGACTTCTCAGTGGAAGATCTATATTTCATGGGTCCAGCTTGCTTCTTTTCCCGGAAAAAAAGAGGTATCTGTCGCATTTTGGTTAGAACTATTTCTTTGTCTTGCTTATTTCTGGGCTTTACTAGCTTCCTGTGACGTGTCCACCACGTCAGTGTCCGGTCCAGGGCGAGGGTTATCTCAGGGCGGTAACACTACAAGACTCTCTAGTGTCTCCGAAGACGTGAGGGCTGATCCATCGCGTCCCCAGGCTTCTCTATTTCCCATGGTTCAGTAGGTCTCTGCTGTCACAGCCGCGATGTTACGATGTTATCCGATAGCTGCTGCTGATGTACTAGCACTGGTGTTACTGATGCTGGTGCTACTGATGCTGGTGTTACTGGTGCTGGTGCTGCTGAGGCTGGTGCTACTGATGCTGGTGCTACTGATGCTGGTGCTGCTGAGGCTGGTGCTGCTGAGGCTGGTGCTACTGATGCTGGTGCTACTGATGCTGGTGCTACTGATGCTGGTGCTGCTGAGGTTGGTGCTACTGATGGTGCTACTGATGCTGGTGCTACTGATGCTGATGTTACTGGTGCTGGTGCTGCTGAGGCTGGTGCTACTGATGCTGGTGCTACTGATGCTGGTGCTGCTGAGGCTGGTGCTACTGATGGTGCTACTGATGCTGGTGCTACTGATGCTGGTGCTACTGATGCTGGTGTTACTAGTGCAGGTGCTGCTGAGGCTGGTGCTACTGATGCTGGTGCTACTGATGCTGGTGCTGCTGAGGCTGGTGCTACTGATGGTGCTACTGATGCTGGTGCTACTGATGCTGGTGCTACTGATGCTGGTGTTACTAGTGCAGGTGCTGCTGAGGCTGGTGCTACTGATGCTGGTGCTACTGATGCTGGTGCTGCTGAGGCTGGTGCTACTGATGGTGCTACTGATGCTGGTGCTACTGATGCTGGTGCTGCTGAGGCTGGTGCTACTGATGATGCTACTGATGCTGGTGCTACTGATGCTGGTGCTACTGATGCTGGTGCTACTGATGCTGGTGCTACTGATGCTGGTGTTACTGGTGCAGGTGCTACTGATGCTGGTGCTACTGATGCTGGTGCTACTGATGCTGGTGCAACTGATGCTGGTACTACTGATGCTGGTGTTACTGATGCTGGTGCTACTGGTGCAGGTGCTACTGATGCTGGTGCTACTGATGCTGGTGCTACTGATGCTGGTGATTCTGATGCTGGTGCTACTGATGCTGGTGCTTCTGATGCTGGTGCTACTGATGCTGGTGCTACTGATGCTGGTGTTACTGATGCTGGTGCTACTGATGCTGGTGCTACTGATGCTGGTGCTACTGATGCTGGTGTTACTGATGCTGGTGCTACTGATGCTGGTGCTACTGATGCTGGTGCTACTGATGCTGGTGTTACTGATGCTGGTGCTACTGATGCTGGTGCTACTGATGCTGGTGCTACTGATGCTGGTGCTACTGATGCTGGTGCTGCTGATGCTGGTGCTACTGATGCTGGTGCTACCGGTGCTCTTGCTGATGGCGCTGCTACCGCCAGTGCTACTGTTCCTACTGGTAGTTGAGGTGCTGTAGATACCGTTGCAATCTACACTGCTGCTGTGCGTATTTCCTACGAGCCCAGCTGTTCTTGTTATGGTTTCTGTTGGACGCTAAATTACTGTTCTATTTGTTCTCTGAGTACAGTTCTTGCTGTGGCTATGCTGCATACTGAAATGTTTCAGTGGCTGTTAATTGGAAACCGCGTTCTTAGTGTGGTTGCTGCTGTTCATTCTAGTTGGTCATAACTATGACCATAATTTTTAAAGGGGTGGACCGATAAGCCAGTGGAAGGCCTCGGTCAGATGACCTAAAGCTCCCACGGCTGGTCATCATTTGAGACCCGCGTCAGGAATCACTTGTCCTGTTTCCTGACGAACTTTGCCTAACCTAGGCTGCTGTTCACGAAAGTGCTGTGGTAGTTCTCTACTAGCCTAGTTCTTGCTGTGATAGTTCTCTACTAGCCTAGTTCTTGCTGTGGTAGTTCTCTACTAGCCTAGTTCTTGCTGTGATAGTTCTCTACTAGCCTAGTTCTTGCTGTGGTAGTTCTCTACTAGCCTAGTTCTTGCTGTGATAGTTCTCTACTAGCCTAGTTCTTGCTGTGGTAGTTCTCTACTAGCCTTGTTCTTGCTGTGGTAGTTCTCTACTAGCCTAGTTCTTGCTGTGGTAGTTCTCTACTAGCCTAGTTCTTGCTGTGATAGTTCTCTACTAGCCTAGTTCTTGCTGTGATAGTTCTCTACTAGCCTAGTTCTTGCTGTGATAGTTCATAACACTCGAAGTAACGATTAAACTTACATGTAGAAAGTATTTTCCAGTAATAAATAACAAAAAGGCACAATACCGTGACTGGAACGATACACAAATAACCCGCACATAAAAGACAGAAGCTTACGACGACGTTTCGGTCCGACTTGGACCATTGACAAAGTCACACTAACAGAGGTGGAGCAGGACGGCTATATATAGGCAGGAAGAGGTGGAGGTAGTAGTAGTGGTAGTAGTAGTAGTAGTAGTAGTACAAGAATTGTATATAATACCGACAGGATGAAATGACACATGCACAACACCCGGGCATCCCCACCGTAGACGTTTCGCCATCCAGCCAGCCACTGGATGGCGAAACGTCCACAACAAAGACAACCAGACGCCGCACATGTGTCGGACCGAAACGTCGTCGTAAGCTTCTGTCTTTTATGTGCGGGTTATTTGTGTATTTTCCAGTATTGAGTTTAAGTGAGAATATCCTACTAGCATCAAGGCTCACTCCCTCCACCAGTTGGTAATCATACAGCCGGGCCAGGAGCTGTAAATCGAACTCTGCAAAGTAAACTAGGCGAATACACTTTTTATATGGAAAGTTCTGTAATAAATAAATAAATATATATATATATATATATATATATATATATATATATATATATTATATATATATATATATTATATATATATATAGTATATACGTTAACACCTTCATTCTGGTGTTTTTGAACCAAAAATGTTTTGATTTTAGTGGAAAATTTATTTTTAAAAATATGACAGAAAAATCATTAAAAGAGCGAAAATATTGTGAATGTCAAAGGTTCTCGTTTAGTGTCAGTCATCTGAGTTTCATTTTGTTACGATTCATTCACACAGCTCTGTGTAACACCGTTTTTTTTCCTGTGCACATTTTTACATACAGTACATTTGATTTTCTCATTTTCAATGTTGATAAATATGCTTTCCTTTATTTTCAGATATGTTGAAAATCTCCACCAGCTGTATCAACGGAACCAGAACCCACTCTTGAGCACACCAGATGGGGCTGGATTATGTTAGATGTTGAAGAAATCCGTTCTTGAGGGTACCAGATGCGGCTGGATTTTTTAAAAGTTGCAGAAATACGCTTTTGAAGGCACTAAATGCGGTTGGATCCTTTTTGAAGTTGAAGAAATCTGTTCTTGAAGACACCAGTTCCTGCTGGATCCTTTTACGAGCACTCTAGATTCTGCAGAACCCACTCTTCATGACACCAGTTGCGGCTGGATCCTTTTACGAACACTCGAGAATCTGCAGAACCCACTCTTCTGGACATCACTTGTGACTGGATCCTTTTACGGGCACTGTAACGGCTGCAGAACCCACTTCTAGAAGCCTAAGAATCAATTTGAGACTTCCAGGAGGCGCAGCAGCAGAAGGAGAGTCCATATTTTAGGAACCAGAAGGATTAGAACCCTCTTTGAGGACAACAGAAGCAGTGTAATGCACAGCGGAGATCAGAAGTAAGAGGATTAACGCTCAGGGTACCGCCAGCACTAGTAGAATCAACCCCTAGGTTCTCAGAGGCGGTAAAACATATTTTGAGAGAACTGGCAAAAAAATTAATTTCTTTCTCAGGAAAATATCAGCAGCTAGTTACCCTCCAAGGACACCAGCGGTGGTACGACAAGTTTTTGAGATCCCCCTGATGTTGCTGCAGCAATGTGAACTTCTGTTGTAAACACTAGTGGAACCCAGTTGACTTGTAGAACACCCTCAAATTTTCCAAACACTCTTTTGAAATTTCTAAGTTTAGTCAACAAAGGTTTTCAAATCAAGTTGTGAAATTCCTAAGCTTATTCAATGACACATCAATGTTTTAGAGTAATGAAAGCATAATTTTAAGGCGCTCGTAACTCGGCTTATTGTTAAGGTGTGGAGTACCAGGTCTCCAGTACTGAAGTGTGGCTGGTGAGGACTGATGTTGGTGATGGTGATGTGAGGTTGGTCACAAACATGGAGCCTGCTCCACCACCTACCTCGTCTCCTACACCGTTGCTGCTGCTGCTGCTGCTTCTGCTTGTCCTCTGCTGCCTCGCCCCTGAGCCTGTCTGCTGCCTACATACTGGTGAGTAACACATTTCCGTCTAACCTTTAACTTGAGACTCGGCTTTGCTCTCCTGGTGGGATGAGGCGTAGTGGCTAGCCTACTACTCACGTTAACTTTGAAGTAAATCGTAAACAGATAGGTAGTTTTCTTTTCCCTCGAGATTACCTGACTGATGATTGAGTCTACAAAACTCCTAGTGCTGGTAGGCAACAAAAGCGCCTGAACAGCAGATCAGAACGTGTACCAGACGAGAGTACCCTTGAAGTGAGATTAGTGTTGGCCCCCTTCCTTCATCCATGGAAATGGTACTACCCTTCCCCCATTTCTCGGATAAATTCTAATGGTTCTCCCATTTCTTCAAGCCAATGCATGGCTCCTAGGGATTTAGCGCTTCCCCTTGAACACAGACATGCTAATTGTATTGTTTACTATCCTGTAAGTGAACATGCCGATATAACAACAGTACTTGACAGTGCCACTGATCCTATGGGTGAATATGACACCATAGCGACAGTACTGGACAGTGGCACTCATCCTGTGAGTGAATATGGCACTATAGCGACAGTACTGGACAGTGCCACTCATCCTGAGGGTGAATATGGCACCATAGTGGCAGTACTGGGCAGTGTCACTCATCCTGTGGTTGAATGTGACACCATAGCGACAGTACTGGACAGTGCCACTCATCCTGTGGGTGAACATGACACCATAGTGACAGTACTGGACAGTGTCACTCATCCTGTGGATGAACATGACACCATAGCGACAGTATTGGACAGTGCCACTGATCCTGTGGATGAACATGACACCATAGCGACAGTACCACTCATCCTATGGGTGAACATGACACCATAGCGACAGTACTGGACAGTGCCACTCATCCTGTAACAAGTGGCACTCGTGTCATCGATATTTCTTCAAATCTGAGATCGACTGCTGAATGAACACTGTATAGTGTTCACTCAACGATCACTCTCACGATTTATACAGTAATCTGACGATTTATACAGTTACTCTCACGATTTATACAGTTACTCTCACGATTTATATAGTTACTCTCACGATTTATACAGTTACTCTCACGATTTATATAGTTACTCTCACGATTTATACAGTAATCTGACGATTTATACAGTTACTCTCACGATTTATACAGTTACTCTCACGATTTATACAGTTACTCTCACGATTTATATAGTTACTCTCACGATTTATACAGTTACTCTCACGATTTATACAGTTACTCTCACGATTTATATAGTTACTCTCACGATTTATATAGTTACTCTCACGATTTATACAGTTACTCTCACGATTTATATAGTTACTCTCACGATTTATACAGTAATCTGACGATTTATACAGTTACTCTCACGATTTATACAGTTACTCTCACGATTTATACAGTTACTCTCACGATTTATATAGTTACTCTCACGATTTATATAGTTACTCTCACGATTTATACAGTTACTCTCACGATTTATATAGTTACTCTCACGATTTATATAGTTACTCTCACGATTTATACAGTTACTCTCACGATTTATATAGTTACTCTCACGATTTATACAGTTACTCTCACGATTTATACAGTTACTCTCACGATTTATATAGTTACTCTCACGATTTATATAGTTACTCTCACGATTTATATAGTCAGCTTAGTTATTCTGTTCTTCACTTTTTTGTTGTTAGTTTCCTGGCTGGTGAGACTCAGTCCAGGTTTTGCTTAATAGAAATTTTATTTTAGCTTAAAGAGAGAGGTTGGTGGTAGTGTCGACGCCCTTTACCTTTACCTTCTTTGCTGCTTAGATTATTATCTAATCTTCCTCAGTTATTCCATTGATGGAATGGAATACCGATAAGTTGACGGCTCAGTCTCATGAGCGAAACCTGGTTATCTGTAATGTGATGTTTCGCTAAATAGTGGCTCTTCTCAATTCGGTTCAGAGTTTATAATGTGGTATTAGTATCTGTAGTGAATTAATATAGAAAAACACTTGTACACCTGTTTCACCTCTTGGGGACTTTGTTTATAAGTTTTTCCCAGAACTTAGTGAGTTCATACCATCCACAGGATGGATAGGAGGTGCACAGTATACTAGCCAATACCATCCACAGGATGGATAGGAGGTGCACAGTATACTAGCCAATACCATCCACAGGATGGATAGGAGGTGCACAGTATACTAGCCAATACCATCCACAGGATGGATAGGAGGTGCACAGTATACTAGCCAATACCATCCACAGGATGGATAGGAGGTGCACAGTATACTAGCCAATACCATCTACAGGATGGATAGGAGGTGCACAGTATACTAGCCAATACCATCCACAGGATGGATAGGAGGTGCACAGTATACTAGCCAATACCATCTACAGGATGGATAGGAGGTGCACAGTATACTAGCCAATACCATCCACAGGATGGATAGGAGGTGCACAGTATACTAGCCAATACCATCTACAGGATGGATAGGAGGTGCACAGTATACTAGCCACTACCATCCACAGGATGGATAGGAGGTGCACAGTATACTAGCCAATACCATCTACAGGATGGATAGGAGGTGCACAGTATACTAGCCACTACCATCCACAGGATGGATATGAGGTGCACAGTATACTAGCCAATACCATCTACAGGATGGATAGGAGGTGCACAGTATACTAGCCAATACCATCTACAGGATGGATAGGAGGTGCACAGTATACTAGCCACTACCATCCACAGGATGGATAGGAGGTGCACAGTATACTAGCCAATACCATCTACAGGATGGATAGGAGGTGCACAGTATACTAGCCACTACCATCCACAGGATGGATATGAGGTGCACAGTATACTAGCCACTACCATCCACAGGATGGATAGGAGGTGCACAGTATACTAGCCAATACCATCTACAGGATGGATATGAGGTGCACAGTATACTAGCCAATACCATCTACAGGATGGATATGAGGTGCACAGTATACTAGCCAATACCATCCACAGGATGGATATGAGGTGCACAGTATACTAGCCACTACCATCTACAGGATGGATATGAGGTGCACAGTATACTAGCCACTACCATCTACAGGATGGATATGAGGTGCACAGTATACTAGCCAATACCATCTACAGGATGGATATGAGGTGCACAGTATACTAGTCAATACCATCTACAGGATGGATATGAGGTGCACAGTATACTAGCCAATACCATCTACAGGATGGATATGAGGTGCACAGTATACTAGCCAATACCATCTACAGGATGGATATGAGGTGCACAGTATACTAGCCACTACCATCCACAGGATGGATATGAGGTGCACAGTATACTAGCCAATACCATCTACAGGATGGATATGAGGTGCACAGTATACTAGCCACTACCATCCACAGGATGGATATGAGGTGCACAGTATACTAGCCAATACCATCTACAGGATGGATATGAGGTGCACAGTATACTAGCCAATACCATCTACAGGATGGATATGAGGTGCACAGTATACTAGCCAATACCATCTACAGGATGGATAGGAGGTGCACAGTATACTAGCCAATACCATCCATAGGATGGATAGGAGGTGCACAGTATACTAGCCAATACCATCTACAGGATGGATAGGAGGTGCACAGTATACTAGCCAATACCATCTACAGGATGGATAGGAGGTGCACAGTATACTAGCCATTACCATCCACAGGATGGATATGAGGTGCACAGTATACTAGCCAATACCATCTACAGGATGGATAGGAGGTGCACAGTATACTAGCCAATACCATCTACAGGATGGATAGGAGGTGCACAGTATACTAGCCAATACCATCTACAGGATGGATAGGAGGTGCACAGTATACTAGCCAATACCATCCACAGGATGGATATGAGGTGCACAGTATACTAGCCAATATCATCTACAGGATGGATATGAGGTGCACAGTATACTAGCCACTACCATCCACAGAATGGATATGAGGTGCACAGTATACTAGCCATTACCATCCACAGGATGGATAGGAGGTGCACAGTATACTAGCCAATACCATCTACAGGATGGATATGAGGTGCACAGTATACTAGCCAATACCATCTACAGGATGGATAGGAGGTGCACAGTATACTAGTCAATACAATCTACAGGATGGATATGAGGTGCACAGTATACTAGCCAATACCATCTACAGGATGGATAGGAGGTGCACAGTATACTAGCCAATACCATCCACAGGATGGATATGAGGTGCACAGTATACTAGCCAATGCCATCTGCAGGATGGATATGAGGTGCACAGTATACTAGCCACTACCATCCACAGGATGGATATGAGGTGCACAGTATACTAGCCAATACCATCTACAGGATGGATATGAGGTGCACAGTATACTAGCCACTACCATCCACAGGATGGATATGAGGTGCACAGTATACTAGCCATTACCATCCACAGGATGGATAGGAGGTGCACAGTATACTAGCCAATACCATCTACAGGATGGATATGAGGTGCACAGTATACTAGCCAATACCATCTACAGGATTGATATGAGGTGCACAGTATACTAGCCACTACCATCCACAGGATGGATACGAGGTGCACAGTATACTAGTCAATACCATCTACAGGATGGATATGAGGTGCACAGTATACTAGCCACTACCATCCACAGGATGGATAGGAGGTGCACAGTATACTAGCCAATACCATCTACAGGATGGATATGAGGTGCACAGTATACTAGCCACTACCATCCACAAGATGGATATGTGGTGTACAATAAACTAGCCACTTCGGTGACAAAATCAAATCAAGGAAGAAGCCAACGATCTGTCTTGTTGCTTCGTCACTTCCCCAGAAGAGAGAGAACTGAGAGAAGATTGGTAACAAGGGTTAGGAAAGGCTTATTTCTCCCTGGGATGGCGTGGAGGATAGGGGAGGGAAGGTTATTAGCGGCTACTGGCCAGATTAAAATCTAAATAAACTTCTAGGCCGGTAGGGGATAGGAGGTGTAGGAGGCCCTGAGCGTCGAGTGGTCGGGGATAGAAGGGACTGAGGGGTAGGTTCATGTTCGAACCTATGAACCACGACAAGGGAGAGTAGTGTGTGTATTTATACCCGGCAATACCGAGTAAAGGGTAGCTTTTACAAGCTGAAGAAAGATATAACACACAATTCAGCCTGTAGAAGCCCAGTTATTAATTCTAATACACCTCCGTGTTGTAGTACCATCTGGCTGGTTTACGGTGCACTTCCCTCCCGCCCAATGACAGCGTTCAAGGAGCCATCAGCGTAAATGGCCTGTGTGGTATTACTTTTTTGTCTGCAGGTCGTGTGTGTGTTCCAGTGAGCTGACTCTTACAAATTTGTCAGTGCAGAATGTTCATGCTGAGTTTCTTGGGAAGGTAATCTAGCAGCACACAAATAACCCGTACATGGAGAGAAAAGCTTATGACGACGTTTCTGTCCAACTTGAACCATTAACTAGTCACATAGTATATGACCAATCACACAATGTGTGACTAACCACACAGCGTGTGAAAAGTCACATAGTGTGTGACTATTTAATGGTTAACGTCCTATAGGGTGAGTCAAATTTCATCCCAAATATGTGAACTTCATCTCCCGCTCATTTTTACCACTGCTCCAGCATTGCCATCATGGCGCCTACAGATCATTATTACGTGTGTTTTCTCAGAAGCAAATGTAACCTGCCATCGTTTCTCCAGGCTGATATAGCTGGTGATTAATGTAACTGAGAGCAGCTGGAATTTCCTCTCTTGGATAAATAAATGTCAAAGTACAATCGTCTGCATATGCATGTGATTCTGGGATGAGATGAAGGTCATTGAAGGAGACATTCCATAACAATGGTCCCAGCATACTTCCTGTGGAACACTGGCATCAATAGTGTCTTGCTGACTGTCCCACTTAGAACTACTCTTAGAGATCTACCTACCATGAAGGTAATTACTGAGGACACCTAGTGCAGAGCCAGCGACTCCTAGTGCTTGCAGTTTGCCCAAGTCTCTCTTGCTAAAAATTGTTGTAAACCCCGGCTATGTCCGCTGTGTTACACAGCCGACCTTGGATTCATATCTCTATCTCTTTACCTCATGTACCTAGATAATACATGATAGTCTTACTCTAACATAGAATTAGAGTTCTCAGCAGAATTTAGGTGTGGACCTCTCCATGTGTCTCTGTCTCTGTCTCTGTGTATCTCTCTCTTTCCCTGGTTTCCTGGTACATATAAAACTACCAGTCTTAACAACACGCTGTAAGAGCTGCTGTCAGAGGCAGTAAAGACTAAACAACAGCTTTAGCTGTTGTAAAACGTAATGTAAAAAAAAGGGGAGAGGGAGACGAGGCAATAACATCATTTATTATCATTGTTTCAATTCCTCCTCCACTCTTTAAATTATATTTAAAAATTTCTCAAAATTTTTTAACCGTGTTGGAACTTTTATGCGCATATATATATATAATATATATATATATATATATATATATATATATTATATTATAATATATATATATATATATATATATATTATATATGTGTCGTGCCGAATATGTAAAACTGGTCAATTAGCAAGAACTCATTTAGAATTAAGTCCTTTCTAAAATTTTCTCTTATACGTTTAAAGATATATTTTTTCATTAATGTTGATGTAAAAATTTATAATTTTGTACCAAAAGGAACTTAGAAAACTTACCTAACCTTATTATAACAAGAACAATTTATTTTAGCCTAACCCAACTAAATATATTTTAGATTTGTTTACAATAATTTAATAATAAACAAACACAGTGAAATATATTTTTTTTGTTAGGTTCAGAATGATTTTGGCGAAATTATTGCATACACAAATTTTCACTTGTCCTATATGGCAAGATGAGCGTTGCTATTTAAGCTAAGATCGCAAGTTCTGCCTATTCGGCACGACATATATATATATATATAATATATATATATATATATAATATAATATATATATATATATAATATATATATATATATATATATGTGTGTGTGTGTGTGTGTGTGTGTGTGTGTGTGTGTGTGTGTGTGTGTGTGTGTGTGTGTGTGTGTGTGTAAATTGTCTATTTTTTTTAATTTGACTTATAGATGAACTTTTTTTTATATATAATTTATAAAAGTTTGAAAACTGTGAGGTGCTTCACTTGTTAATTAACCTGTATGTACCTGGTTGACCTGTGTGTCAGGTCAGTGTGACGTGGCTCTGGGTATGCAGTCTGGCGTCATCCCTGACGAACACATCTCCGCCTCCTCCTACTTCGACGCCGCCGTCAACGCCATCTATGGGAGGTGAGTGCAACCTCTATTTTCAACACTGTAGCTGTGTGAAGGAGTGTCACGTCTTAATAGCACCGTCAACGCCATCTGTGGGAGGTGGGAGTAACCTGCGCTGTCAACACTGTAGCTGTGTGAAGGAGTGTCACGTCTTAATAGCACCGACAACGCCATCTGTGGGAGGTGGGAGTAACCTGCGCTGTCAACACTGTAGCTGTGTGAAGGAGTGTCACGTCTTAATAGCACTGTCAACGCCATCTGTGGGAGGTGGGAGCAACCTCCACCGTCATCATTGTTAGTTGCTGTGTGTAGCAGTTTTAAGCTTCCTTACCGTGATACCGAGAGAGGTGTTTACCTCTGGTTAACACCTCTTCCGAAACATCATCGATACGAAGAAGAAATATACAATATCGTGACTGGAACAAAACACAGATATGACGACGTTTCTGTCAGACTTGGATCGACTTTGTAAATGGTCCAAGTCGGACCGAAACATCGTCGTTAGCTTCTCTCTACTAAATCTCCCTTCTTTTTTACCTTGTACTTCAGAGCGCACGTCGAGGTGGGTGGAGGTGCCTGGTGTCCCAGGGAGATGGTGTACCGGGAGGGGGCCCAGTACCTGGAGGTCAACCTCGGAGGCCTGCACGTGGTGACCAAGGTGGAGGTGCAAGGCAGGTTCGGCAATGGGCAGGGAAGAGAGTTCGCTAAGCAGTACAAGTTGCAGATGTGGCGGCCCGGCATGGACCACTGGACCACTTACAGTGACGGTCGTGGCGAGGAGGTGAGTACCGGTCCACTGCTGGTGGCCCAGCATGGACCACTGGACCACTTATAGTGACGGTCGTGGCGAGGAGGTGAGTACCGGTCCACTGCTGGTGGCCCGGCATGGACCACTGGTCCCTAAAAGAAAGGAGGATAACAAGCATTCATTTGTGTATACTTAATTGGTTCCTAGGTGGTGTTGGAACTGTAAAAGTTCGATATCCGAATCAGTATTTCCCGACTTTAGTTATCAGTCTCACACTGGAGGATGTCGAACTGACTCTTCCAAGGGAGGTCCCTTGACGCTGGCGAGGGACTCTTGATCTAGGGAACTGGATTTTCCCTTCCATCCCCCCCCCACAGGCGCTATATAATCCTATGGGATTAGCGCTCCCCTATGATTATAATAATTACATAATCTGAGAGTCAGGTCAGTGTCGATGGTCACTTCAAAGCACTTTTGAAACAGGGTTTTCCTGTAAAGTTTTTTTACAGCTGAACTGTAAACAAGTCACCGCGTTCGGACTCCAGAAAAACGTTCAAAGACCGGGTCAATATTTTCTGAACAAAATTGTCCCAACTTCGGCTTGTTGGAGGTCCGGTCGAACACCGAGGTTCCACTATTTAGTAACTTGGTGTCAAAACAGGTGTCAAGAAAACGGGTGTCAAAGAACACATGTCAAGAACATAGGTGTCAAAGAACACATGTGTCAAGAACACGTGTCAAGTACACAGGTGTCAACGAACACATGTGTCAAGAACACAGGTGTCAATAAACACATGTGTTAAGAACACGTGTCAAGAACACAGGTGTCAAAGAACACATGTGTCAAGAGCATGGGTGTCATAGAACATATGTGTCAAGAACACAGGTGTCAAAGAACACACGTGCAACTAACAGGGGAACAGGGGAGATTATTATCAGAACGTTTCGCTGTCCAGGAGCTAGTAACGGCTTAACAAAGCTCCTGGAGAGCGAAACGTTGCCACAATAAAATGACACATTAGTTACACCTGTGTCCTTTTACCTAACATTGTCGGTAATTCTACCAACATTTATAAAGTAGGAAAAACGGATTTTGAAGATGCCATTAAGAATGATTTTAATTATTCTCCCCTCAAGGTGAGGGGCTCTTGATCTAAGGAATTGGATCTGTGCTCCAGTTCCCTGAATTAATCCCTAATGCCTTCCATAACCCTCCTTCCCCTCTCCACAGGTGCTATAGAATCCCTGTTTAATTATACTGAGGGATTAGTATTAGTATAATAATAATAATAATAATTAGAATAATAATAACTATTCTATACCACGAAAATAATACATATTAGCACAATGACCAAAAATATTATCCCCTAGACAGGATATATACACCGAGAGGTATATTTGTGTATATACACCGAGAGGTATGTCTGTGTATATACACAGAGAGATGCCTGTGTATATACACTGAGAGATGCCTGTGCATATACACTGAGAGAGATGTCTGTGTATATATACTGGGAGAGATGTCTGTGTATATACACTGAGAGAGATGTCTGTGTATATATACTGGAGGATTCTGTATATCACTGAGAGATGTCTGTGTATATACACTGAGAGAGATGTCTGTGTATATACACTGAGAGAGATGCCTGTGTATATACACTGAGAAATGTGTCTGTGTATATACACTGAGAGAGATGTCTGTGTATATACACTGAGAGAGATGCCTGTGTATATACACTGAGAGAGATGCCTGTGTATATACACTGAGAGAGATGTCTGTGTATATACACTGAGAGATGTCTGTGTACATGCATTGAGAGATGTGTCTGTGTATATACACTGAGAGATGTGTCTGTGTATATACACTGAGAGATGTCTGTGTACATGCACTGAGAGATGTGTCTGTGTATATACACTGAGAGATGTGTCTGTGTATATACACTGAGAGAGATGTCTGTGTATATACACTGAGAGATGTCTGTGTACATGCATTGAGAGATGTGTCTGTGTATATACACTGAGAGATGTGTCTGTGTATATACACTGAGAGAGATGTCTGTGTATATACACTGAGAGAGATGCCTGTGTATATACAATGAGAGAGATGTCTGTGTATATACACTGAGAGATGTCTGTGTACATGCACTGAGAGATGTGTCTGTGTATATACACTGAGAGATGTGTCTGTGTATATACACTGAGAGAGATGTCTGTGTATATACACTGAGAGATGTCTGTGTACATGCACTGAGAGATGTGTCAGTGTATATACACTGATGTTAATACACAGAGATTTGGATATACCTGGCAGATGTCCTGTGGTAGCACAGAGTGATGTGCATCTTGAACGTACCCTAGAGATAGTCGATATACCTGGAGATTGTACCTGGGGAGAGTGTCTGTATATCAACGTCCCCGCGGCGGAGCAGGTCTGTGACCATGGCCCTCCACTGGTAAACCCCATTAATAAAGCAAACATTCACCCATAATCTAGATAACAGTGACTGGAAAGGTAGACTTAATTTACTTAGACTCTGGAGAGGAGACTTAAGACATTTGGACTTCATCCTGGACCCCCTTGAGGGGTTGTGTTCTTCAGTATTTTCTTAATAAAATTAATATTATGACTACTACTACTGTTACTACTACTACTGTTACTAACTACTACTACTACTACTACTAATTAATAGTACTGTTACTACTACTACTACTACTACTACTACTACTACTACTACTACTATTACTACCACTACTACCACTACTGTTATTATTACTAGTATTAGTATTACTGCTACTACCACTAATGTACTACCACTGCTACTATTACTACTATTGCTACCACTACTGTTATTAGCACTGTTACTACTACTATTACTTTTAATACTACTATTACTTTTAATACTACTATTACTATTACTACTACTACTACCACCACTACTGTTATTACTACTATTATTACTACTACTATTCATCTAGTGACCTGTTTCTGGTATTTTCGTCACCTGACCTGCTTCCGCCTCCCTCTACGACCTGTCCTCTGATTTTCTACTCATTATCTCGCTCACTTGTGACTTGACAATAACCCAGGACGTCATGAAACATCCTTTGAACTTAACTCTCCAAAGTATAAGTTATTTGTGAGATATTCCAGCAATAACATAACTTTTATGATTCACAAACTGAATATTTCGTCCTTGCTAAAGATGGCCTCGGATACAGGCGAAATATCCAATTTTATCATTATTTTGATAGTGTTTATAATAAACTTTCTGATACAGCTTAGAAAATATTTTCACTTTTGTAGTGATCTTTTTTTTGGGGGGGAAATACAACTGGGTCATTTTTTTTTTTACGTATTATTCAAATTTTTGGTGACCTCTTTTAATTGTACTTTTAATTAAAATAAATACACTTAACAGAAGAACTGTTATTATAGAAATTACGAATATAAAACAACAGAAACAACTGAGAAACACCACTGACGTAATTATTATTATTATTATTATTATTATTGCAATCATAAGTATGCGCTAAACCCACTAGGGTCAGTAAAATATCCTCGTCAAGCTTCACCCTTAACACGGTTTCCAGTTCTGGTCCCTGAATTTGACAGAAGATGAACTAGAGAAAGTCCCAAGAACAACAACAAAACTAGTACCTTGACTTAGAAACAAGGTATATCTAGAGAGTGTGGAAGAAGACGTTTATGTACAGTTTAGAACATTTATTAGACGAAACGTTTCGCCACGAGTGACTTCTTTAGTCCTATAGAGATACCTAAGACACGAGTGTATATGTAGTGTCAGGAGTCAGGTGGTTAGCGAGAGGGTAGTAGTAGCAGTTGTAGGAGGGAGAAGATTATGACGACGTTTCGGTCCGACTTGGACCATTCACAAGTCACACTGACACATGAGAGTGAGGGAGCCAGTATAGTCGAGGGAACTACTTCCACTACCAGCATTACCACTACGTCTCCACTTCTTCCTCTCTTTGTCCCGTCCCTGTTCCCTCGCCTATACATACTGGCTCCCTCACCCTCGTGTGTTAGTGTAACTTGTAAATGGTGCAAATCGGACCAAGTCGACCTATGTGCGGGATATCTGCGTATTACAGTAGTATAATTTTTTCCTATAGTAGCAGTATAATTTTTGTTTACAGTAACAGTATAATTTTGGTGAGATTCAGACTTAATTTCTTCTCTTACAGGAAGCCGAGACTACGAGATCTCATTCAGACACTTAATATATTAAGAAAATTTGACATTCTTACGTTATAATACCTACTTACAATGCAATGTGAGTAAATGAGAGGAAATATTAGCATGAAACTCAGAGGCAAGAGATAGTGTGGAGGGCTCGTAGCTTTCCCAGGGTCGTCGACGCCTCCTGGGGTTGCTGCCCCCAGGGGGCGTCGATTTCCCTGGAGGTTGGAGAAAATTTCTCCACAGATAGCACTCTGTAGGGGTAAATTTTTGATAGCAGAGTTTAGAGAAGAGTGAAACTCCCTCACTAAAGTTGTAAGTTGAAAAACAGGGCCTTTATGGTCAATGTTGGATTTATTTAGAGTAAAGTTACTGTAACGTTCATATTGACACTCGTTTCTCTGCCCCACTCACCTCTCCCTCTCTACCCCACTCACCTCTCTCTCGCCCTCTCTACCCCACTCACCTCTCTCTCGCCCTCTCTACCCCACTCACCTCTCTCTCGCCCTCTCTCCCACAGTTGCTGGAGGGGAACACCAACACATACCTGGCGCAGACCTCTCAGTTGAGTCCACCCATCATAGCGGCCAGGGTGAGGTTCGTGCCTTACAGCGACCACCCTCGTACAGTGTGTATGAGAGTGGAGATCTACGGTTGTCGCTACACTGGTGAGTCCTACCACTGTGTTGTAGCAGCTGGTGTTATGTTGTAGCAGCTGGTGCTGTGTTGTAGT
Source organism: Cherax quadricarinatus (assembly GCF_026875155.1). Lineage (NCBI taxonomy): Eukaryota > Metazoa > Arthropoda > Malacostraca > Decapoda > Parastacidae > Cherax > Cherax quadricarinatus. The sequence continues at coordinate 174,846 of NC_069491.1, read as the reverse complement.
AGCTGGTGCTGTGTTGTAGCAGCTTGTGCTGTGTTGTAGTAGCTGGTGGTGTGTTGTAGTAGCTGGTGCTGTGTTGTAGCAGCTGGTGCTGTGTTGAAGTAGCTGGTGATGTGTTACAGCAGCTGGTGCTGTGTTGTAGCAGCTTGTGCTGTGTTGTAGTAGCTGGTGGTGTGTTGTAGCAGCTGGTGCTGTGTTGTAGCAGCTGGTGCTGTATTGTAGCAGCTGGTGCTGTGTTGAAGCATCTGGTGCTGTGTTGCTGCAGCTGGTGTTGTGTTGCAGCAGATGGTGCTATGTTGTAGCAGCTGTTGCTATACTGTAACAGTTGGTGCTATATTGTAACAGCTGGTGCTATAATGTAACAGCTGGTACTATACTGTAACAGGTGGTGCTATACTGTAACAGGTGGTGCTATGAAATAACCAGGGATGTGTCACAGACTGAGATATGACCAGGGATGTGGAGGACCTGGATCAGTGGGTATTATCCTGAGCTCTTGATTCAAGGAAGTGGAGCCATTCCCTTCATCGGATCAAACCTGATCCCCCCGCCTCCCTCCCAGGCGCCATATGAACCCTAAACGTTTAGTGGTTCCTAATAAATACAATTAAAAGTAGTTAGTGGTAGGTCTAACGAGCGAACTACCTCATTACTGTTCCCCTCAGAGGGTCTGGTGTCGTACACGATGCCTGACGGTGACCCCCGGGGCGGAGACTACAACCTCCGTGACCTGACCTACGATGGGTCTCGCAAGGGAGGCTGGCTCTCTGGCGGTCTAGGTCAACTGAGTGATGGTGAGACTGGTCACACCAACTTCCGTGTTGATGCTCTGGGACGAGGCAGAGGTAAGTGATGCTGCTGATCTTACTAAGAGAGAGAGAGAGAGAGAGAGAGAGAGAGAGAGTACATGTACAAGGGAGTACAATGGACAGATAGAGGATGGCTTGGAAGTCCATGCCAATGCTGTTTACTGAAAGGAACTGTCTACTTCAACCAAGGTGTGTGAGTCAAAGATAGTAAAGGAAAAGGTCCTGAGAGAGAGAGAGAGAGAGAGAGAGAGAGAGAGGATGTAGCACTTCCGTTTCCTTCCTTCATGAAGCCTCACTGGAGGAAGGGAATAATCAGGTATCCCTGAAGGGGCACCGTCAAGTGGTTGCCCCAACTGTTTTTGTCTCTAAAGTTTCGTTATTGTCTCGCTTATAACACTAGAACGCCTCATTCGAAGGGTTTCAAGTTTTCGAACGATGGTTTACTGTAACAAGTGTGGACAGGGCAGTAAGTATGCGTTACTCAACTGATTCCAACACTCTTGGAACAGAATTCAGTAACTTGAATGATTTGATCCGTTTGGACTATTAACTACTCACATGTGTCACGTGGAGCGTATGTTGTCCTGGAATTAAGCGCTAAACCCACAATGGGGGATCAATCCCGGTCGATTTTTATTGGGTAAGGACGGATTTCAGGTGATTAGCTGTTGTAGATCCTTGTGTACGGGTACCATAGGGATTAAGTTTGCCTGTAATCGTTTTATAAGATTTTGTGAGACGTACAGAGAAGGTTGTGGTACGTAACATACTTAAGAAAATTACGAGCAATTTTGGATTTTTTTAAGGTGTATGCATAAAAATTTCGTCATCTCGCCTATGAGTGAATTATCAAACCATTCCATGGGCGGGGTTAGAGCCCGCGATCAGAGTCATAAAACTCCAGACCGACACGTTTCTCAGTAGTAGTAACCAGTTACCAGTAACCAGTGTACCAGTAGATGACTCACTACCAACCGTCTCTGCCTGAGTCACTGTCTGTATTCATATTGTGCTGACCACAGCAGTATTCAAAGACCCCCTCACATATGGGTACTGTGGGCGGCCAGTTAGTCTGACGAGAGTAAGCAAGGAGATAGGTACGGCTGTTTGGGCGCTACCCACATTATCTGTAATATACGTACTACCAGCCTACGTATTACTTTACCCTATCCACGTGTTCGAATCCCACATGATACGTTAGCCACTGGGCCAGGGCGTCGGTCTGGAGTTTTATGACTCTCTGATCGCGGGTTCAAACCTCGCCCGTGCTATGGTTTGCAATCATGAGTCATAAGTAAATTATTTTTGTTATATTGTGTATTTATAGCTTTGATGAGTAAGACACAATTGGGTATCTTGATTGTTCAGACGTTTCATCTACACCGGAGACTTCTTCAGTTAAATAGAGGCAGCAGGTGTAATAGTGAAATGAAGATGAAGTAATCAGTCCCTCAACCTGGAAGACATGAGGTGTTGTTCCACAGATGTCTTAATCATCAACTTGTCGGTATTTTATACCATTTTCAACGTTATTAGCTTTATTTCCAAACATATATAGACTCTTATTAGTATTTAAAGTCTATTGGTAGTCACCTACATAAATATCTTCACAAGATCCTCGTTGATCGTGTCGTTGAGGACAAGATCTGAATTTCGTTTAACGAAATGTGTGTTATCTGCAAATGGGACTGATTTAAGTTCGTGAGAGGCATTAGGTAGGTCAGCGTAAATAAAGAATTAAAGAAGGCCTAGGACGCTGCCCTGCGGCACTTCTATAGTGGGTATTGTCATTAATGGCCACGTGCTGACATCTAAGATAGAACTTGCTGACATGGTAAGATAGAACGTAATAAAAACAAGAGCATGACCTCTGAGCCCACATTGCTTTAAGCAGTAAGATGTTGTAGTGTACTGTGTCCAATCTTGAACATTCAGTATCATACAGAACCCCTTGAGAATAATCTTGAACTCTTTAGTATCATCCTGATTACCCTAGTATCATTGTGAATCCTCTTGGTATCATCTTAAATCCTTTACTATTAACCCAAACCCTCTCAGTATCAATCTGAACCCTCCTAGTATCATTCTAAACATCTTTGTATCTTCCTGAAACTTAGTATCTACAAGAACCATTAATATCTTGAACCTTTTAGTATGATCATGAACCCCTTATTAGTGTTATCCTGAACTCTTTTGTGTTGTCTTGAACGCTTTCCCAACTTAATTTATTTCAGGGCCTTCGTGAACCTCTTAGTACTGTCCAAAGCCATTTAGGGAAATCCTAACACTCTTGCTGCCATTCTAAAGCTTTTGGTATCATCCTAAGCCGTTTTACTGCCACCCTGAATCCATTTAATGCTATTCTGAACCTCTTTAGGCTAGTAAACTCCAGGTTACGATCTCCTTAACGAAGCTGTAATGCCTCATTATCGAGAAGTCTACACGATGAAGTAGTCTACATGCTGTAGTAGTCTACACACTGAAGTCTACACACTATAGTCTACATGCTGTAGTAGTTTACACACTGTAGTCTACATGCTGTAGCAGTCTACACACTGTAGTCTACATGCTGTAATCTACAGTGCCTTGTAGGTCTACACACTATAGTCTACATGCTGTAGCAGTCTACACACTGTAGTCTACATGCTGTAATCTACATGCTGTAGTCTACACACTATAGTCTACATGCTGTAGTAGTCTACACACTGTAGTCTACATGCTGTAATCTACATGCTGTAGTCTACACACTATAGTCTACATGCTGTAGTAGTCTACACACTGAAGCAGTCTACAAGCTGAAGTAGTCTACACACTGTTGTAGTGTACACGCTGTAATAGTCTACACACCTGAAGTCTGCAAACTGAAGTAGTCTACACACTGTAGTAGTCTACACACTGTAGTAGTCTACACACTGTAGTAGTCTACACACTGTAGTAGTCTACACACTGTAGTAGTCTACAAACTGTAGTAGTCTACACACTGTAGTAGTCTACACACTGTAGTAGTCTACACACTATAGTAGCCTGAAGTCTACACACTGCACCTAAGTCGTCACCCAAACCATCAAGGAATCTCTCAAGAGACCATTTTGACGTGATCCAAATAGATAAGAGTTGTTGAAGGGGATAGCAAGTTGCTAGACGAGGTTGTTATGAAGGGTTTAAGCAGAAGGGAGGTGTAAAAAGGGCGTAGAGAGGGAGGCGAAGGAAGGGAGGGTGTAGAGTGTATGAGTCGGTAGTGGTAGGGAGGAGGGTGTAGGATGGAAGGCTTCACTCACTTTAGAGTGCGGTAGAATGTAGAGTGTTGTAGAATGTCTAAACTTCTCCTCAGGCTGGTAGAAGAGCCAGAAGGCTAGCATGGTTTACACACTTACTCTCTCCTCTCCTACTATTCACACACTAAGAGCTAAGGGGAATGTCCTACGAAGAAAGGTTAAGGGAAATTGGCCTGACGAAACTGGAGGACAGGAGGGTCAGGGGTGACTTGATAACGACATACAAAATATTGCGTGGAATAGACAAGATGGACAGAGACAAGATGGACAGAGACAAAATGGACAGAGACAAGATGGACAGAGACAAGATGGACAGAGACAGGATGTTCCAGAGAGGGACACAGAAACAAGGAGTCACACCTGGAAGTTGAAGACTCAGATGAGCCAAAGGGATGTTAGGAAGTATTTCTTCAGTCATAGAGCTGTCAGGAAGTGGAATAGTCTAACTAGTGATGTAGTGGAGGCAGGAACCATACATAGTTTTAAGGCGAGGTATGACAAAGCTCATGGAGCAAGGAGAGAGAGGACCTAGTAGCGACCAGGAGAGGTGGTCAGAGCCGTGAGTATCGACCCTGCAACCACAAATGGTGGTGCACGCACACAACTAGTACGGACGTTTTATGCCTATCTAGTAAAAATATAAAAAAAACAATGCTATATGTCTGACATTTGTTGGTTATCTTGGGTTATTTACACAATGTATGTTAATTGAACCTGTGTGTACCTGTGCATAAATAAACTCACTTCCACCAATCCCCGGACACCTCCATGATAATGACCCAGCAACTCCCCCAATTTATTATTATTATATATATTTTATTATTATTATTATTACTATTATTAATGGGTGATATATTAACTGAAGTTACGAACCGTGACAATGATTCTCGATAGTTTTGTCTCTCGCACTGGTATACGTTGTATTGTTACTCCTAATGGATATTAACTTAACCATGATATTTAAAGGGGTGGAGTGGTAAGCCGGAGAAGGCCTCAGTCAAATGACCAAAAGCACCAGGTGTGGGTCATCATCTGACCCGCGTCAGGAAACACTTGTCCTTTTTCCTGACAAACCTGACCTAACCTGACCTCACTCTCTCCTGCCTATCCAGCAGACACTGTACTTTCACTTCCTGAGTGACTCCGACAGTTGTTATCCTCCACAGTGTGTACTGGAGTTCTATCTGGAGGATGTTCCGGGGGTCAACGCCCCCCGGCCCGGTCCATGACCAGGCCTCCCGGTGGAAAATTTAACAGATAAAAACAGCATTAAAAACTCTCAATGTTATTTAAAAGCTAAATTATTATAACTTGGCAAGACAGATTAATGGTCCCGGAACATACAATAACGTATATTATTATTATTATTATTATTATTATTATTATTATTATTATTATTATTATCATATAATAAGTGCCAATTACATTAATGGGAAACACTAAAACCCATGGGTAATTAGTGCCTGGGAGCATTTAGGTCAAGAGCCCTCACTGGCATCCACGAACTACCCCTTGAGGGGGTGACCTAAGCCCTAAAACCCACAAGGCTCACCACAGTCGACACGTTTCCTTGAATGCCTCACAGATTTCTCATCTGCTGTGAATTAGTCTTTAATGGATCTCTTTTCCAACGTCACAAACCCTGGTGTATCTCTCTCACATTTCTCATCCTCCTCAACGTGGGGGAACTGTGTTACCTGGATGCTGAACGATTCCCGAGCCAAGGAATCGCATCTGTCTCCTACCAGATGGCATCCCATTCCCACGATGCTGCGTGACTCTCTTCAGAGGCTTAGAACCTCCTGTTTCGTGCTTCTTCTTCTTCTTCTTCTTCTTCTTCTTCTTATTATTATTATTATTATTATTATTATTATTATTATTATTATTATTATTATTATTATTATTGATGAAATGGTTCAGAGAACCGACAAGGTGGTCAATTAGACACTTGTGCAAAAATTTTGTTTTTTGTTTAAACGTTTCGCCATACAGTGTCTTCCTCAGTTTAATACAGAGAAGCATGGTGAAGATCAAAAGGAGTTTGAGGTAATCAGTCCTCAGCCTGGAGTTGATGTAATTAGGAATACAGCACAAGCGCGGAAAAGTGGCTTGCCTAACCTACAGGCATGACCTACTTCCACCTGTGGATTTATCCAAGGTGACACCGCCTACCACTGCTTCACCTCACCTGCCTGAAGTATACAAGTCACTTCTTCGCGCTTATACTGTATTTTTATCAAGATTGATGGACTGATTATATCAGTTCCAGGCTGAGGGACTGATTACCTCAGACTCCTGATCTTCACCATTCTTCTCTGTATTAGACTGATGAAGCCACTGTGAGGCAAACCGTTTCCGAAGTAAAGATACCCAAGTGTTGCACATGTTTCCTAATTTATCAGTTATTGCTGTTATTATGACATTAGAGGGGGAGCGCTACACTCGTAGGGGTTATAAAGCGTCTTGAGGAAGGGGGGATATGGCAATTATTCAAGATTCAATTCAAGGAATTGGACCACAGATCAAATTCCTCAGATCAAAAGCTCCTCAGCAGCATCAAGGAACCTCCCTCGAGGGGATCCTATTGAATCTATACACAATATTAATGTTATTATCACTTTCAATATACTCAGAAATAAATAAAATACTTATTTATTATAGTCACGTTTCCCCTAAACTTTTAAGTGAGGCAAATGTTGACATCCTTTTAGGAGACTGAATTTGAATATTCTGTCCGCTCTGCCTTTCACTCGAGTCAGGGAGGCTGAGAGTTCTATTATTATCTCTCCCAGGGCCGTCTCCAACCCCTTAGCTTCGTGCCTTTCCTCCTGCCTCGCTCCTACGCTGCTTTCCAACAAATAAGAACCCTTTTGGGTGTGTTCCCTTTCAGGGAGCTGTCTTGAAGAAGTATATCGGAAGTCTGTGATTTTTTTTTTCGAGGGCTGGAGAGAGGGGGATGAAAGTACGTGATCTGGATTCAAGATAGGTCGTTCTAAAGTTTATTTTTAAATTATTGAGTTTCGCTCGTTTTTTTTCTCCTCCTCGTGAGCGTGAGGTATAACTCCCTATGGGGGGTGCAGTCTCCCTGGGATGAAAGTGCACTTCCTTCACCCCCAAATTTCACAGTTATGTTGTTAATACTGTGCGTTTAACTCCCATGCTTATTACTGTTATTTTAAAACGGTAATTTAAATGGTACATTTTAAACGGTACATTTTAACATGTTTCATTTTAACACGGTTCCTTTAACCGGTTCACTTTAAACGGGCACTTTAACAGGTTCACATTAACACGGTTCACTTTAACACGGTTCACTTTTAAAACGGTTTATTTTTAAATGTTCCTTTAACACGGTTCATTTAAACGGGTCACTTTAACACGGTTCACTTAAAAACCGGGTTTACCTTAACCGGTTACTTTAAAACGGTACATTTTTAAAACGGTAATTTTAACGTTTTTATAAATAACAGGGCCCTGCTAAATCCCGACTCTCAAAAGAGCAGTTTACATTTTAATATTAACACAGTTGACTAGTTCCCCCGACCATCGGATATAAAAAACCCCGGGCCCCAAACTTCCCCTTTGTGTTGCTTGTAAAAGTTACCGCCCTAAATCCCCTTTTTGGGTTTACCCCTTGTTATAAATTTTAATAATTATAAATTGTGGGAAGGGTGGAAAAACGCAGCTAAAAGTTCTTCCTGGTGTTTCAGAGGTTTTGTGTCTGAAAAAGGCTTTCGGAAGACACGACCCCTTGGTCCCCCGGTTTTGTCAAGGTCATAGACCCCCTCTGGGCCCCGGTCTGCTCAAGGCCATACCCTCTTGGTCCCCCGGGGCTGCTCAAGGCCATAGATCTCTGGTCCCCGGTCTGTCAAGGCCTAGACCCCTTTTGGTCCCCAGGTCTGTCAAGGCCTAGACCTTTGGTCCCCCGGTTGCTCAAGGCCTAGACCTCTCTGGTCCCCAGGTCTGTCAAGGCCCTGACCTTCTGGCCCCCCGGTCGCTCAAAACCATAGACCTCTTGGTCCCCAGGTCTGCTTTAAAGCCATAGGGCCTCTCTGGTGCCCGGTCTGTCAAGGCATAGACCTCTCTGGGGGGGGGCCCCCCGGCTGTCAAGGCCAGGCTCAGCCCGGTTCGCTCATCTTTGCCATTTAGTCCTCTGAGGAAAATACAAGTTTCTCATTGTTAAACATTTTTCCACTTCTTTTTTACACTTCTTTTCTACACCCTTGTTTACACTTCTTGTTTTCAATTCTTGTTTTTCATTTTTATTTAAAAACCTTGTCTACACTTCTTGTTCTAACTTTTGTTGCACTTTTTTGTTCTACACTTCTTGTTCTCATTCTTTTAACTTCTTGTTTAAACACCTTTTTTACACTCTTGTTCTACATTCTTGTTCTGACTTTTGTTCTAACTTCTTGTTCAACTTCTTGTTCTCCTTCTGTTTGACTTCTTGTTCTACATTCTTTTTCTAACTTCTTTTTCTCATTCTTGTTCACACTTCTTGTTCTAACACCTTGTTCTAATTCTGTTCTACACACCTTGTTTTACACTTCTTGTTCTCACTTTTTGTATGCACTTCTTGTTCTACATTTTTGTTTACATTCTTTTTCTACACTTCTTGTTCTACAACCCTTTTTTACACTTTTGTTCTACACTTTGTTTAACACCTTTTTCTACACTTTTTGTTCTACACTTCTTGTTTACCTTTTTTGTTTACACTTCTTGTTCTACAACCCCTTTTTTACATTCTTTTTTACCTTCTTTTTCTGATTCTTGTTTACATTCTTGTTTTACACTTCTTGTTCTACACTTCTTGTTCTGCACTTCTTTTTTACACTTTTTGTTCCACTTTTGTTTCACTTTTTTTACCTTCTTGTTTTACACACCTTTTTCTACACTTCTTGTTTAACTTCTTGTTTTTTCACACCTTGTTCTACACTTCTTGTTCTCTTTTGTACTGCCTTCTTGTTCTACATTTTTGTTCTACATTCTTTTTTACATTCTTTTTTCACACCTTGTTCTACATTCTTGTTCTACACTTCTTGTTCTACACTTTTGTTCTAATTTTTTTTACACTTCTTTTTCTACACACCTTGTTCTACACTTTTGTTCTAACTTCTTGTTCTACACACCTTGTTTAACTTCTTGTTCTACACTTCTTGTACTGCACTTTTTTCTTAAATTCTTTTTTCTACATTCTTTTCTACATTCTTGTTTTACACACCTTGTTTACATTCTTGTTCTACACTTTTTGTTCTGCACTTTTGTTTACATTTTTGTTTCACTTCTTGTTTACGCTTTTTTGTTTCACTTCTTGTTCTACACTTTTGTTCTAAAACTTCTTGTTTACACTTTTGTTTTTACATTTTTGTTCTCACACCCTTTTTCTACACTTTTTGTTTCCTTCTTGTTCTACACACTTGTTCTACATTTTTGTTCTACACTTCTTGTACTGCCTTCTTGTTCTACACTTTGTTCTAACTTCTTGTTCTACATTTTGTTTACACCCTGTTTACACTTCTTGTTCTACACTTCTTGTTCTACCCTTCTTGTTTACACTTCTTGTTTTACACTTCTTTTCTACAACCTTTTTCTAAAACCCCCGTTCTACACTTTTTGTTCTGCACTTTTGTTTAACTTTTGTTCTAATTTTGTTCTCACTTCTTGTTTACACTTTTGCTTACACTTCTTGTTTACACACCTTGTTTAACTTCTTTTTCTACACTTCTTTTTCTACACTTCTTGTTTCTCACTTCTTGTTCACATTCTTTTTTCACACCTTGTTCTACTTCTTGTTCTAACCCTTTTTGTTTACACACCTTGTTCTCACTTTTGTTCTACATTCTTGTTCTTTCACTTTTGTTCTCATTTTTGTTCTACACCCTTTTTCTACTTTTGTTCTACACCTTGTTTACATTCTTGTTTACACTTCTTGTTCTACACTTCTTGTTCTACACTTCTTGTTTCATTCTTGTTTACAACCTTGTTCTCAACCCCCGTTCTACATTTTGTTCTAATTTTTGTTCTACACCCTTGTTCTACAACCTTGTTCTAACTTCTTGTTTACACACCTTGTTTAACACCCTTTTTCTAACACCCCTTTTTCTAACACCTTTTTTACAACCTTTTTTACACATTTGTTCTCACCCTTGTTTTACACCCTTGTTCAACACCCTTGTTCTCCACCTTTTTCTACCCCTTGTTCTACACACCCTTTTTTACACACCTTTTCACAACCCTTTTTCTAACCCTTTTTCACACACCCTTTTTCTACCAACCTTTTTCAAAACACCTTGTTCTACACACTTGTTTTACACCCTTGTTCTAACACCTTGTTCTACACACCTTGTTCTACACACCCCTTTTTCTACACACATTGGGTTTTACACCCTTGTTCCACTTTTGTTCTACACTTCTTGTTTACACACCTTGTTCTAACCCTTGTTCACATTTTTGTTTACAACCTTGTTTCCCACCTTTTTTACACACCTTTTTCTACCACCTTTTTTTACACACCCGTTCTCACACCTTGTTCTCATTTTTGTTTTACACTTCTTTTTTCTACACACCTTGTTCTTCAACCCTTGTTCTCACCTTCTTGTTCTACACACCTTGTTCTACACTTTTGTTCCCCCCCCCCCCCCCCCCCCCCCCCCCCCTTTTTTCCCCCTTTTTCTACACACCCTTTTTCTAACCCCTTGTTTTTACACCTTGTTCTCACACCTTTTTCTACACCCTTGTTCTCCACCTTGTTTCCCTTTTTTTACACTTTTTTTCTACACACCTTGTTCTACACACCCGTTCTACACCCTTGTTTACACACCTTGTTCTCACACCTTGTTTACACACCCTTTTTCTACCTTTTTTCTACACTTCTTGTTCTACACCTTGTTTTTACACACTTGTTCTCACACCTTTTTTCTACACCCTTGTTCTACACACCCTTTTTTACACACCTTGTTTCACTTGTTTACACTTCTTGTTCTACACCCCTTTTTTACACACCCTTTTTTACACCCACCTTTTTCTACACACCTTGTTCTACCACCTTGTTCTTACACCTTTTTTAACTTTTGTTTTTAACTTCTTGTTTTACAACCTTGTTTACACACCTTGTTCTACAAACCCCTTTTTCTACACCCTTGTTCTACAACCTTGTTTACACCTTGTTC